>JAMXDD010000005.1:12568062-13075821 GCA_024733475.1 Syzygium grande | reverse complement strand
GATTTCACTTATTACCAATTATGATAAAATCAATTTTTTCTACTTGTTTTCACCATAATCAATTTTTTTTTAATTTACTTTCTCTGAAATTAAATTTCCTAAAAACATTTTCCTATGAAAAGAAAAATCCTCACCGAGATAAATACACTCTAAAAGTTTGTTTTTATATGATTTTCAATTTTCATATGATGATATATGATAGGAGGGAATCGCAAGATGAATCATTAGTGTGATTCCTTCTCGAGCAAGTTTGGTTCATGGACTGCTCATAGTCCAAGTCTTCATAGACTTTGACTTTGCCCTTCTAAACCCGTGATGTTTCAGTCTTCTTGCACCAATCGTACGCTGTTCTATCTTTTTTCCTTCTCTCTTTCCGAGAGTGGTAGCTAATGTTAATACTAAGTTAAAACGAGGCATGGGGAGCTTAGGTTTTAGATTGTTGGCGTCCGCATCAAAATCAAATCTACCAATCTCATGCAACTGTTAATCTAATGATTACATTTCGATGCAATACCAAACTATACGTATATGACTCATTCCATTTCCATTTAGTTAAATTAGACAGTATCAATTTTTTTATTTGATTGATGCCATGGTTGGCCAGATTATTTAGAAAATGAAGTTTTTGCTTGCAGTATTTTTCTAAGTTTCTAAATCAATTTCATGGGTAACTAAACATTTCATGTTTCACGATAGAAAATAAAATCTTGCTAGATCCGGAGGTGTAAAATGTTCCATTCCTGAATTCACAAGTGCTTAAGTCTTTTTAGACACAAATCCTAGTGTGACCAACAAAAATTTAAGATTGAAGATATTAAATCACGATAACTCGATGAGTCCAAAAACCTCTTGGGAAGTATCAAATTTCCCGAATTAAGACCAATGAAAAATTAAATTTGTTCTTTGATAGCTTTAGCTTTGATTATACTCTACTAAGCTTTTGGTTTAGTAATAGAAAGTTCAAAAGTCTTGTTGCAGATTTTTAAATTAGACTCCTTTCATTCGAATCGAAATCGAGCTTCCTCCATTAGCTCAAAAGCTCGGGGAAGAAGAAAAAAATAGGTGGGATCCCTCTCCCTAACTCCAAGTCTTATCAAAAGAAAAGGACTTTTCGTATAGATGCATGGGGCCTTAAGTATCAAGACCCTTTGTTCCTCCTCCACCACAGAACATTAAGGAACTAATAATAGGAAGATTTTTTTTTGAATGACTTTTCGATAGGTCATTGAACTTGGAGAAGCCAAAGGATTGGGTGAATATGCAGAAAGCCGTGGGCCAGTTTTGCTGCAAAATTGATTAATAAGGATGCTTCCTCAAAGCATCGCTCCCAACCTGTCAAAGTTGACAATTATTTGCATTCCTTAACGCGGCAAAATCATTGGACATATGGTGCAGAAATTTTGGGGATTACAATCAACTTTTGCCCCCAAACATATAAACGGGAAGATTCATTCAAAGTCTAAGTCAACAAAAGCAGACATCAAACTTCCAACCAAGTTCGTTTCCCCCCATCCTAATCAAGGTGAACTCCGGTTGGTCCAGTTTGATGGGCTGATCGGGCCAAGAAATAAAACCAAGAAATAAAAGACAAGTGCTGTGATGGCATACGTTAGACAAGGGGCCAAGGTAGAAATTGTGAAATTATCTACTAAACTTATTTGTCAAATCTATGATATAGACATCTTACTGCAATATAAAATCGAAAGGCGAGGACTTTTTCCAAAGAAAATTTAAGATTCCATGTCAACTTAATGCGAAACTGAAAATTTATGTTCTCCATGATAAAGTAGATAGTTAAGGACATTTTTAATAGCAATTTGGAAAGCTCAAGATTCTTTAGATCTGGAAAATTCAGTTTTATATTGATCAAAAAGTCATTTTTGGAAGAAGAAGAAGAAGAAAAACAACAACAAGAAGATGCATTTCGGTGGAAAGAAATCATTCACTATTGCTCCTTCCTGTTTTGCCCCTTCTTGTCATGAGGAATTCCTTTTCATGGTAAGGTAACAAGTTTCTAAATCAATTTCGCAGTAAGGTCATATGTTAAATGAAGGCAGAATGAAAATTTTAAAAACAAGATGAAATAGTGTTTTGGCTTGCAGATATATGAATATTTAAAGCCGGTCGAAGCACATGTATTTGGCAACACAATGATTACTATGTTTGGTAAAAACTGCTGTGAGATTATTGTAGTTACCAACAATAACATTTATGTCTTGTAGTACCGGAACTATTGTAAATACCAATAATAACAACAATGATTGTGGAACTTTTCTTGCATTTTTGTCTTTTGGGAACTCAAGATTTTTCCAATTACACCATCCATAGAGTCAAACCAGGAATATACATTTTAAGAGCACATCATCTCCAACTGAAATACCAAAGCTTCCAGGTTTATACATGAGACTGCAGACGAAAAAATAAGGCAACACAATGCTGAACCCTAGAAATACACAATCTACTTAAAGCCCAATTAGGCGGCGACCAAAACCATCTCAGCTACGGGTGGATAATGTATCCAAATGCAAGGGCAACAAGAGCGACCGCACAAACATACAGGAAAGGAAATCCCACTTGAATTGCTCTCCCACCTGTCTTCCTCAACATCTCCTGTTGAACAAAGCAACAATCTTTCCCCGTAAGCCTTTTTTTTGGGTAAGAATTTTCCCCGTAAGCTTTGGTATTCGTTGAAAGAAAGTATACTGCACCATATCTTGGAGATGGGGCAAGATTGGCATGATGCACGTAATGGGGAAAACATTAAAGTGCACATTACTCACCAGGTCACGCTTAAGTGCATCTCTCTCTCGATTCTGCAAACTTCTCTCCTCTGTCAATCTGCTGATAGTAAGCTCTGCCTGCAAAGTTTGGTGCGTCTTTTGCTATTATCTTCTTTGAAAACTCAAAGACGGAGAGAGGTAGGAAGAAAAGCAACATTGAAGAGGAACGGAAACCACAAACTTGCAACGGAAGTCACGGAAAGCTGTCTGCTTTGAGATGCATGACAGACTACACATATGGTCATTGTTATCTTCATGGCCAAAAAAAAATTATTTCTCTGGGACTCTAATTAAGTTTTATAAGATTCACATCCAAATAGAGTAATAATATTGTCCTTTAAGCTCCCCTAATGCCTGCAAAGTTGCTATTATCTTCTTTAAAAACACAAAGAAAGGGGAGAGGTAGAAAGAAAACCAACATAGAAGAGAAACCGAAATTACAAACTTGCAACAAAAGGCACAGGAAGCTGTTTGCTTTACGATGCATGACACACTATGCATATGGTCATTATGGGCTTCATTACTAGAAGACAATTCCTGCAAAGTTTTGGTGCGTATTTTGCTATAATATTCTTTGAAAACTCAAAAAAGGGGAGAGATGGAAAGAAGAAGAACATCGAAGAGAAATGGAAAGCACAAACTCGCAACAGAGGGCACCAACTGTTTGCTTTCAAATGCATGACAACCATGCATATGGTCATTTTTGTCTTCACTACTAAAAAAAACAATTATTTTTCTGGGACTCTTATAAAGTTTTATAAAATTTACATCCCAATAGACGAAAAATAAAGTATTTTATGCTCTGCTGCTGCATCATATGTACATATATGTTCAATGCAACCAAAAGAATCATGTTTCTCACACGTAAATCTCTCCCCAAGCAGGAAAAGTTTACAAGTGACTGAAACATAGTCTAGTTTATTGCAGCTAAAAGAATATGTGCGCCACACATTTTCACAGATAAACTTGACAGTGAAAACCAATGAAACAAATTTGTAAGTTCAGGGGAGCAAAGTATAAGGATTTAAAGTTTAGGACCCACGTGTAAGGGAGTGAAAATTCAGAAAAGTAAACTGAAAGGCTTAAACCTTTGGGGTTTAATTAGTATGACAGTTGGGGAAGATAAAGTGAGAGGATTAAAAGTTTAGGGTTAACGTGTAAGAGGGTAATAGGTTAGGGGGATGAAGAGAAATTTTCCCCAGTTCCTATATAGAAGAGATCCGCAGTCATTTCACTCTCTAAATGTAAAATTAATGAAAACCAGAATTAATTTTCTGATTATGAAAAACAAATTCTTTTCCTGCCTTCTAGATAATAGAGTATGTTGTTCTGAATTAATTGATTTTGTTCATTGCCATCAATAATTGTATGTTAATGTGACAAATCATGCTTTTGCTTTTAAAGCAGTGGTTTATGTAAATATAAGCAAATGGCCTCTCAGCAATCAAGCATCACCCTCCAGAACTCAGAAGAAACACCGGCTTATTTGTGTTAAGCAATGATTTTTGAAATCATCCTCTCTTCCGTCTCCTCTTCCCATCTGTTTAAAATGGGTATTGCATGTGTAGTGAAAGTGAAACTGCCCTCCTAATGATCTCACAGGCAAAAGTTGACCTAAGTTCAAATTAAGCAGGGGAAATAAGCTAACCTCTTTTAACTTTGCATCCACCAAGCTGAGTCTTGATTTTAACTCCTTAAAATCCTCTGACACGTCCAACCCCTCAGGATCCTGGCATCAAAAGACAATCCTTCCGAATTATAAGAGTGAGGGCAAAAGTTATATCCTATGATTTCCATGTTTCATGAGACGTAGAAATGTATTAAAATACAGTCAAGATGAGAAAAAAGCAACTTCATACAATCGCGTTTAGTTGATAAAAAGGTATCAATTCATCTGCAGCGACTAAATTCAATTCACATACCAATGACATGCAACCCAGTCAAGGCTGTGTCAAAGCCCCAATACATATATTAGATACAATGCCATCTCAATCCAGAAAGGCAATAAAGTGACATATTGATGTTTTCTGGTCGTCATACCCTGAGAGGAGATGATACATTTTCAACTCCAGCAGGTGAGACATCCTTTAAAACAGTAGTCTCGGAAAATGAATCCTGCTTCCGTTCTCCACTAACTGGCAGCAACGATGGTGATTGCACTGGACTGGTGAGGACTACTTTTATTTTCCTCTCCTCTACGTATTTACCACTTCCTTTATCAAACTGCCAATTGTAAAGAAAATTACTCAAGTTACTTAACCTGAAAAATTAGGGAACATATAGCAGCAAAACCTACCACATCAGCAGTAATGTCCTCTTCACTTGTCCCAAAAGGGACAATAGTGCCCTGTATCAAAAACTTGTCTCTACACTGCAGGACAGGTGGAGCTACCTGCTGTGCTTGCATGGTAACTGCATCAAACAGAAGATAGGATGAAAAGCCTGCCCCAATTCTTTGGAACTATCAGAACATAGCTTTTTACGTCTATCATAGTTTTCCACTCTCTCAATGTACTTAGGCTACTATAATAGACATTTAAAATCTAATTCAAAGATTATCCTTGCTGCAATGCGACTGACTCTACCTTAAGCAGTTCATATACCAGGAATAATAAATTCTACTAGACATGTCATGGCAAAGAAACTGCAGAAGAATCATTCAGGTGATTCAAGTACTGTGGGCGTGTCCCCTCACAAGTATGTGAGTGGCTATAATAAATATGTAAACATGATGTTTCTCGGACTTGAGTAGCATACCTGTGAAATCAGATGCTCCATTTGGCTTGATGATGCCTGTATTTGGCCGCACACAGTATTTCTTTGGAGATGTAGTCTTAACCTGGAAGGTTTTAAACATCCAATACAGAGTTCATAGTAAATCTCCATAATCAAGAGTTCTTAATGCACTGTTATCCTACTCCGAAAAATAAATTGCATCAGGAGAATACAAGATCAAAAGGAAAATGTTCCCCTGCCATAACCTAAAAGAAGAAAAGCACGACCATGTTGAAAGAAAAGTTTCAAAGAATTCCTCACCTTGAAAGCAACATACTGATCAGTCTTATTGCCTAGTTGAATCGAGCAGGAGCTTTGTTTCCTCAACTCAACTGCATAAACACAGAGAAGAGGCTTCGGATTAAAAGACTTAATGAGCAAGGGGGCACGTCAGGAGAACAGGAAATGATGAAACGTATCTGAAAATATAATGCAATAACAAAATCTCATTTCACACGTTTCCTATATTAATCATTCTCTCAGTAATTTTATTAGAATAGCCAGTCGCCTACATTCAATCCAGAAACATAATCACTCCCAAGGCACTTTAAGAATTTGTCGTGTGAGGACAGAAACTATGCGAAAGAGAAAGAAAAAAAAAACCTGACCAAATATTCAACAACACAAGGAAAAAGAATTTGAAATTAGGTCGAATGGTGACTATTTCACACATGCCACCGAAGCTCATGCCTCAAGATTATGATTTATGCTGTTGAACCGCGAATTCTCGAGCAAATTATTGTCGAACAAAAGGATACTCTTGCCTTCAGTCATTGCACAATAACAGAGAGAGGCAAGCAAAGCAAATTCAATCTAACTCTAAAATGAAAAAAACGAACCAAACTCGCAGCACCAATGTACTCACAAACAAACTTGAGTTCATGAGGCCGGATCTCCAAGAGCTCTTCAGCCATGACGACCACCGCACCACCACTGATCCATACGAAACAGACGCGTCACGTAGCAGGGTAACAACAGTCAAGCAAAAAGCTTCGCAGTTAGAAAAGTAACACATAAAGCTCAATTTCAAGCACCCATTCCTATAATCCAGCACGTCCAGCAGTCTCGAGCGCATCGCTCATTTCACCCAACGCCGAAATCGCACATCGTCGCCCCCAACACCAGACAGGCCAAAAAGCTCAGACGATTCACACTCACTCGCGCGAAGCATGATTCGGCACGCATAATTACCGACACAATCCAATTCAGGATTTTACCAAAGGGACCCGATCACCGCATCGATCCGTTCCCAGACACGCGTTGCCGGCTGGAAAGACGCGAGCGCCGCGGTCGCGATTACGCTCCAGCGCAGGAATTCGAGACCGGCGACGACGATCCGATGCTCGGCGATCGCGATGCGGTTCCGAATCTGATGAGGAAGCGCGCCCAAAGGAAAGGGAAGGACACTTACCGACACGCGTCACGCGCGGATGAGCGAGAGCGAGGGAGAGCGAGCGAGAACGATCGAGCGAGAGAGAGAGAGAGAGAGCGGTGGAAGCGAAGGAACGATGATGGCGGAGGAGGAGGAGGAGGAGGAGGAAGCGGCGGCGGTGGTCGTCGTGGTGGTCGTGGTGGTGGTGGTGGGGGGTTTGGTTGGGCTTGCAGGGTGGCGGTTGCGCCCGCTACTTATACATGTACGCAATTTTCAAAAGTTTTCGTCTCCGAGATGGTAACCCCCTTCCCGAGCGCCGGTTCCTTTAAAAAATCGGCCGCTGAGAAGTCTCGCTTTTTTACATTTTAGTCCTTCGGATCTCTCTCTGGGGTCTCGTTTTTTGCATTTTAGTCCTTCGAATCTCTCCGTCTCTGTCTCTGTCTCTCTCTCTCTAGCCTTGTCGTGCTTGTGGGGGTGGAGATACGGAGAGGTCAGGGTTAGATTTGAAAACAGAATTGAAAAGGTGGGGGCCAATGTTGGATTTTGGTTAAAATAATGGAAGATGTATATAGATAAAGGAAGACAATCCGTTCCCCTTTGGATGTTTATCATGGGGGGGAAAAAACTGATTTGTGAATGTAATGGGGCATGAATTTTGTGCCATAATTTGGAGAAAGTGAGAGATTATTTTCCTTTGGAGTAACATGTTGTTGTCTCGTAGGTTGGGATGGAGACCGACGGTAGGAAAATTGGCCCTAAAAGTTAGATGTCGCTCATATCTGTACCGCGAATAAAGTCGGCTTTTGATAAATTTTCAGATATTGGATACACTCTTATCCCATCTCGATAGGGCCGACATATCCATTTTGGGACTCAGATTTAATGCGCCCAATTTTGCATGGGTAACTTGTCTTTTTCCCGAATGGACCGGTTGAGAAAAAATAAAGCTTAAAAAAATAAGTCACGTATGAGTCCCTCTAGTGATGCATATTTTAACCCGTTTTCCAAAGCCCACACGTCTCGATATAAAATTATATAGAGATAATATAAGATATAGTGTGTTATTAAATTCCTGTTCACGACCGCTTGTTGGATAAATCTTCCATTTTTTTTATGGTACATGACTGCATGTATCCTCACCTTCGAAATTCATATCGATATCCTCCTGGTGGAATCATCCAAACTCATCTCTAATCGGCCACGACACAGCGTGCTCGACATGCTCGAAGAAACTAACTTAGCTAAAATGAAACTTATCCGAGTCTCATCCTAAACCTTTTAAGAAGGAGACATGTGTTATGAAAAGCGGTCGATAAAGTCACTGGCGTTTTGCTTTTGCTGAGAAAAAGTCGCTGGCGTTAGAACCAAGGGACATGCGAAAACCAATAGCTAGCTCGATGTTGTACTTTCCCGAGCCTAAAGTCTCTCTCTAAACGCGAATATTTCCTTCCCTTGTATGTAATAATCTTAAGCTACCACATCTAACAAAATGTGAAAAAGATGAAAGGTCAATGTCTCATGAAAGCATCCGAAAATAGATTGATCGCAAGCCATCTTAGCAAACACAACGCGTCCTACACCGGTTAGAGGTTTAGATTTGATCTGTTCACGAGCCTTACATGATGCTTGATTGATCTCGGGTTAATTGGGTCTCTGCGCTCATGTTTTTGAATTACTAAAAATTAAGATAAAAGATGTCGTTTTCTATGATGTAATTTCCACATCTAGTTTGCTGTATCTAGAATAACACGTCTAGATTGATCAAAGGGTAGAATCTATTCAGCTTCCAAAGTTACCATGCGTTTGGTACGATTTTTCCGCACTTCCTATTGTCGGGAAATAGGGTCCTCTGTCTTTTCCATGCGTTTGGTTTAAACCTCGCAGCTTCCTGCTAATAGGAGCTTCGAAGTACTATAATCCTATTTAAAGGTTATTTTATCAGGACAGAGTACCTATGCACAAACCCTTGCTTACTATCATTTATTTAAATATATTTACCTAGAAGGAATGTTATTGCAACCGTTCTAAAATTAAAAAAAAAAAAAAACAATAACGCTACTATGTTAATTTTATAATAGCATTAATAATAACAGAAACATAAGGGATATATTCACTGAAAGTCTTAAAACTTGTCATAAAAGTGCAATTAAACATCAAAAACTTGCAAAAAGTGTAATCAAGTCTTAAAATTTGTCAAATTGATTCAATTGAGTCTTAAAGTTAACACCGTCTAACTTACTAACAGAAAATGCTGACGTTGCTAAATTATTAAACTTAAGACTAAAACAACGTCATCTTGAACCAAATTTGATTTTGAATACTAATTTTATGTAAAATAAATTTTAAAAATTAGCTAAATATTAAATTGAAAGAAAAAAGATGAGGAGGAGGACAGGCTGGCAAGGAGGGTGGGGGATGACAGGCAAGGGTCTGCAAGCCCTTGCCCAGATCTGGGCGAGGGAGTGTGGCGACCCTCAACCAGGTCTAAGAGAGGGCAGATGACCCTCATCCGCTCTCGGGGAGGGCCGCGGCCCCTTGATTGCCATCAGAGAGGGTCAGCGACCCTTGGCCGGGGTCCAACAACCTCTACCTGTCCTCCTCCTCCTATTTTCAATATTTAGCTTATTTTTAAATTTAGTTTAAATAAAATTAGTATTAGAATAAGTATAAAAAAAAGCCACATTAACATTTTTCGTTAGCTAAATTGGACGGTGTTTATTTTATGATTCAATTGAACTAATTTGATAAGAATGGCTCTAGAGCTAGAAAATAATAACAATAATAACAATTCAAGGATATTTGGGAATGAAACTTTGGTTTGACCTGAAAATTTACAGGCAGAAACCAGTGACAGTATATAAAGCATGCACGAAGCCTTTTCACAAAACTTTACAAGCAAATAGCTACAAATGCTTGAACTACAGTTTAATCACTCACTCCACCACCATATCAGACACAAAATTTTAAGGGAACCCCCCTCTGAGATCACAATTCAAGCACCCCATGCTTATTAAATCGCGCCGGATCCGCCCCACGCGGCTTCAGATCTTCTGGAAAATGAGCATGCTGCTTTCCGACCCGATTTAACATCAGAGACCGGCTTTTCCATTTGTCCGGCCTTACTGCCATTGATGATTGCTGCGATCAGTTGGTGATCCGGGGACGAAGGGCACAAAACCTCGCCCCCCGAACACAGGACGCATGAACGCATTGTCGAACTTCCGCCAGTAGTAGTGGACGGTGTTGGTCGGGGTTGTTAGAAGCATGCGTAAGCTCGACGGCCTCGGAACGTTCTGGTTGCTCTCTATGCCCTGGCCATTGCCAAGGAGTGGCACAATGAAGGACTTGGGGGTAGTTGGCTCGGAGGAAGCCATGCGGACTAAGTGCATGGGTGAAGGAAGCAAGAGCCGGATGAGAGGTTTGGTCATCAGCCCGAACACCTGGAGAGACAGAGAGAGAGAGAGAGAGAGAGAGAATTGATCCATCGGGTTCAAGTTGATTAAAGCAGTATGCATCTCTTTCGCATCGCCTGTAGAGCATATGAGCTAATGACTTACCACCGTGCTGAATAGAACGACCGTGATAGTACTAGTGATCATAAACGCATTGTTCCTCGCTTTTGTCTCGGCCATAGCAAACTGCATCAACATGCATAAGGGGTTGGCAAAAGCATGTTCATGACTAACAAAACAATCTGCAATATCAAACCGACTGAATAAAGCTTCAAGTAGTGATTTTGTCTTGCTTTTTACCTTATTGTATGCAAGAGCCATGGACACAGCACCGCGCATAAGACCAGCCCACCATATTATAACCTGCAGAGTTTCTTATTACGAAACAGATTCTACTGACATATTCTGAGTAGTTAACTAGAACACTGTGGGCCCTGTATGTGCATGTAGAGAGAGAGAGAGAGAGAGATCACCTGTTGCCTCAACGTAATTTTCTCATGTGCAGATTTTTTAGTCAAGTTGGATAAAAATGACAAGGGGAAAACAAAGGCTGCTCTTCCGAGCAGAACCAGTCCCAACAATATGGAGCTAAACTGCACTGATTTTTTGGGACTGAAAGCAAATGATGAAAGAAAGAAACATGTTCAGTACATATGAAGTGCTATATACTGCATTCTCGACTGAATGTGTGTGTGATATAAACACCAGGTACATATACATAACCAACCTATCACTGACGACGCTCCATCTCTCAATGTCCAAGGCATCCATGCCAACATAAAGGAATATAAAAATCTCAGCAACAAATGACAAAGTTGCAAAAGTGTGCCTGTGTTTTTGCCAAAGAGCAATTAGTTTTGTAGTAATGAACGCAAACCAATTCAACTGAATTAAAAGAGAGATGATCGACATACTTAGTGGTCACCCTTGAACTTTCAGTGACATTATGCCATGTGTAGTGTGACATGACGATTCCGCAAAAGAATACAGTAAGGATGCCACTTAAGTAAAAGAGCTGCACAGATAAATTTACATTTTTACACCATCATCAGTGTTTGATAAGCTTCCGGTCGTGTTAGGAAGAACAACAGAAAATAATCAGGGGAGAGATATATGAGGAAATCATACTTCAGCCAGCATATACGACATGTATGCCATAAGAATCATGAGAGCAACTTCACGGTCAGTTGAGTGCCTGATTTGAAAGACAACAAAGTATATGAGCATGTATAGGGGCTGCAGCTTTTATCTTCCATATAAGTTGTTTTAGCAATACCGTATACTTATGTAACTAATACATACCTGCCAAAGTAGAGTTTTCTGATGATATAAGCACTAAGCAATCCAGTCTGCAGGGGACAATACATGTTGAAAAGGATAATTATATGGTTGTTATTATTATTCTCTCAAAAGGGTCGGTGCACATGAGAGAGGAGAGTGAATCTCACCAAAACTCCCAGCAATGTACTCAGGATAAATAAGTACAAAAAATTGCCAACAAACTGCAATGCAATTGTTGAGTTGATGTGGGAAAGATCGAAACTTTGAATCGCATTGAAAAGAACCACTGAAGTAGCATCATTTACAACACCTTCTCCGAACACTAGACTATACAACAAGGGAGTTTCATCCTGATTAAGGACCTGCAGCAATAAGTTGAATAAACAGTGTCAGCAATAAGTTATATAAACAGTGTCCAGAGATGGCAATCCTTTGAAATTTTTGAACCAGGTAATAGTTCCTAAGGCTATCTTACCTGCAAGGTACAGACAGAATCTGTAGCCGAGAATATTGCTCCAATTGCTGCAATCAACGGAGAAAGACAAAGGGAAACAAAGAAAATAACGAGGAACTGCTTCAGAAGTTAAAAAAAAAAAATGAGACGTCAAGTTGCTGAGAAGATAAAGGTAGTTTTAAATTACCAAGATAATCTCCTATATCCAGTTTACGGAAGTTCAATCCCTCAAAAATGTATTTGGCACCTGGGACAAAAGATAGCAAACATGATTAGACTGTAAGATACGTTAACAGATAAAACCATGTCAATATTTTTGGAAAAAGAGAGGGAAGAGAAAGAAAAGAGAAGAAGAAACCAGTACGCTGGAACATGTCAACCATCAGATCATATAGCAAGTGAAAAGAGGAGAATGAAGTAATAAAGTAACAAAAAAAAAAAAGCAATGGTGAATCTTGTGCAGGATCTGGGTGGACGAGAATTGCTTCAGAAGGTTTCACTCAAACAAGGTATTAAGCATACCTAACGAAATGATGCCAAAGGATATCAGAGTTCCAACTGCACCGAAGAGTATGATTGTCATAAAATTGCGGAAAAACTGCTTCTTCTTCACCTGGAACCTGGTAGAGGAAGGAAAGGGAGGTCATAATCATGCATGACCATGTCTATATAAGCACACCCACTAGAAAGTTAATGCTTCCCCTACTGATTCTTGTTAAGCTTCACATTTGTGCATGTGCACGCAATGTAATCAAAAGTTGCGACAAGATTCATAAAATTAAGCCAAGTGGACTCTTGGGTAAATTGGACACATTGAAATAACGATAAGTTTTACACCAAGTTGATCGCAAAAGGAACATGTTAATTCTTTATGATAGAAACGGCATCAATCGACAAACAAAAACAGGATGCTGCAGAAGCTAAAACTTACCCAGCATTAAATATGATGGGTGGAAGAAGATAGATAAAGAAAAGATCTTCACTGAAAACTAAAAGATGGGAACTCTTTCCTCGAGTAGTAAGCAGAATAACAACTCCAGTGCAAAGACCCTGCAATGAAACTCAAATTGAATCAAAATTGAGCCCATGATAACCCCAGTTCAGCCCTCATAACATCCTAAAACTCAAATTCAGAATTTTCATCGTATAAATCTTACAATTGCGAGGGCCGTGATTGACTCATTCATCCATCGATTCTCCTCCAACAGGTGACCAATCACAATACAAGCACAAAGCAGCGCAACAAAGAGGTTCATCGACACAACTGAATCATGGTCGGATGTGAATGCTCCCAATTTGCTAAAGATGGAACCGGGATCGATCGCCATGGTTGCAGCAGCAGCGGATCAAGCTCACAAAACAAAACCCCTGGAATCAACGGATATCCAATTCACTGTATATCTCCTACACAAAGCCAAAATGTTCTAAGGTGCCCTCTAATCTTGAAACTTGGATCCAAAATCTGGGGATTCATGAACACCCAACTCCGATTTCCTCAGTCAACGAAAAAATCTACAATGTGAAGGTCTTAGAGCTATCAGTATAAGAAAGACACAGAGGTTACTGTTCAAGAACTGGGAAAACTAATGGAATATTGGCAGAAAGTAAGTCATCAAAAGCTCCAACCTTCCCTAATGGGGGACCACAAAAAAAGCACCGAACTTTAACTTTGTAAAAAAGAAGCGATTGTCTGAAAGCAAAGCAAACCAACAAAAGAACATTTGAGTTCAAAACCCATAATTCAATCTTTCGCTACCATGCGTGAAATTTGCTAACAATACCAAGCACAAATTAAAGCTCAAAAAAGGAACACCAACCTATCAGAGTATCACTGACTCATGAACGAGCTTCGATTCTGGACATTCACAAGCATAAATGAAACATGTTCAGTAATCCAAGTATAGTATTTTTTTTGCTAAATAATCCAAGCATAGTCTTGTTGTCAAATTAAGCTGAACTTGTGAATCTACAGAGAGAAAATCTAGAGAGAGAGAGAGAGAGAGAGAGAGAGAAAGAGAGAGAGAGAGAGGGAGGGACGATATTCCAGTGTGTAACAGAGAAAGCTCAATGAGAGATGCCAACCGTAAGAAGCCACCAAAAAGCAAAGGATGAATGGGTTTTGCTTCTTACAGACCTGCAAACAGCGACAAATTTAAAAATCTGAAAGAAGGAAAAAAGTGGCTGACCGCTGATTCCGCATCAAGATTCCAGATTGATGATATTCTAGTGCTGGGTGCAGGCTATAAATGGTGGGTTTCTCGTTTCTTGGAAGCTAATGGATGGAGGAGAGAGAGGATCACAGGGGATCACACCTGTACAGAATGATGGTGTCCCTGTGCACAGAAATATCCAATTCAAAAGGTGGAAGCATTTCTTGGTCAAGCTAAAGATGACAACAAAGAAAGGGAGAAGGGTCTTGGTCTTGGCACGGTCGGGGAAGAGTTAAAGAGAATACTGCCACGGACAGTGATGGAGATGTAGACAAATGAGAGGAGCACTTCAAGTGCATCACCTCATGCTTTCCCACTGGCAGACAGACACAGGGGAGAGGTGATTCTTGGTTGTGCTGATGGCGACTCAAGAAGGTGAAGTGGAATTTGTCATAAAATTGTTCATTCATTTAAGTTGTTGCCGTTTTTCCCTGGGGATTTTCTAAATCTGGGCACCCAATGAGAAATTTTTTTCCCATGGCTTGTTATGGTATGTATGGAAATATAATTAGCAAGAAGCCATGGATTAAAGGGATAAGGCGAAAGACAAATGCAAATGTAAGTCGTACTTAATTTTGAGTGATATATATATGGGGCCTGAATATTCAAAAAATTGGAACAAGAGCACGTTGTTTCAGATTTTGCGAGCGCATACTTGTTCTCCTTTCGAAAGTTTATAACAATGGAGCATTCTAAATTAAGAGTTGCGAAACCCATTAAATCATTTCGTATGCTTGCATTCATAAATGTCTATGTTCAATTATGAATAAACATTGAATTTCAAATCCCTACAAAAAAAGAGAGAAAAGGAAAAAAGCAATTCGATTCAAATGCGCGCCTCTTCGAATTTAAAATAATTAATTGGTCCGAATATTTGAGAAAGTGCGTCTTTTATTTTCCTATCGAAAATTTGACAATGGAGTTTACGTGTCTCTTTGATTTTAGACCAGCTCTCGAAAGTCTTTGGAACCATTGAATTTATCGAACAACCAAGGGAAAAATGGGTTAAGAAAAGGAAGAAGAAGTTTCCAAATCGACGTTGGCAACAAGTTGTCAATCTCAAAATGATTCCAGAGTCCCCTTTCATCGTCCTCAATTTTATTATTATTTTTTCACGTAAATATATATATAATTTTTTTTATTAAAAAATGTTTAGTTATTTTAGTCAATGTAAGAGGTATTATTGTTACGACCATGCATCTATTTGTAACGTAAGCGCGGGCGTAGCGGTTGGGCCCAGGCGTTGATTATTCTTTTCCAACAATTTTAAGCCATGAACAACCGCAACCCCCGCCATACTTCTACTTTCTAATGAGCTTAACACGTACATGCATACTTTGTATGTATGGGATAAATATATGTATGTACGGTTTTTTAGTTGAATGTTTCAATACGCATATTTCCTCTTTGTTGTGGATCGTTGATTTGCTCGATTTTCATTATAACTATCTTCTTGTTTCGAGTAATGAATTACAAATATATTGAGACGTGTAAGATTGTTAGTCAAGACCAATCAAGTGATTGATTGCGTAGTCAGAGATTGGTTCACAAGTGAAAGATCACGGGTTCAATTCCCTACTCTATTCTCGGTCTCAAGAAACCGTAATCAGTTTGCAAAGGACGGATTGTGACTTAAGTATATCGTCGATTTTGAGCTTTCTACTAGCCCGATGAGTAGTCGATGTCTCGCCGAGTCCCTTAAATTGAACCTTCCAACAGCGGGTGGAGCATGTCACAATCCCGTCCAGACCCTCTGTTTTTTTTTTTTCCCTTCTCGAAAGGAAGAGATTGTTAGTGGTGAAAAATGTGGATAAGCAATGATCACACTTTAGTCTTAGCTAATTCGATTCAACATATCAATGTCTAGGGAGTCCAATCCTATGGGCCATGGGCCGGTCCACCGGGCACTAGAGTGCGTAGCCACTTCCTCGAAGCTCTACTTGTGACTGGCCAAGCCTATCCATTCCATGCATCATGCATTGATGTGGAAGACACAAGGAAGTAAAACTAGGTAAACACAGTACAGTTAGACCAGATTATTGTTCAAGCTGGCGCGTCGGACGCTGCTAATTGCCGGCCGTCAATTTCACTCGGTGGAGTTTGTGTAGATATAATTGAACTAGGCTGAAAGTGTGCTGTTGCTTTCCCAATTGAAATGAAAATGGCGAGTTCACAGAGAATTTTTCTACGTTTGACAAAACATAGAGATGAGAAAAGGGAATGCAACTATGGAAGAGAGAGATCGGTGATTTGATTTTTCAGGAGGAGGGACCTGAGTTTTGCCTTTCTGCTGCCACTTGTAGCCGTAATTAAGGAGGAAGGAGGAGTGGGACAGGACCACTCCATTTTCGGTCCCTTCTCTTATTGGATCTGACTGTTGCGTGATAGAAATGCACACGACACTATCATTGAAGGCCCCTCATCTCATCCATCAATATCGACTAATCGTGTCTTCTGTTCCCATCAAAATAGGAGAGTAAGATTAGGGCATGAGGTGGGGGCGTAATGATTAGGTTAAAGCTTTCATCGACATCTTTACTGAAGGGCTCGAGACCTCGCTGAATTAGCTCATCCGTTATCTCGATGTTCGAGCTCATCAATGTAGCCTCACCTCACCGACATGCCGGAAGTCTTTCTGTACGGAACAGCAAATGCCCGAGGCATGAGTCGACTTCTTCCAGCCAACTCACGACAGTGGCTCAAATGTATAACTCTATGAAAGATGGTCGACCCATCTACCACTAAGCTATCATGCTTAGTGACACAAGAAGTCATACCGTACTCTAGCGAGGCACACGATCGAAAACCCATTTCGAGTAGAATCCAACCTAGCAAAAAGGAGTACAAACATTTAGCGACAAGGACGAACTTTAGCCTCTTTCAAGGAAATTGCTCTAAAAAGCCAGACGACAGCCAAAGGGATTTTGGACTTCGCTTTTGGCGACAAAGCATCCGCATATCTTCGCAACCCAAGTATTGTATTGCCATATAGAATGGGACTTAACCGGATGGTGCAAGCAACCTTTTCTTTTACCGAATTGCATTCTGAACTAACATGTACTTTTTGCCCTAGCACCTCCCAAGTTGCATTCAAAAGTGCAAGGGCCGGTTTCTTTATGTTTCAGATGCTCCCACCGTCTCTCCACCATCGTTCTCACCGGTTGACAAGACGTTTCACATGTGCTTTTTGGAGAATGAAAATTGCAAGAATGATTTCCGGACATTTTGCAAACAAATGAAATCGAATTCGAAGCTTTTGAACTTAGTGCAATCAAACCCTTTTGACAATGGTTCGACTTAACGTGACATAATAGAATTCGGCGTTTCGTTTTTTTCTTTCTAATACGTTAGTTTATGTGTGTTGATGTGACACTGATGTGGCATCGCGTCTAAATCAAATTATTTTAAGAAAAGGAATATACCAAAGACAAAATTTTATAGAAAAAATGAAACAGAGGAAGCCAAAAAATTAAAGAAAAAAATCGAGTAAAACTAAGGGAAATGAATAGTGGGACAGTGGGGTGGGGGTCTATCGTTGGCGCCGCCCCCAATCTTCAAACTCACGGCGCCTCTGTCCTCATCTGACTATAATTATTTATTATAGGGAAAAAATCACCAAAAATCTGATTTGATTTTTCAAATTTTTGCCTTTCGAGCAGCCCTCTAGATACATTTATCCCGAACTTTTTTTGCATCTGACCGTTGCGTGATAAAATAACACAAAACCCAAAACTTTGCTTATTTATGACACATTTACCCCAATATAATCAATTTTTGTTCGACCTAGGGTATTTTGGTTCAGATTTCCCACCTTTTCTATTTTTTTTTTTGGAGCTTTTTTTTTTTTTTTCCTCTAAGGCACACGATCGAAAACCCATTTCCAGAATTTTGAACTTAGCACGGGCAAACAAACCCTTTTGACAATGGAGGGACAAATAGAATTGCCCGACAGCCGAAGGGATTTTGGAGACATCCGCATATCGTCTAAATCAAATTATTTTAAGATATAGAGCCTTTAACAAATGACAAAAATTTTATTTTAAAAATTGCAGTCTGAGGCTCGCCCTAGCACCTCCCAAACTTGCATTGAAAATGGGAAGGGTCGGGGGCGAGCCCCCCATCGTCTCTCCACCATCACGGCGCAAGACGTTTTGTGCTTTTCTGAGAATGGTTTTTTTGGCATGCTTTTGGAGAATTTTCAGAATGATTTCGGACATTTTGCAAACAAATGAAATTTTCTTTTGAACTTAGTTTACAATCAAACCCTTTTGAGGTTCGCCTTAACGCTAATAAAGAGGGCCGAGCCTCGCCCGACGCCGGTGAGGTCGCCGGAAACCTCGCCCGCAAGGTCAATAATGGAGACCTCGCCGGCGCCGAGGGCCTCATCCCACCGGAAAAAGAAAAAAAAAAAAAATAAAATAAAATAAGGGAAAAGACCAAAATACCCTAGGTTACGATATATTGGGGTAAATATGTCACAAATAACAAAGTTTGGGGTTTTGGTATCACAAAAAAAAAAGTTCAGGGGTAAATGTGTCACGATGGGTAAAGTTTGGGGTTTTAGTGGTTTTTTTCCTTTATTCTATTTTAATTTATTTTTGGCTTTTCTTTGGTATTTAATATATATATATATATATATATATTCTTTCATTTTTCTTCTTTTTAAATTTTGGCCTTTTCCGGCGTGGACACCACATCGGCATAATGACGGTGTCCACATATGCCAAAGCTATTAGAAAAAGCCACACCGGCAAATTTCTTTTGTTTTTTTTTTGGCCAAAAAAAAGAAATTTGCAATAACCATATTGCTTGATAAACAAGCTTGATTTATGGCATTTTGTCAAGCATTTAGAACTTCGTTTACATTGGACCAAACATTTAAGATTGTTATTGCAAATTTCTTTTTCTGGCAAACAATATCAATATACACAATTGCGATAATATGGGCATTCGAATCTTGTGACTACTAATTTGTACAGACGCACTTATGTAATAAGTTAGAGGTGATGATAAGATGGCCCCGCTGACCCACCCAAGTCCATTCCCTGATCGACCCAAAGGAAGCAACTGCTTTCTTGAAATTCTTAAGCCATGCTCCTTCAAGCTCGCCCATTGATCAAGTCTAGTTGTTACATTCACGCTTCTTGAAATAAGAATCCACTCTTTGGTACACTGCATCCATGTATATAGGGTAAGACTCCACTCATGAAGTGGTGAATGTAATCGCCAAAATTATTTTAACGAAGAAATGATATAATTTAAATCCTAAATGGGTCAAACTCAAATCAAGCGCTCACTTGAGGCTCAATCTATGTTTTCTCCCTTGACGTGAGGATACACATCGTCCATGCAATTCATTACTTGAAAATAAGAATTATGGTTTCTTGCTTTTGCTCCTAATGACAAGTATAGAACCCATCGCTTTTGAATCAAGTATTTGACCGCTAGGACAAATCCTCAAGAGCTCAATCTATATTTTCCCTCTTTATGCGAGGATCCTCATATTACCATACGGTCCATCCTATTAGTTGAGAGTCATAAATATACATTCTTGCTTGTCTATTATCACTTATATTAGATCACGTTTAACTATTGACATTATTCACGTACAGAAATGCTGAAGAGGAACTCCTCGATTTAAAATTTCGAAGTGAGAACAATTGAATTTGGACTGATCTTTTGCCTATGTTATATGGATGCTCTATCTTTTGAACTATCTCAATCGATTAGTTGTTTGTTTTCCTCTTTGTTTTATCGACATAATGCATTTTATCTAATAAAGTTGGAAGGGTACTTTCCAAGCTGCCCCTAGAATTCAGGAGTGGCCATGGGCTAGTCCATTGGGCTCTAGAGTGTGTTAACCACTTACCTCCAAGCTTACCGCGTGACCGACCAAGCCTATCCATTTCATGCAAATATTTTCACCATGTATTAATTTGGAAGACACAAGGATTTATACCAAGCAAACACAGTGTATTTAGACCAGAAAATTGTTCAAACTCGCGTATTGAATACCGCTAATCTCGGGCTTTTTTAGTCAAGTTTATGCAGATAAAATCGAATCAAGCTAAAAATGGATCGCTTTCCCCTCCTCCAATCAAAACCAAAATAGTAACTCTATATCTCTTCCTACTTGTATTCAAAAAAACTGAAAATAAGTATTTCTACATACCATGGAGATTTTCAAGTTGAAACAATGCCTATTATTCCATCATTAAGTTTTGTATGTAATGAAAATGGTGAGTCGCAGAGAATTTTCTCCAGTAAAAATAAATAAATATGAAGGAAAGGAATGCATAGATTTTTCGCAAGGAGGGACCAGGGTTTTGCCTTTTTGGTACCACTTACAGTGCCAATTATGAAGGAAGAAGAAGTGAGCAGGACCACTCCTCCATCAACATCATCTAATCTTCTTCTGTTCACATCAAAATGGGAGGAAGATTAGGGCACGGGGTGGTGGATTGATTGGTTAAAGCTTCCAATGACCTCTTTATCGGAGGCTCGAAACCGGTTGCAATAGTAGCATTACATGAATCGGATATAATTGAGGAGGACAGTTAACTATATCGCAATTTGTATACATACAAAGAAATTAATTCAGCCACACACAACGTAATAGAATCCATCATTAAACTCATGGAATTAGAATGTGTACAAGTGTACATAATCGAACTTTCATATAACATTTCTTCCGGAGTGAAATAATAGTCGGCGTATCAGAAAACCTTTCCCAACGAAATAGCACATATCTAAGTTACAAGCTGGCCAGAAGCTCACTCGATGCATCAGCTCAAAAGTACAACTTCATGGAAAAACAATCGACCCATCTATCATTGAGCTACCATGCTCAAGGGTACAAGTCAGGACCTTCCTCGAGCGAAGCACACGATCGAAAACCCATTTCAAGCACAATCTAACCTAGCAAAAAGAAGTGACAAACATCTAGCGACGAGGACAAACTTGAGCCACCTTCAAGGAAGTTGCTCTGAAAAGCCAGACGACAGCCAAAGGGATTTAGACTTTCACTTTTTGGGGACAAAGGATCTGCATAGCTTCGCAAGCTAAGTATCGTATCCTTCAAGACAAACACATTGGATATGAAGATAACAGCATGGAAACAATTATTGGAATAGACAAGATTCTTCTTCTCTTTTGGTCCTATTATGAAATGCGACAAAAAACATGGTACAACCTTTTGTTTACCGAAGTGCATCCTGAACTAACATGAGAGAATCGAAAACCCACGTAGTACTTTTGCCCTAGCAAAAGGTGATGGCATCTAATGCATTGTTCTCGTTACAAATAACGAGCACCTCCCAAGTTGGATTCTAAGCGCAAGGGCCGGTTTCTGCATGTTTCAGACGCTCCCGTCATTCTCATCGCTTGACAAGTGGTTTCACATGTGTTTTTAAGAGTGAAAATCGCAGCCGCCGTCTCCAACATTTGGTGAAATTTATAATCTAATTTTAAATAGGGGTAAGCGGTTCTAAGGTTGATTCGGATTTTACTGGAACCGGTTGCTTAGTTTTTGGGACCTAGAACTTATCCTGCGTAACCTGGAACCTACACTGTCAATCGATTCCATGGTCAGTTTTAGGATCTACTCGGGATCTAGCCAATCTCTTTTCTTTGTTTCATTTTTTCTTTTTTCTTGTTTTGTTTCATTGTTAAGCAAAATGAAAGTGAATGCAACGACAGAAATTCGAGGTTCGTCAATAGCAACAATTCATGAAAGATGAACATGTAAATTATCCGTTCCCGGTTCGGTTCTTCGGTTCCAATTCCCTATTCGGTTCTTACCCAAGAACCGAACCGCATATTACTGGCTCCATTTTTTTTGGAACTGTAAACTAGACAAATTCTTATAGCCGGTTGAGTTCAGTTCGTCGTTCTAACCTAGGCTATACTCACCCATAATTTAGACGTTTGGCGAGAGTACACTCAAGTCTCAAACTTTTTTAAAAAGCGTCATTCGTATTTCCTTCTTTTCTTGGACCGACCTTTTAATTTGTTCTCGTTATCTAACTTTCCTAATTTCTGTCAAAAGTGCTTATTATGCCATCTATAAAATGAAAAGAATAAGTTAGAGATATGTCTCAAAGTTCCATCAATGTGAAGCAAGCCCCCTTGGAAATGAAATGACGAGGAAGAATCGCCCTCGTTTTCCACATGTGCTTCCCTACTACACTCGTCGGGCCCCTCGTTGTTCTTCTTCCCATTGAAAATATGATGCTTTTTCTCGAAGGTGAGACGAATTATTGACTACATAAAATAAAATATTTGAGGTGGGAATATCTCCTCCTCTTCCTCCTCCTTTCCTAAGAAATTGTAAGGCGGAAACTGAAGTTTTCTGTAGTGTAATATTACGTCGGAGCAACTAATCCAGATATATCATCATTTTTATGTAATTTACTTAACGAATATGAATACAAGATGGAAAGGAAAATGATATTATATATCATTCGACAATCAAGAAAACTGTTCAGAATGGTCAAGATGAATGGAATAGCTAATACAATTCCAATGCGATTGCCTTTTCAAGTTGAATATTATAAATTTTTGAGAGTTTCGAGAGATAATTATATAGTTATATATATTATATTCATGAGTTGCCATGCAATAATTTGTGGGGCATGAAGATACCTCAAATGGGTGTTTTTATGTTATTATTCGAATCCACGTTTGCTGGCTCTGATGAATATACCTCAAAAGTTGTCCGAGAATCGAAGAGCGACGATCACTAGAAGTGCCCTTTGATGTCAAGATTCACTTAATTTTTAGCCATTTTTCAATATCGAATTCGAGCAAAAGTCAACAATGAAAAGGGTGTAATATAAATATATTATACCTCACTTCGGACATATACTAATATATATATATATATATATATATATATATATATATATATATATTTGTTTAAGCACGTGGTGTAATTGGGAGATATTTAGGACATCGCGTCGCGTATCGTGAATCGTGCCCGCACGAGCATCAATTGGATTGGCATGATATTCATTGGTGTTTTTAGACAATAATTGCGATCCTTCCAATCGTGGATATTTGCTTGGTTTTGTTCCTTCTTCTATTACGGACACATTTTATTCTCGCTGGATATTTCTTTTTTATTTTTTATTGAGAGTATTGTCATGGCAGTTTTTGGAACTTTCATTAATATCCAATGTCGTCCTCAATTTATTTTTATTTAATTTAGTCTATGAACATTTTTGAATTTCGCTCTATGAAAAAAATATCTATTAAGTGATCGCCCCATATATATATATATATATATATATATATATATATATATATATATTTCCACCGATATGGAGTGCCAAAACAGCCACATGAAATTGGTTACGTGTGATGCCACTTTAATTGAAATGATATTTTCTTCATAATGAAAATATTTTTTTTTCCTTTTCTTTTCCTCCTTTCTCCTGCTTCATCATCTTCGTCTTTTTGCTCCATTGCAAAGACCTCCTTACTATCACTCTCGTTAACGCTAACCTACCGCGACAATCGGATGTGTGCCACCAACATCATCATCGTGCCAACTCTCGCCTCCTGTGCTCAACCTCAAATTCTCTCTCTCTCTCTCTCTCTCATCTCCGATGGAGTTCTTGACAATGAGGTCTCTTGACCTTCCAACCTTTGTTCCCATGTAACACCTAGTCCGAATTGGTCCAACCTCTTTCTCTCTCCTCCAATATATGCAACATCACCCCGTCGTCTGTCAGCGATAACATTTGTTGATAAACTTCGTTCTTGTTTAACTGAACACTACAACTATAGGAGAAATTATTTTTAAAAAAAATCCAAAATCTATTACACTTGTACCAATTCAATACTAAATCTTTCAATTTGGCTGATATAATCCCAAACTTATTGCATATACGCTAATTCAGTTATCAGCTTTTTAATTATGCCAATTTAATCATCAACATTTTGACAAGTTACTAATTTTTGTCATAAAAATTTTGACAATTTATTAATTTAGTCATTTCAGCTAATTTTGATCGTAAATCATTGACATGGTAGTCTAGTCAGTGCCAGTCGTCTTATGTAGCATGGCTGCAGCTAATATGGACCATTTTTAAAATTTTTAAAATTCTTTGTAACCCTAGGTCGGTGAAGTCACCGGCCAACCATCGCGAGCCACGGGCAAGCGTCGGCCCAGCCACAGGCCCTCGCCTAGTTTGGGCGAGGATGTGGAGGCCCTCACTTAGATCCACGTGATGGCCGCAACGCCCTCGCCTTTGGCTAAAATGGGTGTGGAGGGCCTCGCCCATGGCCAACGAGGATTGACCAACGACGTTGCCGGCCTAGAGTTAAGAAGAAAATGAAAATGAAAGATGAAAAATGAAAAACATTAAAATTGTCAAAAAAAAAATTATTCACATCAGCGTCGGTCGTACTACGTAGGATGGCCAATGCAGATTAGACCGCCACGTCGGCGATTTCTAATCAAAATTGTTCACAATGACTAAATTAGCAAATCGTCAAAAGGTTTATAAGTAAATTGTCAACTCCTCAAAAGATTTGATGACTAGATTGGCATAATTGAAAGGTTTAGGATTAATTTGATATAATAAAGACGCAAATAATAATCATTCTGTTTCCCTGTTTTTTATATTTTTGTTCCTGGAAATAGATTTAGAATAAAATCTGTTTGATAAAATAATTTCTTTTTATATTTTTAGGATAAATTTTGGCCTAAAAATAGATTTGAAATAGAAATTAGAGGTTAAAATTTTCTACTTTTCTATTTTTGAAATAGAAATGGAAATAACAACTCTCTTTTATTGCTCACCATTGCCGCCTATCGCTACCCACGTGCCGCCGCCGCCTGTTGCCATTCGTAGCCCACCTACCACTCGCCACAGCTCACCAGCCATTCACTGCTGCTTAGCCGCCGGCCACGGGGAACAAAAATTTAAGAATAACCTATCAAACGAATTTCTATCCTGGGAACATAAATTTTGTATCGTTGACAAATGCTACTTTTTGCTCATAAACTCATCCAGGGAAGAGAAATGGATTTTTTTTTATTTCTAGCCATAAATAGGGCCGGGAAGAGAAATATTGTCATTCACGCTCTAAATTTAAGATTTTTTTGCAATTTTCCCCTGTAACCACTGTATTGCATGCCAAATCAAAATACAGCTGATTATTGGGAAGAAGCCAAATCGATATAGGTATGGTTGGCTCATCAGCTTGTACAGCTCTGCACACATTGGTTGCTAAAAACTTTTTAGCACTATTCTTTACTTGTTTTTTTTTTTTCTCTCTTTGCAAACACAAGGCAAGTATTTCTGCTCTTTTCTATTACGAAAAAGAATATACTTGTGAGCCCACTATAATGTCATCACTCATCTCATAAATCAAGTAAGGCGCGAGCATAAATTAAATGGGTATGCCCCACATATGAGATTATTTGCACTTGTTGATGTAGACAAATCAAGCATGTATCATGCGTTTACTCACACAGGCAATTATGCAAGTCCTAATCACTAAATAGAGTCCTTACCAAAAAAAAAATCACTAAATAGGGTCCGACTATATTCTTTTGCTAGGTCTTATATTAGGAAGGAGATGTGATAGGAAACAGTTTGACCCCAAATAGAAGAACCTGATCAAAATTTCTTAACTATATCTCAGGCACTACTACTTTCCCTTAACCCTTCGATCGTGATTCGTTGCAATCACCAAGCATTTCATCTTGATTTCTATACAAAGTACTATAGCATATAAAAACTGAAAAATTCTCAATCATCGATTGAAATCCATCACTTCGTGATGTAACAGCTATCAACTTTAGAAAAAGGAGCACACAGAACATAAAATAGGATATCTTGGGCCAATCAATAATAGTTTAATTGAATGAAGAGAATATTAAACTCTCGGTGGCCATCAATGGATGAAATTCCCTTCAAATCATTTTTTTCCCTAAGAAGTGGAAATATCATATACTTACTTTACATTCTGGAGATCCCAATGTCCGGACGAAATCCAAGATGAAGCAAGTTTAGGTCTTACTTATAACTAAATAATAGTTTGGTTGAATGAAGAGAATATTAAATTTTTGGCGGCCACCAATGGCTGAATCTTCATATAGAATACATAACATTTTTGACTTTGCAATAATGATTTTTGCACTAAAGTAATTCGAACAACAAACGATACCAAACCCAAAAAATTGACGCCAAATGAGAATATTGTCTTGTCATTATTGAAACTGTTTGTGAATTCACTTTGGATTCATAATAATCCTGTATCGATGTAGCTGTCAACTAGGTCAGAATCATGGGGCTGCTAGCCACGGAATTGGCCGATGCTTATGACAAACATCCCGACGAAAAGGGGCTCTTGGAATTGTACTCACGTTCTTTTTTTTTTATCTTCTAGGGCTGGTGAATATCCACTCTATTGAATCCATGGATAGGCTAGGGATTAAGAAGCGACCTTGTACGTATTGATTAGGAATTCAATTCTCCACGACAAGAAGTATAAATATTCCATGGATAATCCATTTGGATTTTATCGTTTCACATCCCATCCTACTTTCAGATAAATAAAATAGTTTATCGATTCATGACGAATCTATTTAAAGCGGATTTTTTTGTTGTGAAAAGAAATCGAGATCGTTTTATTTGAGATTTTGTACGATCTTCGAGGAACTATTCATCAAAAGATCGAGAACCGCGGGCACAAACATGCATCTGTGCTATTCCCTTGATTTGACTTTTTTTTTCCTTTCCTTTCTTTTGATTTTTTGAGTTATTGTTAGGTGAAGGTCAATAATCGAACACCCAACAAAAGCAATCTATGTTAAAATTAGGACATGCGCAAGAAATTACTTTCTAATCAATAATGGCTCGGTATGAAAAAAAAACTTATTAAAACCGTGTGCTTATTTGCGGCAACTTTTCATCGCTTCTTCTTCTCAATGATTGTTTTCCTCTAAAATCTTGAAAACGAAAAAAGAAAAGGCATCATTAACATAAACAATCATACACGATACCACACACTAACAATCATATCTGGTCAAAATTCTTAAGGAGAAGAGAATCACAAAAATCTGGAAAAAAATAAAATTTCAAGACATGCCCTCATGAAACTTCCGAGCATGAAGACACGTAAAAGAAATGGGATTATAAAAAAAATATTGGTGGGCCTACCTTGAGTGATGAGAAGATAAGCATACGATCAATTGGGCAGTAGGAAGAGGGGAAGGAGTTGCGGGAAAGATATTCTGTGGGTGGGTCCACGAATCCTAATTAACCCACACCAACTCAATTTGATTGCTTACTTTAGCCAGACCAAACTAATAAACTTTAATGATTGACATAAACATTAGCTTAAACAATATTAATTAGAGGCTTAGGGTCACACCCATCATCAATTGAGATGATGGGTAATGATCTCCTGATCCTTGGCTTCTCTTGAAGCACAAGCCAATGACTCATCGAATTAGGACAAGAAAGCCCTTCAAGAGTTGTTGTAGGTAGACCATATTATATGACATTTGCCAGATTAGAGTCTACAGTGAATTTCAGTAGCCTGGATTTTGTGGTACTTGAATAAAGCAAATTCTGATGTGTGGAGGGAATTTTCTGTTCTCAACTTTTGAGTAACTACCAGATGACTCCTTAAAGAAAAGTATCTATTAATAGGGCAATCTTTCTAATGGCAAAATGAATATATTCTGAAATTTTTAAGTAGTATTTATGAAAATTCAATTATCTACAAGGTAGATGGACAAAGGAGCAAAATCATTGGTTATAAGTTCAATTTGAACGTAAAATGACGGTTTCCATTGTTCATATGAAATATGATCTCACGGACTCATTAGAAGTTCTGATCAAGGAGATTAATATGCAACCGGAGATATCGGCCATGGAAAACGGGGTAAGATATCAAGGTTCATGATCTGGATTGATCTCTTGATGCTTAAGTCACTAATTAATTAAGAACCCTGTTTGATTCTGTAAGACTAGATTGTGCATCGATGTTTATCTTGGCTAAACTTTAATTACTCATCAATAGCAATGCATCGCACTTGTATCATGCTTCATCTTTCGAAGCACACACAATGTTTACTGAATAGGAAGTAATGTCTTTGTATTTTTGTTTTCCTTAATTTGGTAAGAACTTTAATACTCAGTTAGCATTTTTGGCCCAAACAAAATGCTTAATTAGCATTTCTGCTTATTCATCCCTTCCCCACATAGACTCATTAAGAATTCTCTACAAGGAAAGTATGAAAAGGATGAGATTGGCAAGATATAGATATTTCGTTTTACTTCTATAAATAGCATGTGAAGTTTTCACATAGATCAAAAGAAAACCACATGTACCAGAATCAGAGCTCGACCTGAACTGGTTGTCCCAAGCAAGAACCAGGCGTGAGATCTCACACTTCTCGGAACGGTCTATATTGGTCCAATAGATCAACCTCTCAAAATCATACTATTTTTCGTTAGAGCTTCTTCAACGCGACATACTAACTCATATTCTCGTTGCGCATCATATCAAGCTATGGAGTCCATATCCTCCATCTCAATCAAAAGGTGAACTTCAATGTTGGCATCAATGGATTTTGCTCCAAATTGCTTCCCACCTATATCTCTCAATTGGCGGGGTCATGTGGATGGATGCTAGAAAGAAACACACAACCCCTCACAATTTCACAGCACAAGAAATTGCCATATGACAAACTTAGCCACTTGATAAATCTTTCATTAGTGGTGAGCAACGATAACACCTCATAACTTCAATTTCCAACCAGAGTAACAAAACCATTAGCTTTTCTAATTGCAAATAAAGTAATGAAATCAATCGATTCCTGTCTCTTTTTTTTGGCCGATTATTCATTTTGATAACATTTATCCATGCAAATTTTGCTAATTTGATCAGAATTGCAAATGGTGGGACTTATAAAAATGGGATTTTTACTTTGTAAGAACCTGGACAACTGTCTCTCTCCTCTCTCCTCTCCCTCTCTGTCTGTCTCTCTCTCACCTAAATAACATCATCATCGTCCTCATCGTCGTCTTTGATGTTGTAATCTCCCTCTCTCTGTGTGACAGCAAAAAACCCATAAACCCCACCATCATCTACCTCTCAAAGGAATCACCTTGCTAACCGGAACTGCAACGTGCTCAGCTACAACACTTGACCCATCTTCACCCTCCCTCCCTTCTATCTCTCTGCGAAGACGACGAGGCAAACGGTCCTTTTTCCGACGCACCCACATGCCAATCAAGAGCCTAATCCACGACATGCGCTCGCGCTCGAGCCGGGCTGTCCACGACGGCTCCGCTGCCGCGGTGGCGGCGGCGGCTGCTGCGGAGGCCGCCGACGGCTTGAGCCGGAGCTGCTGGGTCAACATGCCGCAGGAGCTGCTGCGGGAGGTGCTGGCGAAGATCGAGGCGTCGGAGGGGTCGTGGCCGTCGCGGAAGAGCGTGGTGGCCTGCGCCGGAGTCTGCCGGAGCTGGAGGCACCTGGTGAAGGAGATCGTGAAAGTCCCTGAAGTTTCCGGAATCTTGACGTTCCCTATCTCGGTTAAACAGGTGAGAGGAAGAAGGAAGACCATGGGAATGGCTTGAATTGCTGAAGTTAGGAATTGTGAGAGAACTATGTTTGATGTTGCAATATCGTTCGGGTTTTCAATTCTTTTTTTTCCCCTCTCTTTCAGTTAAATTCCATTTCTTCTATGCCTGCTTGAGACACTGCACGTGTTTGTTAGTGAAGTCTGTGATATGAGAATTGAACTGAAGTTTGACTCTGGAGAGGAAATTTTGGCATTTCTGGTGTTAGTGCGCCGGTTAATTGATTGTGGGGGAAATTCCTAAGTATTTTGGCTTTCCTTGTTGGTTTGAATTTGGTGGTTATTGATGTGGAAATGAAGTTCTTAGGCGTGCTAGTGAGTTGGAGAGTTCATTGTTTCTCAAAGGACTTTGATTGGCAGTGACAAATCTAGGTTGCATTGTCTGGCATCGCTGGATTCTGTTTTGGAACTTGGTTTTTTCCCTCAAGACGAAAGGCCTGCTATTGATAATTGAATTTTTAATGTTGTTAAGATGAGGGGATGAAGAAATTCGGTTCCTGTCAGGAGTAACTCTGAATGCTTTAACTTCAAGCATGATCATGATGATTGGTGGGGCAGGAGTAGCAATTATTCAATTTATAAACTTGTTGGTAAGAACATCACAAGTGGGTGAGTATTTTGAGATTCTACCTGTTTTTCCAGGAGCGTCAGTGATGTTCATTGGGTTATGAGCTCGATAAGATTCTGTCGAGACGAAACCTACGACTTGAAATTGTGATGTTTCTGATATCTAATTCTTATCGTCCTTTGCAGCAACCAATTAGAAACTTGTGGCTCAATCTCCTTGAAAAGTTCACTCATGTGCCAATAATTGTAAGCTGTCGATGAATGTCTTGGAAACAGCAGTTAAAGTTGGTCCAGGCTTTGTCTGGGACCACCCTAAGGCTTAAAAGGGGAGGGACAGTTGAGATGATTGTCTTCTACCTTTTTTTCGGTCGTTCCACCTTGGGACAATATACTGGTCCTAACGGTCCAGAAATCTTGATAGTGATGTGTCCTTGAGATGCTGCATGATCAATGTGAATCTTTATCACATCTTCTGGATTTTTTGTTATGCTTACAAGTTGCATATCATGCTTGAAGTGCAATGACCTGGTGATATTCTAAGAATCATAGTTTCTCTATAAAGAAAATTTCGTGTTTGATTTTTTCAGCCCGGGCCTAGGGAATCTCTGCTGCAGTGCTTTATCAAACGGAACAGATCCAACCAGACATATCATCTCTATATCGGTTTGACTAATGGTGAGTACCTGCTTTCTTAGGCATTAGGAATTGGTGTTTGACTTGTTTAGAAGCGCGTCATTTGTTTGCAGTTATATTCTTACATATGCAAGATTCTGCAATTGCTATGGTTGTATTCCATTTTCATTTTCAGTTTATTGTCAATTAGGATATGAACTGTTTCATCGTATTTTGTTTGAGCCATCATAATTTATTTTCAATGTCTTCCTGGTCTCCATGGCAGCACTTAGTGATGACGGGAAGTTTCTTCTCGCTGCACGCAAATGTAGACGCCCCACCTGCACAGATTATGTGATCTCCCTGCATGCTGATGATGTCTCTAAGGGTAGCTGCACCTATGTTGGGAAACTAAGGTTTGTCATTTTGCCTTATATAATACTGGTCAGACTGTCGGTTTGTTGACGCATTAATGAGTTATTATTGAAAGTTGTCTCGTTTTCTTTTCTCTCTTTAGGTCTAATTTTCTTGGAACCAAGTTCACAATCTCTGATGGGCAGCCACCTCATGCAGGAGCAAGAATGCCAAAAAGTCGCTCAACAAGGCTAGTCAGTTTAAAACAGGTTTCACCTAGGGTTCCAGCAGGAAACTATCCGGGTGGCCCACATATCTTATGAACTGAATATGTTAGGCTCAAGGTGAGTATTATGTCCGAGGAGAAGTTAATTGCTTTTTCTTTGATGAACAACTTGGGTTATGGAAATTGCCATTTTACCACCTCTGTATAGTCAGATTATGCAGACACTCCTTTGCTAAATGAGCCTAAGCATTGGACGATATATTTTATTATTTTCTTTTTGTGTTCTCTGCAAATGTGTTCAGTAAGCTAAGCCTATATGTCACAAGTGGTTCTGCTAAAAATTCTGCATTAAATAGGCATCCGAAAAATAGGATGCAATAGATATGACAGCGAGTGTTGGTTTTGCCTTTCATTAACCATTCATTGTCTCTTTTATCTTTCACTCGCAGAGGACCAAGGAGAATGCACTGTATTATGGACGCCATCCCTGCTTCAGCAATTGAACCTGGAGGAGTTGCCCCTACACAGACAGAGTTGCCTCTTAGCAGCGTAGAGTTCTTTCCCTCACTTCCTTTTTTCCGAACAAAATCAAATCGCGTGGAGAGTGGATGTTCAGGGCCTATGGTTAGTCAGAAAGATGGAGCCTTGGTGTTGAGAAATAAGGCTCCTAGGTGGCACGAACAACTTCAGTGTTGGTGCTTGAATTTTCATGGACGAGTAACGGTTGCCTCAGTCAAGAACTTCCAACTGGTTGCTTCTCCTGAAAATGAACCTGCTGGGCCCCAACATGAGAAGATCATCCTCCAGTTTGGGAAGGTGGGGAAGGATTTATTTACGATGGATTATCGGTATCCCATCTCAGCATTCCAGGCTTTCGCAATCTGTCTCAGCAGCTTTGACACAAAGATTGCGTGTGAGTGAACTGTTGAACAGGTTTGCCTCTAAAATCTCGATTCCTGTTGATCTGGTAGTTAGCTTCTAATAATATGTAGTGTGAATTTGAACCTAAAGTACCAAAATCTTCAAAGGCACAAGCTGGTCGCCTGCCACTTATCTTTTGCCAGAACTTAGCCGGGTTATTATCATTTTAAGAATTCCACCCAATTAGTGGGTGTTCCACTATTGGGATGGCTAGGAGGCAAATCATCCGCACTTCAAAATAGATTATGATCATTAGTCCACGATGTGTATATTAAATGGGCGACCATTCAAGCTGGTTCAGCTATATTTTTTTCTATGTAATATGTGGCATATAGTGACGTAGTTGTGAGTTTTCACTTTTTATTGACCCACAGTGTCCAACTAGATACTATTGTTTTGGTGGTAGAGCACCTTTCCCCTCCAAATGAGAATATCTCCACACTTTCACCTTCTGTATGACTGATTTTTTGCTCAGATTATCGCTTGAAGAAATACAATACACTAAACCAAAGTCTCCTTCTGATCCAGGGGATTCCTAGTCTATCGCGAAGTAAAACTCGTCTGAGCAGGCAATGATCTTGGATGATGGTACGCTCGGGGGATGCAGAAGCTGCTTGCATTGAAGTGTGAAATGATTAAGTTATTCAACTCGGTTCCTAAGTTAGTTGAAATAATTGGTAAGTATATGGGTTTTGAACTTAGGCGAGCACGTTGCGATCCGTCGTCAACTGTCCATGTTCTATTTTGTTTCTGTACATAAGTTTCTCATGTACAAGAAGTTGTTGGTACTTCTCTGTATGCTATACACTTGTTTATCTTTTGAATAAAAAAGTATCCCTTTGATGGAAAGAAGTGTCCTCTCAATGGTCAATCAAGGAATTGTGCAACGTACGATCGAATCTCTGAGTTATGGTGGAACTTTACTTTTCTTGGTTATAGAATATGGGATGCGTTTTCTCATCAACCTTCCCATTTGGTAGTGTCGATTTTTGTCGACCGGTAGCCCAATATAATGTTGTCTTGGCAAGTGGCTGCCAAATGATGGTATACCATGGTTTGCGCTCGATCCTACTTCAAACTAACTAAGCTGATTTACATTTCTAGAATAAGCAAAAGCACACGGATGAGTTGTTATCTTCAGCCATGGCGTCGATGGGTCTCTCGGCTATCTAGCGGGAAAATGCACAGATTGATCATTTCGTTCAGTCTGCAAATTGGCCTCGCGTGATGGAATCAAGACCAACATTGTTTGAATGGCAAGACACCTAACAAGAGAAGCAAATTACAGTGGGCTGTCACTACCTGCTTGGCTGCTAGCCATGTCATGGCAGGATGGTAAAATGCAAGAGCAATGGAGTAATGTGGTTTTGAAACTCAAGTCTCTGTGCTGATATTCCGAGCAGCGCCCTGGTTCATTAAGGTGATGGTTTCACTGTTTCAAGACGACAAAAGCGCGCCAAGCACATGAACCAAGTCCGACTCGCACGAACATAAATTCGTCGAAAGGCCCAGATACAAATTCTATCTGAATTTAAAAGAACCAATTCACCACCCGCCATACAATTGGAGGTTAGGAGGACTGTACTGGCTTCATATCGCAATAGATCAATCAATAAACAAACAGACGATTCGAATGATGCAAAACTGCGCATGAGCTTAAGCAGTCATTCTCATGATTTTCTACTCCTTTGAAATTGCCCATATAAACTACCCAAATTATCTGGAAAAATTAACTTATTTCCCGAGTGAACCCAGAAAACAGCCTTCTCAATAGTTTCATAGTAATACCACAGTAATATAATACATCTGTACATTTTCTCTAGCTGAATACATATTGCTATACTTTAAGAAGACTAACTCTAAGCTGTTTGCATCTGGATTCCTGATTCAGATGTCACGGCCACGGGCCCCAAGGCTTCTTCCTCCTCACTCAGGAGATCATCGGTGTGCATCTGCGGCTGTTTCATGCTCCGAACAAACTGAGTAAACGAGGGAAAATGCTCGGGCGAGAAGAAATACGCCCCCATTCTTTGGTAAAAGAACGAATTCGCCGCATCTTCACCCGACAAATGCTTCGTAATCTGCTCAAATCCCCCGCGTGCAACAGCATCTGATGAGTTCTCTCCAGAAACCTCGACCCCGTGCTTTTTGCAAGCCGACCATATCTGTCCTAGCAATAGCCCCGGACTCGAGAGGCCCTCCTGTAGCTGGCCTTCATCCGAAAGGTCCATTCCCGGCAAGATCATCTTGCAAGAATGCTGCGCAAACATCTCAGCGATCGCTTCATAACCGTCCCTATTTTGCGTGTTGTAGAAGCCCGCTGTTAACTCAGCAGGGTGGGACCGAGTCTTGTACCACTGGTGCACCAGTGGAATTTTTCCACAGATTGCTACCTCTGAATCCCCAAAAGCTGAAGATGCAAGGGAGAGAAGGCGGTCTGCGTGACAAACTAATAGACCTGAGTACCAGGAAAGGAAAAAGTCACCATACGGAGATTCCCACGACCCTCCATGATCCTTGAAAAAACTGTTTGAACTCGGAGATGCATCGTAAGCAGGGGCATCATGGGGTCCACCAAGTCCCCACAAAGGATTTCCTGTTGTTTCCCCGAATTCCTTGAGAAGCGCGAGCATGCTTTTGTCGTAGCACTGAAATTCTCCCACTCCCAGGACTTTGCTACTTCTGGATAGGCCCCGGTGAGAAGGATATCTGAGCTCACCATCTGGTCCGAGACCCATCGAGATGCCCTAAACAATTCCAAGTTATGTCAGTGAATGACGAAGGTGAAGATTAGTGTGGCAAAATCACGCAATAGTAAAGAAAACGCTCTTACATTGATTGTGGAACCAATGAATGAAGAAAATGATGACTTGAAGCTTTCACAGAAATCATTATAGACTTGAACGGGAGTCTTCCCCTCTAGGACTGGGACTTCATCGACTGCTAGTGATAGGCACCCTTTGTATTGCTGACCCGCGCGATCTGTGAAGAAAATGCTGGGGTTGTGTTCTCCTACTTTCATCACCCACTCTGGCAGGGGGATCTTCGGATGTTTAGATCCGTGAAAGCAGAGCGACACGTGAAGTTTGAGACCCACTTTGTGGACCATCTCTACCAGAGTGAGATAGCCAGACCAATCGTACTTGCCCATGGCTTCCTTCTCGACAACGCCCCACCAGATCGGGAGCTCCACACCTTCGACACCAAGAAGTTTCAGCGCTTTCATGCCTGCTGCTATCGCTCTTGCATGGTTCACCACATTGGAATTGGAGACCACATCCAATGGCAAGCCCACATATAACCTCACACCACCTCGCTGCAGATAAAAGTGCATATTAACATGTTGCGATCCGCAGATTAACTAAATAGAAGACGAACAGAGGAGAATAGGGCTAGAGACTCAGCATAGGGTCAAAGAAGAAATGTAATCATAGGCCAATGATAAGGTAGAACTAAGAGTTAAAGGGCAAACAATTTTAATTCTTACTCACTCAACTTTCAAAAGTTCAGTCCGTACACCATCAGTGGGAAATCAATTTCCACAAGTGATGTTATTCTAAGTCTCTAACAAACAACCCATAAGTATATTAAGGAAATTATGTCACATTCTATAAAGAAACCATACATTTCTCGTTGAATGGTGAGCACCGTCCCTGAAGACAAGCTTTTCTATGACGCAGGAACTGGGATACGTTAAGAATTCTTGAACATTTCTTGTCTTAGAATATAATACATCTGACTCGACAGGAACAACACTCAAGTTCCTCCCAACTTATTTTACAAAATCAGATAAGAGACAAGCTAAGGCAAACGCCACTTTGGCCAACAACGATAACTCAGCAGATATCAGACAACAAGGGGTTCTCAGACCATGGTAGGATATCAGGTGTTTCAGGGCCAGATTGGAAATTGATTCTTACATAATAAAATTGAACGCAGTTTATGAAGACCTCAAAAGGAAAGCCATACATCTTGGCTCACCAACCAGATTTTAAAGCCTTGAAGTAGCATGATTAGAGAGAAAAGTAAAAGGGAAAAGAAACAAAAGCATCGAAACATTCTATAGTTACTATAAATTGACATCAACCTAGAGCTCCATGAGATTTAAGTTATATAAAGTTCCAATTTTTACCCCCACAACACATCATCCAAGACCAATTCTACAAGCTCAATAAAATCCACCTCTGGCAGCAATACCTTTCTCATCTCTGTTCTTCTAACATCTATCCAGCTAACATCCGTAGCGACCCAACATCGAAAAATTCACCACAAACGAAACCCCAGGAAAGAACGTTGCTTTTGAACGAAAACTCCTTCAACGAGCATACAAATCAGAGTCCCATTGACGAAAATCAACCCAAAAAATAGGGAGAGGAAGAGAAAAACGAAAAAGCTTACAGATCGGGGCATTGAAATTTTCTGGGGCGGCGGGATTGCTTCGGTTTGCACGGCTTTCAACGTTAACCTCACCCCGGAACTCCTCAGCCCAGGGCTCCGACCGAACGAAATCTCGGACCTCCTCCAGAAAACGCCGCCGCCATTCTTGAAACCCAGCAACCCGAGCTCTCTGCACGCCGAGTCCGTCCTCAAGATCCTGGCTTGAGAGCTTCCGATCACCGAAACCTCCATACTTTCACCCCGCCCCCCACAAAGTAATTACAAAAACCTCAAAAACTTCCCCCAACAAACCAGCACCCGGAAAAAATCTCTAAGGACCCGGACCAAGGACCAGCCCGGAAAACACGCGCGATGGTCGCGCGCGCGGCTCGATGGTCAAGAACAAGAATACGAAGCAGCACAGGAACCCAGTATCTACACCCAAAAAAAAGTTCGAGCGATGGAAACGGGGATTTTCGCCTCGGATGGAGGGAAGAACGACTGCTGGGAAGAGTCTTGGAAGGAGGGAGGAGAGACTCTCTTTTTCTTGCGGGGGAAGGTGAGGAATGGAAGGGATGGTTGAGGCTCGTCGTCGTCTCCGAAGACGCGATATATAGAGAGAGAGAGGGGAGAGCCACCGCCCTCGGGATTGCACTTTTTCATCCGTGGGACCCGCCCCCCCCCGGCAAAATGGCGCGACACGTGTCGACAGCGCGCCGCGCCGAGATTTTTAGCCGCACGAAATCCGCGTGCTTCTGTTTCGTTGTTCGTGTGAAAAATAAAAAGGGTTAATACCACAAAAAACCCTAAACTGATACACTTGTGATAAATTTATCATAAATTATTTTTTTGATCATAAAAAATCTCAAACTGGTACATTTGTGACAATTTTATCCCAAACCATTTTTTTGACCACTAAAAACCCCAAATTGGTACATTTGTGATAATTTTACCCCGAACTAATTTTTTAATATTATTTTTTTATTTTTTCGATTATTTTTTAGTTTTTCTTCTCTTTTCTTTTTCCTTTCCTTTTCTTTTTTTTTCCTTCATCTTTAACCTCAAACAAAAAAAAATTCAGGAAGTGTGAATTTGGTAAGGCATATTAAATTGAAATTAAATTCGTAAGTTTGTATCTATAATTTTTTTTTTTATAATTTCTTACTATATCAATTAGAAATAGTACAAAACATTCTTCTTGCGTTTTATTTATTATATATTTCAAATGATCATATTGATTTATGAATCGCTATGAACATATAATATCTCTCATCTTATATATAAAATATACTAATTTTGTAAATTAATCTATCAAATTAAATTGGCAAGCAGAATGTATAGAAATTATTGATTAGCTGTACTCCAAACTTAGATAACAAGCTACGTTGGACTCCATCAGTTTGTCTATCCACTTGCACCCAAAAATAAGAAAGACACGACAACAATATAATGCATTTTTCGCGAGACATTTAAATGTAGAAAAAAGTGGTTGGCATGAAAATTCATGCATATAAAAGAAAGTCTTTCATTTAGCGTTTATGTTTTGTTTTTTGGGTCAAAATGTAGCATTTATGTTACGTATTGTGGTATCAATTACAATATAACAATCCATTGTTGGTCAACTGAAGATGGAGGAAACAAAAAAAAAAGGAAAAGGAAAGGAAAAAGAAAAGAAAAGAAAAACTAAAAAAATTCAAAAAATAAAAAAAATAATAATATTAAAAAATTAGTTTGGCGTAAAATTGTCACAGATGTACTAGTTTGGAGTTTTTTGTGGTCAAAAAAATAGTTCGGGGTAAAATTGTCATAGGTGTACCAGTTTGGGATTTTTGGAGGTCAAAAAAATAGTTCGGGGTAAAATTGTCGCAGATGTACCAGTTTGGGGTTTTTTATGATCAAAAAAATAGTTTAGGGTAAATCAGTCACAAGTGTATCAGTTCAGGGTTTTTCGTGATATTAACCCAAATAAAAACAAATTCTTCCAAAAAAAATTGAACGCGATTTCTCGAAATTATTTAGAATGGTACAAGGATGCCGGTTTGAATTCCACGGTGCTTTTGTTTCATGAAAGATGAACGATTTATTTAATGAAAAATATTTTTAAATATCAACAATAATTTCTAATTAAGCATTTCCGTGAGCGAAGATAATATTTTTCATCCATACGTATTTGTAAAAGATATAAGCGATTATTTAAAAAAAAAAATATTTACAGTAATTATTTTTTCGAAAAAATAGACGGAGCCTATTGATTTTTGAAGGGGGTAAGAGTTGCTTTCTATGGAGCCATTTATTTGCATTTTTTCCTCCTTCTTTTTTCAAAATTTTCCTAGGCGAAAATCATGGAAAAGAATTTATCTTCACATTGAACGCGATTGATGTGATCATAAACTCCCCGTTCCTCCGGGCACCTCACGATTTGTCACCATTTAGAAGAATCTTATCCACAAACTACAAGTATGCATTTTTCTAGTACGATAGCGTTCCCTCTCGAGGGGGCACTACTTTAAATTAAAAGATAGAAAAAAATTACACAGAAAAATTCGAGAGGTGATGGCAAGAAAATTGTACCGAGTACCAAGTGGTCGGAGAGAACGGCCCTGCCCACTAAACTCGTTCCGGGAGCTTTTATTAAATGGCTCTCTTTTCCTATAGATAATTTTTGTCCATTTGTATAAAAAGCGTTGGAATTATTAATCTTCTCGGTTGCCTTTCATCATGTACCGTATCAATTGTTTTAAATGCAAATGGAGGCCCATTTTCTATTTCGAAAATTAAATTTCATAATCTATATATAGTCCATAAAGACATTTGAAGAGGTAGCCCATCATCATCAGTGAGGAGTATACGTTGAGATTTCTCTCTCTTTTTTTTTTTTTTGGTAACCCAGGGAATCCCCGCACGGTCGACAAAGGGAAAGAAACCCCTGGCGCGACACGTCTTCTAACCATCACACATGTGCCACCGGTTAAGTCACCCCTGCGACGCCCCGATTCAACACTCAACCTTTTATGAGAGAAGAAATGGTGCGTCTTTCGAACGCCCACCCCCGCGAGTGATAAGATTTCTCTCTTTGATAGCTACGGTTTTGCCAAAAGGCAATGCGTGCATAGATTCTGTGTCCCCAGCACCATCACTGTATAGGAACAACAACACTAACGGGTGTCTTTTTTTTTTTTTAACAAACACCAACAATTTTAAAGAGCACATAAATCGCCTTGTAAATCCTAGCTCTATAACTGGATCGGAATAGAAGAGCAACTAAATGTAAATCTAGCTCTAATTTAGGAGAGAAGTCGTGCAATAGAGATACCAATTGATTGCAAAATCATTTTCAAATAAGCTGACTGCTATAGGCAGCAGCAGAGAAGCCTCGGAGGCTTGCGGAGCGCTCGACTCTATGGAGCAAGCACCGAAGCCGGAGCGAGCTAGCAGATCTGGAAAAGCAGATTCTTCAACTGCGCAAGATTGGCGTTTACAATATTTAACACATTTTTCACTTAAATCAAGATTCAATAGTTTGGATATCATTAATTAATCACATTGCTGGAGAAAAAATTGCAGTTACTTTGCCAAATGGTCAAAAAGCGCACAACAGTAATTCGCATTTTACTTGTGCTATATTTTGTCAACGATTAATCATAAGATAGATGACGAATGATTTGATAATTTACATTATTTCAAAAGTTCGACAACAATTCTTTATGGTCTTGTTGCATAGGTGATCTGTCGAGGAAAAGTTCAGCCACAATAATTGAGGATCGATAGCATGATACACGTGAAGTAATAACTTGCAACTAAGTTACTGTATCAGTTTCAAAAATAAGATATTTCAAAATCCCTCTTGTATTCTATACAGTCCAAAATTTCCTAACATGTTTGGTTCATGGAAGGCGTACTCTCTATTAATCAAGTGACCATTTCAACAAAAATAACTATTTGTGTGGGTCGAACCGAAATTGAATTTATTTTGTGATTTTCACTGTTTTTTTGGCTTTGCGAAAAGGCAATGCGTGCATAAGTTCGGTGTCCCCAACACCATCACTGTATAGGAACAACAACACTAACGGGTGTCTTTTTTTTTTTAACAAACACCAACAATTTGAAAGAGCACATTTTGAAAGAGCACATAAATCTAAATTTAGCTCTTGTAAATACCAATTGATTGCTCTATAAGTCGATCTGGATCGGAATAGAAGAGCACCTAAATCTAAATTTAGCTCTAGATCAGGAGAGAAGGTTTGCAATAGAGATACCAATTGATTGCAAAATCACTTTAATTAAATAAGTTCATATCGACAAAGATGTAGGATGAGCAGTTTAAATCAGTTGAAACTCATTTATGCCCATTTGCGACCTATTTATTACCCATTTAACACTAATATAAGACTTTTACCCATTTATGATCTATTTACTAAATGGAACAAGCCCATTTACTAATAAATGGGTTAAGAAATGGAGCGAGCTAGCAAATCCGAAAAATCAGATTCTTCAACTGCGCAAGATTGGCATTTGCAATATTCAACACAATTTTCACTTAAATCAAGATTCAAAAGTTGGATATCATGAATTAATCACATTGCTGGAGAAAAAATTGCAGTTACTTTGCCAAATGGTAAAAAAGGGCACAGCAGTAATTCGCATTTTACTTGTGCTATATTTTGTCAACGATTAATCATAAGATAGATGACGAAAGACTTGATAATTTACATTATTGCCAAAGTACGACAACAATTATTTATGGTCTTGTTGCATAGGTGATCTGTCGAGGAAAAGTTCAGCCACAATAATTGAGGATCAATAGCATGATACACGTGAAGTAATAACTTGCAGCTAAGTTACTGCATCAGTTTCAAAAATAAGATATTTCAAAATCCCTCTTGTATTCTATACAGTCCAAAATTTCCTAACATGTTTGGTTCAGGGAAGGCGTACTCTCTATTAATTAAATGACCGTTTCAACAAAAATAACTATTTGCGTGGGTCGAACCGAAATCGAATTTATTTTGCGATTTTCACTGTTTTTTTTGGCTTTTTATAAGTAAAAAAGAGTAGATGGAACAACCTAGCGCTAACGATCCCATATAAGCATTATCGTAAAGGTCTCACAACATACAATGTTTAGTTTGAGCGATAGTAACTTTGCATCATTCGCGATTCGAAGGCCCGAGATTAATCGAACCCATCACTGCAGACCCACTAAGATGCTAGCGATCAGGAAATTTCTCCACACGAGATATGCCACGCAGCTAATCAACGCGGCACCATCTGTTCAGAAATTTGCTCACGACATGACTCGAACTTATGATATCTAGGAAAATAGGCTGTGTGGTCCACTTACTTTTGTGTGCTCTTTCACGCCCCTACCGAGGGATGGGGGGGCGTGAAACGTGAAGGAGAGAGAGGAAGGGGGCGGTACGCATCTTTGTGTGGACATGGAGAGCGGTGGCCGCTTTCGATGACGTGGGAAGTTAGGAGGGCCAACCGCCCTCCATTGACCTTTGATCGCCTTTAACATTTAAATCGTGGACAAAATTTGGATCGGCCCGACACGCGGCGTCCGCCCGGAGGGCCGCGTCTGTCTGCTGACACATATCCAAGCGCCTTTTGGATTGCTTGGTGGAGCTTCGGTTTTGCAGATTTGCATGGCCATTGATTTGCCAACTCCCAAGGCCCCAAGTCTTTGGTGACGGCAAGGAAGGCCAGGCGCCCACACCCATTTGTGGGCCAGGCATTTTCTTATCTAATACACCACCCCCCATCTTGCTCATTAGGTTGGATGCGTGTATATATGTGCGTGTATACATATACATACATATATATGTATTATATTATATATGGGAAAGTTGGAAATTATGTGGATATGGGTTTGATATGTTTATCTTATCCAACTTTGGATTTGGGATACCTTACTTGGTGCACCTATTGGATTATGACAAGACAACTAATCCCATCATGGTGGTGTCGATTTTAGGTTCACAATTCACTGTAGGTCAGTTATTGAGCAAGGCTCTAAAGCGTGCAGGCGGGGAGCCAGGCTAGCCGGTTAGAGTTGATATTAATGAGCAATTTAAAAGATGGTTTGAACAGTAAATTAAACAACATCCACGACAAGTCCGTTGAATCAGTACTAGTTATTCCGTCGACGACATCGACAATCTCTGCGGCATTCAGGGGAATTCATAAGACCAAATTGATGTTGTCTAGGTTAATTTAATATAGCATTCGCTCCATAGTTTGATTATCTTTGACCCCACCTATGCATCTGATTTAAGTTGGCATCAAGTATTCTATTCTAGCATTATTAAGACTCTCCAATTGATGTTGGGACCAATTGATCAAGACATCCTATAATACTCATAGTCCTGTATTTTTTTTTAAGGAATGATTGGAATATGATATAACTAAGCCATTCCAAGAACTTATGCACCTTTCAAGTCAAAATCAACGAACGATTTAAAGATAGTGTGGGTAGTACATTGAATAATATCCATAGTGAGTCTGTTAAATTAGTGTTGATTATTATATCGATGTCGACAATCTCTGCGGCATTTGATTGAATTGGTATTGTCTAAGTTAATAGAATATCACACTCGCTCCGTAGTTTGATTGTCTTCGACTTTACTTACGCATATGATCTAAGACAGCATCGAGTATTCTAGCATCAACACTCATAATTAATGTCGGGGCCACTTGACTAAGGGATCCTATAATACTCATAATCCTACATCTTTTAAGGTTTGAATGGAATATGATATAACTAAGCCGCTCCAATGATAACTTACGCATCATGAATATGTGGAACGAAAGCAACTTACATCAATTAGTGGGAGGGAGGGGAGCCCAATATTGTATAAGTCGGTCCAATGATGGCGCACCAAGGTGGCCTTTGTCCACGGGATTGCGTGCGTTGATCCGTGATTAATTGGTTAAGTGCCTCGATGAAGCAAATATCTAACCCACGATTAACGAGACAAAACATGGTTAGAGGCCAATCATCATTCCTTGTCCTTACTTAGGATTCGATTGCTTCAAAGGAACGATGCGGCCGCAACAAGAATTCTTCCAAGGTTTTCCGGTGCTGTGAGTTTTGTCTTCTACTTGGTGTGACCACCTCCATTTTCTTTTCTTGCTACCGACTTTTCTTTGTAGAGTTTCGGCAATTTTTGGCCACCGCTTGAAATCGATTTCTGTGGACTTTAAAGTTGTTGCGAAAAGGGGACCATCTTTTTTGCATGTGCAAAAGGAAAGAGCTTATACATTATACATAAAGTCCAACACGGAATATTGGGTAGATCTCTGACTTTTCAATTGGGTCTCCATAAAAAAGTTCATACATAATGTGTCATTTCAGGAATCGCTCGCGACCTTTGAATAAAACTCTAATTCGATTCACCTCATCTTTCGGCCACCATCGCCGGTGATTTTCTGCCATTGTTTTGCTTGGACAGGCAAAGGAGCGAAAGAGAGAGAAAGGTTGTTGTTCCAATTTTGTTTCTATCACTACGTGGATTACCAGGCAACATGATTTTAATCGAGGACTTACACATAATAGGATAGGGTCAGATTTACCCAACTTTTTGCCAAATGTTCGATCTTTAGATGGCAGACAACAATATTCCGATAAGATGAGGATGCACGAGGTTCATCGATTTTGGTTCGACCAGATGCCTTTTCACGATCATATCAAATACATCTAGTCAAATCTTCGAAGGAGGCGTATTCTTTTCATCTCCTTTTAAGAAGGATGCATGTTCCAATTTTGTTTCTATCACTACGTGGATTACCAGGCAACATGATTTTCATCGAGGACTTATACATAATAGGATAGGGTCAGATCTACCCAACTTTTTGCCAAATGTTCGATCTTTAGATGGCGGACAACAATATTCCGATAAGATGAGGATGCGCGAGGTTCATCGATTTTGACCACGACCAGATGCCTCTTTCACGTGCATCATATCAAATACATCTAGTCAAATCTTCGAATTGGCATTAGGTGTGAGCGGTTTCCGGTCCGGTCCGGTCCGGTCCCACCCAAAAACCGGGAACCGGACTGGGAGGACCGGTTCCCATTTTTTAGGACCGAGGACCGAATTGACCATTTCGGCGCAGTCGCCCCAATGGAACCAATCACGTACTTTTAAATTAGATTTTCTATATATTTTAAGTAAATAAATGTATTTATTTTTCTATTTTCAAATGGAACCAATCAAGTTCTAATGGAACCAATTCCATTTTCCAATAGAACCAATCCTTAAAAAATTGATAAATGCAAATGGGAATAGATTAGGCTTTCTTTTTTTCTTCAAAAAATTTAAAAAGTAAATATATATATTTATCGGTCCGGTCCGGTCCGGTTCTTACCCTAGAACTGGGAACCGGACCGGCCTTAAACTGGTTCCACTTTTAGGAACCGGGAACCGGACCGATATTCTCGAGAACTCGACCAAATTTGCCGGTCCAGTCCGGTCCGGTCCGGTCCCGGTTCGGGCGATCCATCATACTCACCCCTAATTGACATCATTCATAAAAAGGAAAACAGCCTATCAATGATCTTCAATGAGCCGTGAGTATCCCATTTGAGAACATTAGATAATTCCTAACCGAGGCTCCCTCAAAATTGTATGATCAATTCCTGCATATACCGACACCAAAGAGTCCTATCTTGGATGAGATTGGCCCCTTTTTAAAGCAACTCAGAAGTGATGCTCACTCTCGATGATCATCATCTCGAATTTCCCTTTCGGAGGCTTGACCTGCATAAACCTAACATTATCGTTCCACGTCGACATAATAATCTAGTGTCCGTGGTGGTTATCTTAGGTAGGAAGTGATGACCAAGCATTTTGCATTGAGGTTTCACACCTTTCTTTCCCGATCGACCTTTCCATCTCAATTCGTTCATAGTAATCCAAAAATTTGCAACATGGACAGTTAAAGATGTGATCGAAAGGGAATCATTCCAGCAAAACATCAGACTAGCAATCGAACCAACCGATGATTAGGACCCATGTGCGTAGGTCCACAGCTGAGATTCCATGCTTCCCATCATTCAATTTCATGTGCAGGTGTGGCAAGTGTTGAATGGTCGATGATCCATCTGTTGTTATACAAAATATTGTGTTGTGTCGCCATTCATTTTGGGGTCCATGCATCTCGAAGGAAACATGTGGAGGTGGACCGGCCCCGGGCATGATGCCTGCCTGATGTGCACTCACTCTTTGTTTTTCGAAAAGCGTTTTGGGAGGTGAGGAAAGTGAAAATGAAGATAAAAGAAACGAGAGGTGAAGAAATTATTATTTTTTTTTTGCTAGTTGAAATTGCACAAGTATCTAAGTGGGTCTAGAAGACGAGGGCAGTATGGTGAAAAAATTGCATGTGGACTTGTTGATTTCTTCCTTGTTTTTCTCCTCAATTTGGAGAGAACCAAAGCTTGGTGAGGCCATGGAAACAAATTCTGCTCCAAAATCCCCACCTGCATTTCCCCTTTGTTTCTAGACGATGGATTGCTTTTCCCCTCTCTCCCACCACCATTTCTTTCCACAACTTTTATTCACTTCCGATCATCAAGTCGAGGGAAAAGTACTTTGTGCATCCGTCGTGTCGATGACACGGTGTGATCGATCAATTGTCCATATGATACGTTTGTCATATTAAGTAGCATATCACTCAATTTTTAATTGGTTTATTACACTAATGTAATGTCACGTGAAGTACTTGCTCCAAGTTGAGGCGCTCAAACCTTCGATTTGATAGAACTTTGCCGATCTGATGTCTCAAGTTCTAGCATATTCGATGTGCCTAACTTTCCTATCTAAGCGATCTTTTAAGGGTTAAAAAAGTTCGTATTCTTTATCGAAAGCTCAAACCGATGCTTTTGTCTATGCCATCTCTAAGAACACGAACCTGTATAATATGATAATCACTCGATGAGGTCGGGACGAAAGGAGAGCCACACTGTTAAATATGTCTTGAATTTTATGTACTTGGTCCGGTTCATGACCTGACTCGACATATTTTTGTGCAACCTTAAAGTGGAAAGAAAATTGAGATTTGGTTCGCGATGCGAAGGATTAAACCGATAGGGCCCAATTCACAGCAGCAAACAAACAAATCTATAATGGATCACCCAAGTGAAGGAAGCAAATTAATATTTCGGGGGGTTCGGGGCCGTAGCCCCCAAAGAAAATTTTTTTGGGAGCCCTATTTGTACTACGGCTATGTTTTCTCATGAAAGTACAGAAAAAATTTTGTTTACAGAGAGTTTTGTGAGCCGTGAGCTTTAGTCGTTATTTCGACTTCTGAAAACTGTACTCTGTTTGATTATAGTGGAATTTTGTCTTGCCTCGCCCGTGGACGTAGATCACCTTGTGATCGAACCACGTAAATTCCTGTGTTCTGTCTTTCGTTTTTCCGCATCTGTTTCCAACAATCCACACCCAACAAAGCATCATCATCCAGCGCTCGAAATATCCCGAACATCTCGCGAGTATCGAAGAACGACACTATCTGACTACTCAGAAGGACACCGAGCAATAATGAATGAGAGTGGGACTCCAAGAGACCATCAAACCCAACCTTTCCCAGAATCAGAACAAGCTGTAACAATTCCTGTGGGCGCTGTCTGGGTTTGGTTCCATGCTGTATCCGGATAGGGTCGGTGTTGCACTGTCGTTGGTTCCTGACAAACGACCGAGTCATTCAACTCGCAAGTGAAATCCAAATACTAACGCTCTTGTCTACGGGGATCCACGCACAAACAGACGATCGACCAGAACAGTTTTGGATAGAGTCATGTGGTGATAGTATGGCAAGTTCAAAGCGTATGATGTGCACATCTTCTGGAAGAAAAGGGGGGGAAAATAAGAACTCTTTGGATTCCTAGAATCGTAGTGAGAGAAATGCTTCAATCATGAGATAGACATTAGACACTACTTTGGAATTTGCTTACAGCGCCTAAGAATGATCAACACAAACGAAGCCTACAACTTTGCCCATCTTTTTGCCATAACAATAATGAAGCTGTCTTCACATTCAATTCAACTTGCAAGGGTTCGATAGTTAGCTTAAATCTATATTCAGGGAGGAGGGGGTCCTGGGGGCCCAAACGGACCGGGAGGGCCGAAACCAGGCCCTGGAGGCCCGGGTGTAGGCGGGCCGAAACCAGGCCCAGGTGGAGGAGGGCCAAAAGCTGGCCCAGGAGGCCCAGGTGGAGGAGGGCCGACAGCTGGCCCAGGAGGCCCAGGTGGGGGCACCAAAAGGTAGTGGCGGGCCCGGAGAGGCGGGGGGAATACGGGGGAGCGGAGCCGGACCGAGCGGCGGAGCTGGTGGGCCGGCAGGAGGCCCGCGCGGGGCCCCGAAGCAGTCGTCCAACAACCAGCAACAGCACAGGACGTACAAGCTGCACCGAAAATGTATTACAGGAAAGTTAAAAAAGAGTTAATTCTGATGTCAGAGAAGAAGAAAACTTGCAACATTCCTGGTTCAGCTGAGCTTTTTCTTATCATTTATTTTTTGAATTTCTAGCCTAAAAATCAAAAGTTGACGAAAGTGAGTCAACACTGAGTCACCAACCACTATGTATATTGGGAGACACTATCCAAATTTCATTCCTCAAATCATGTGCTACAAGAGAGAAAACGGTATATAGGTATGAAAACAACATCCCAATCACAGTACAGCCAAATAATGGGCGTTAGTGGTCAGTCAAGCCATACTCCATGAATTGGATTAGTCGATAAGGAACAAAATACACAATCATGCACAAAATTTAGCTTCTCGTACCATTCATAAGGTTAATAGTGTTATGATATCTAAATATCAAGTTACGCCTTCATCCAATATTTCAGGGGCATCTAGTTAAGGTGGGGAGTTTACTTACCTAATATGGAGCTCTCCATTGTATGAAAAATGGAAAATAGGAAAGCCGGGTTTTTCCATTCTGATGTAAAACCAAGGAGGGGAGAAGAGTTGAACAATGAACATGCACCATTTGTCACTACGTGAGCAAAAACTATCGACAATCACTCCATCAGGTGAGAAGTAAATAACATAGCAGAATTCCCTCGGCCACAGGCTCAGCAAGGGGTGGATTGTCACTTTGTCAGTGTCTAGGAGTATGGTCGCGCACATTTGCGAAGGCATACTTTCATTGCTCAACCATTACAACATGACATACAAGGCCAGGAACATACCCATTCCACACACTTACCAGGAAGACAGGGTGGCGCACAAGCCATCAAAGAGGCCGCCGAGGAAGCCCACCGGCCCTGGCCACGGACCGGGACCTGGACCGGGACCCCCGGGAGGCCCAGGCGGACCCCATCCAGGCCCAGGACCGGGCCCAGGCCCGCCAGGACCACCAGGAGGCCTCATTCCAAAACCAAAACCTTTGTGTTATGTCACCTTCGTGCGGTGCAGCGACCTCGAATTGCTAAACCAGCAGCAGTTTCTGGATTCACTCTCTTCCAAAACCAAAGCCAATGATCTTACCGTCGTTCAGACGGACGGAAAGTGATGAACCCTACTGTGGAGACATAAGCGGAATAGAAAATGAGCTAAAGCGTGAAGATGAGATAGCTTGTGTGGGTTGTTGTGTGGACGCTAAATATATATACACAGAACACCAAGGATAGCACGATCTTTTCAGGGGTCGTATATGATGGTATTGGGTCGAACAACGGACACGTGGAAGGGTCTTTCTCTTTCTTCTACCAGGTTCTAGACACTTTTTCGCTTTTGCAAATCCGCCTGTCAAACCTCTGCAACTGCTCTTCCTCTTACCTACCTTTCTCTGCGTCTCGGTCTTGCCCTCAATTCCAATTCTTGAACACTACATACCCAGCAAGAGAGAGAGAGAGAGAGAGAGAGGGTTAGATACCGTAGCATCTCCCTCTCAAGCATGTCTCTTATGTGGGTTTCTTAACAGTGAGAACTGGAGGTGAGGTGGGTCAGATGGCGGAAGGCAGCAAAACCCACCTGGCTAGTCCATGCACAGAAAGGATAAATAAATGAAAATTTTGAAACAGTTCATGCATTGATCCTACAGATGCCTATATATTGCACGAGTCCTTCCATCAGAATCGATTCTCGGTACTCTATCGTTCTCGCATGCAACACACTATCACCTCGCTGTTTCACTGTCGTTAATGCATCTCATGCAGTACCAACGGTGGCCTGGAGTGGCACGGAAGCACCAAAATGTGACGTGCGTGGAACGGAACAAATCGTATGTTAGATGTACATGAACATATGTTATCTTCGTATCGCCTTGGCCATGTGGGGCAATGGCACGTACACGGATGAAGAAACCAGGATAATAAAGAATGGTAACTCGCTTCTTCATGAAGACGCATTTAGAGGGAATGAAATGAACAACGACACATTTAGAGGGAATGATGAAGCGCGATCCACCCACTTGATCTGCCCTGGTTTCGCCCGCCATGAAATGAACGACGACACGTTTAGAGGGAACGAGAACATTGAGGACGGGCAATACCGGGTTCGATTTATAATTAACGGACAGATTTGAGGGAGCACATGTACCCATGACCTCTTGGTACAATTGCCGCAACAGCTCGACTTAGGTTTACTTAACTGCTGTCTAGGACTAGGATTTGCAATTACGAAGAGATTTAGGAATTAAAAAACGAAAGGGAGAGGAAAACGTCACTCCAAAGGTGTTCTTCGTTTGCCTCCTAAAGGCAGAGAACTGCTCCCTCCAAGATTGACAAACTCATTTTTCGATGTAGCGGCACGAGCAGAACTGACCACTACCTACATACTAGCGCACAGGGAAATTTGTACATTGGTGAAGACAAAGCAAAATGGCTTTCCATCAAGAGGCGGGTCTGATGCATAATCCTTACCCGTGCAAGATAGATCCAATTAATGCGAAAAATATGCACATACGGTTCGTTAACGCCGTAGAGATTATGAATCAAAGACTGCATAAGATGTAATCCGATTAAAACCTATGGACTGCGCATGTTCACATTTCTATAGTGTTGGTTGTTGCACCGAGTCAACCCAAGAACTTCATAGCACAAAAAGTTGGAACAGATAGTAAGAAGAAGACAATTTGGTTATCCATCAAAAGCTTACCTTACATTCCAGAAGGATGACAAAATTGCGGCGTCCGCCACATCCGCCTTTCAAAATCATGGAGTGACAGACTTGATTCTTGAGAGCAATCAGTTCAAGTAGATGCCTTCTACGTACCATAACTAAGTGACGTCTAACAAATACAACATGAATTCCTCAAGCGGGTCAGTTCTCAAATCGTGACTACTTAAAGTAGAAACCCAGCAAACAAGTAGTGAAATTCAAAAAACACTCGGACACGAGGAATTCCCAACAGCACCAGCATTCACAAGCGTTGCTACTCTTACAATTGAGAAAAATCCTATCATTTTAAGTAGTAGAGGAAATCATTTGCGTCAAAAGAGACATGAGCTCATATAAGAACCTAATCAAATTGGCATAATTCAAAAACTAGGGTATACATATCAAATTAGTGACGCAAGATCCACTTTCAAAGATGAATAAATTTGAAAATAACCTAAATAGAGTGTTCCGTGAGAGGAGAAAAAAGAAGGGGAACAAATATAGTTAGAAGAGCTTCCCAAATCACAAATTTACATAACAGAAGGATTGATAAAAATTGTGTAATAAATGGTACCTCTCAACAAAATATAACTCTCTTGCCTTGAACATAGAGTAGCCGAATCCAGTCTTCCTAGCATCCGGAATATCCTCATGTGAAAACAAAAAAGGAGAAACTGTATCATCCGTCCATCTCAATCTTTCATCCGAGCATTTGCCGCTTCTTTTCTCAACTGTGCATGCCCATCCCTCTTTGAGTGTTTCTTTTTCCGGGGAGCACCTACGGCACCGGAGTCAACCAATGGTCCCGACCAAGTCTGGAAGGATGCTTTTGGATAGGAAAAATTCGTGGAACTGAATGGGACATCAGGCGGCTCAAAAACTGGATCAATATGATGTGAAGTACCCAAAGGATAGCCAAGCGTCCCATCTTGGTGTGGAGGAGGAAATTTCTCGCTCTTGCTCTTTGCATTTGCATGTGAAATGAGACGCCGTCTCTGCCATAAATGAATGCAGACCACAGTAACACATAAATAAGTTTCCGCAGAATGGCTTCCTCATTCCTATTCAATGACTAAGCAAAACATATGACATGGTGCATGCATACACGACCATCAAATTATCAGAATGCATGATAATTATGCTATCTATAAAAACTTTTTTCTTGCCATCACAAAGTGTGAAACTTATATCAAGATATACGCACAGCTTGTTAGGAGCCTTAAAAACTGTGAAATCCTACTTAATAATTTTGTTAGGGCCTGCCTCAAATCAAGGACTACAGTGTAATCCACTAGTCACAATTAGAAAAACAGTTGCAATTTCTAAATTGGAGTGTAAGAGCTCTCCCATCCAGCTTCCTTTCTCTTTCCAAAGATAAAAGAAAAAGAAAACATTTCACATGGCGTATGGGGCATGTAGAAACAATATCATCATTGTCATGCCAATGAGAGATCCATGACAGATGGAAGGAATGTAGCATCAAAAAGTCCAGATTAACAATAGACAACAACAACAGTCGGTACATAAAAAGTTAGCTTATCTGCATACATCAAGATTGGCTTGAAGCTCGGCATTGGCTTCTGGAGCAGGTATGGCCCTGGGACGAGGTCGGGTTTTCTTCACCCCGTCAGCATTACCTCTGCCAGCAGCTCTCAGTCTGAAAGATGAAAGCTCATTTTAGTTATGTCCCAAAAAGAATGTGACTGGTAAAGCTAGACTACATGCAGAAAAGAGTTTCTTAATATTAGAGGACAGGGAAAAGAATGATAAAAGTAAAACTCACCATAAATGAGAACATCCTAAATAAGGCAAGACAATGCCTTTAATAAGGTAAGATTGCTCAGCAATTATGACACAAGAAAAGAAATCCACTTAATATCAGAGCAGGGTGATCAAATTGAGGAAGTCTAAAAAGGATAGAAAGATCATTAAAGGCGTCTACAGTATAGTGCCTAGGAACATCTGTCACAGAACTATTGGATGTGTTAACAAAATTAACAAACCAATTTCGCAGTTTCTTTCTGGATTACATTTCGTATGTAGCATGAGATACCCCCATCCTGATTTCAAAAAATTTAGCTCTCTCTAAACATTCCTTTCTTATGCCTAATTCATTTAGGCCTCTATAGTCAAAACATATATAAGTATATATCTACCTTCTAGCTTCTTCATCCCGTAATTTGGCATCCATTTCCTTGCTTGGAGGGTATTTTGGAAGGCTGGAAGGTTCACAAGCATAGGGCTTGGTCGTGAAAAACTGCAAAAGAAAAGAAATGTTTCCATAAATGATGCCATGTAGGTTTCCAAATTGTATATTTGAGGCCAATAAAACATCATATCACCAATGATTATCCAATTAAGCAAGTAATTGTCATAAGAATCTAAAGTTAGGAATCAATTAGAGCAACCAGAACCCAGATTCACAGAGCCTCACAAAATCTTCCCTCTTGTTGCCTTCAATGACCTCATTTTAACAGCCAACAATGGAAACTACCAATGGAATTGTCTGCTATAATAATAACTATAAATGATCTCATCAGGTATCATTTCACAAATGGTCTTCCAATATTCAAGAGCATGAGGAAGTCCCAAATCATTCCATTATTATTCAAATCAACATTTGTCAGATCTTATGGAAAAATTATATTGGAATTGACAGTTTATCTTGAAGAATCCACAAACTCTTGCTCGGTGTGAGTCATGGAGTCTAAGTATACCAAAATCCCCAACCAAATGCGGCTTGCTTGGTTTTGCTCGGTAATTAAGACTTTTTCTCATCCACTGTGCCAAACTCGAATTGAAATTGCACAACAAAATAAACAAGCGCAAAAACATGTGTTCGATCAATAGCCTCAAACCTAACTGATTGTGTAATCACAGCATCTATCAAAAGCAAAGGAATTGCGAGCTAGCCCAATACCCTAAAAAGGGTTGGTCCCAGAAAGAGGAAAAAGGCCTTCGAAAGACAGGGTTTTCATCATCATAGAACAACTAGAAAGAACAAGTTAAACATTTTACAAATTACACAGTTACTAGAGCCTATTTCTTTTATAAAAGTGATAGCACACATCAAACAGAAAGCTGGATATATCTCATTGGTAGAACTAAGTATTATTAACTGACCTAATAAAGTAATGATTCAAAGCACAAAGATAACATCCAAACGCAGGAGCGTAAACATAATATAGAGCAAATGAAGTGCAAAAGGACTCACTTCACTTCTTAGTGCAGCAGTAGCATTTAGGCGGTCAGCTGGGTCAATTGCAAGAAGGGTTTCAATCAGAGGTAGAGATGATGGTGGAAAGTCCTTAAATGTCTCAGCTATGCAGCGTTTATATGATTGCTGGGGCTTAAATATGGTTGCATGAGGCAACTTTGACTTTTTCCAATATTCTTCTGAAGGAGAACCACATAGCTTAAATATCTTGTGCAGTTGTTCCACCTAGGCAAAACAAACAAGCACAACGAGTGTCATTCATAATCTTGAAAAGCAGTGAAACTTTATAATGTCAAACATTGTACTTGGAGGATTGAGCTGACTCCAACAAACAAACTTATCGAATGAGTCTACAAAGCGGAATTACATCGATTTCACTATTTATTGGAACGTTAGTTGTTCATTAAATTGCAGAAAGGCAAAAAGCTCCGGCGCAGAATTTGTTCGTTCCATAAGAAGGTGGAAGTCTTATACTCATTGGTTCAAGAAACAAAAGCACTAGGCATGCCCTGATAGTGCAACAACATTAGCAGCAGAATTAAGTGATATGGTCAGAAGTTAACCTCAGTTCGACCAGGCATAATAGGCTTTCCAGCTAAGAGCTCGGCCAGGATGCAACCTGCACTCCAGAGGTCCACGCCCACACCATAATCAGTAGCCCCAAGAAGAAGCTCTGGTGGCCTATACCACAGAGTAACCACCCTACTAGTCATATGCTGCTTGTGATTGGGATCGAAGAAAGAAGCTAATCCAAAATCAGCGATCTGAAGAATTCCATCGTTGTCAATAAGTAGGTTTGACCCCTTGATGTCACGATGAAGGACATGACGATTGTGGCAGTGTTCCAGTCCAGATAACAGCTGGTGCATGTAGCATTTGACCTGCAATCCCATTCAGGTAGCAGGAGAAAAACTTTAACCCAACTTTAAGCATCTCTTCAAACAGAGACAACTTCAGGAAAGCATTACAGTTATCAAGTGTCCACCCTCGAAACTAGAAGCTGTCGAATCAATCTTACCTGAGACTCAGTGAATTTGATCCCAGGGCTCGAGGCAAGTCCAGCCAAGTCATGCTCCATATATTGAAATACAAGGTACAAACTACATGACATTCTTGATGTCACCAGACCCTCCAACTTAATAACATTGGGATGATCCAGGCGTCGTAGTATCAAAATTTCTCTCGCCATGAACTTTACACTCTCTGGTTCCAAGTTATCGAACCGCACCTTCTTCAAAGCGACAATCTTCCCTGTTATAGTATCCCTAGCTTTATAGACATTACTGTATGTACCTTGCCCAATCTGGAAAATTTCAAAAATAATAGCTAAGAAATGTAAATCTGAATATATTGTACCTCATAGCTAATAGATACAAACAGGATCTTAACGAAGCCATAAATAGAAAGTTCACCCAAGACATGCAGAAATCTCCTATTCGACCAAAAATTCTTCCTCATTCAACAGGACAAACACAATAACTTGAAAACGACTAGTAAGACAAGCAGATTGTCAAATACCCACTTCATCAAGCATCTAAAAAATCCACCCATTGAACTCCAAGTGCCCAAAACAATCAGATCACCGAAAAAATGCCTCGTTTCTGTTCAGATATAGAGCAAAAAATCATGTGTTCCTGTAACATGACACCATCAGCAATGCAAACAGTTCAACAGTGTCTCGCACACTCCAGAAAATCGTCAGAAAAAGGCAACAATCGCCGCACTATCACCTCGCCGAGCTCACCACACTAAAGACACGACGAAATCCGAAGCACGGAGCACCAAATCAACACCGCCCGGAGCCTTACCTTATCGAGCTTCTCGAAGGTGTCCGCTCGCCGCGGCGTCCAGCCATTGATGGCCTCTCCGGCGACCTCCGACAGCCACGACGGCCACCCGGCGGCGACCTGCTCCCCGTGGACGTGCTTCGGCGGGTTGCTCCTCCTCGGATTCGGCCTCGGGGCCCGGCTCCGCTCCCCTCTGGCCCGCACATTGCCCCCATCGTCGACCGCCGCCGCCGCCGCCGACCCCCTCCGACCGCTCCCGTTCCTCGCCTCCCCGACCTCCAACTTCGCGACCTTCACCCTCACTTCCTCCTCCACCTCCTCGCTGCCGCCCTCCTCCCCCCGCCCCCCGCCGCCCTCTCTACCGCCCGCCCCGACGCTTGCTTGCCGAACACACACCCCATCGCGCCCGCATTAACAACCCCCTCATCGACTCATCCTCCCCCCTTCCCCGCCGCCGCCCCGAAGCAGCAGCAGCAGCGCCGATGCTCGCCGGCGAACCGCTCGCTCCCGCCACTTCCGGCGCACCCGCTTCAGCTCCAGTCCGAAACCCTAAAAAAAGCGGCCGATGCAGCGCGGGAACGAAGGTTGCTCAGCTCATTCCTCCTCCTCCTGCTCCTTCCTCTTCCTTCCTTCTTTCTTCTTCTTCTTCTTAACTCTTTTGCCGGAGCTTTCGCCGATTAAAGAATGCGGGCGCGTAACAGTAGAAGATGGAGGAGCATCAAGATCAGCAGCACCAGGAAAGAAGGAAGAAGAGAGAAGTTTTTTTTTTTAGCTTTTTTGGCTGTGTGGGGAGAGACAAAAGCAGGAGGAGAGTAATGATTAGGAGTGTTTTGGGCTGTGATAGGAGAGAGAGTGAGAGCGAGTGAGTGTGGCACAGTCAAATTAGTCAAAAAGAGTTGAGCTGACAATTAGATTAAATTAAATTATAAAACACAACACATGAACAAAAAGGGGGGGCCAAGCAAAGAGAACTAGCGAAAGCAAAATTTGGGGTGCGTTTGTTTAGAGGGAAATTATTTTCAGAAAATTATTTTCTTTAATTTTATGATATTTGAATGATGAAAGATTAGTCAATTTATAGAAAAAAAATTTTTATGGACCAAAAACAATAAGCTTATATTGGGAGAAACAGCTTTTCGTTCAATTAAAAAGGAAACCATTCTCCAAATTTTCAAGTAATTGAAAATTAATTATTTTTTCGAAAATAATTTTTATGAACTTTATCGTAAAATTTTCGGTGAAATAAAATAGCGTAGAAAGGGTTAACTATTGAGCGTGCATTATGATAAGAAACCTAATTTCCAAAAAGAAAATTATGAAATATTATTGTCGAGATCTTTTTTTTTTGTCCTTCTTTAACTCTTAATTCACTCTAAGACTTTTGCCTACCTCTTGTAGGGCATGAGAGTCAAAACCCGCATTTAAAATTACACGTTCTCACTCCTAGCCCTTCGAGAAAATAGATATTTGAACTCCCCACCTCCCTTCCTAAGTAGAAAATATAGCCACTGAGGCAAACCCTAATAGTTCGAGTTCTTGACAAAATGCACTAATCTTTATTTTACTATACATGATGAATATTCTGAAAATTGAATATTCGACGGGTGTTTCTATGCTTTTTTTAATTGATGGGACGCAACAGCAGGTTTTGTATGAAAATATTAATTACGTATTTTTTTCGAGGAAAAAGTTAATGAGAATTTAATTATTTGATAAGTGTCTAATAATATCCGAATGAAATCTTAGCTTTTTATGCGATGTTGCGCCCTCGTGATTGATTGAGGGAGACTTTCGTGGGAATTAAAGTTGCATGGGAAGTGAAATGGCTCCACTTTTTTGGGGGATTTTTCTTCCTTTTTTTTTTTTTTTCGGGGTTAAAAAATGCAACCCCGCGTATTAAATATTTTATTGTTTATTGCCGGGGAATTAATTCCTATTTTTTAATTTTTTTTCCCAGCGCTCCCGTCATGCAAAAGGCCAAAAACGACTGCGCACTGTGCACTGTGCTGCGCACACTAGACAAGTCAATTTCGTTCGATCCCCAAAGCTGGGGGGCCGATGATCGGGTGCGGCGGCGACTACCCTTTTGCATTCCCTCTAGCCAATGAGAGATCAGATATTATCTTGTGGCCTAAAAGAAATAAAGGTCAATACCACGAAAAATCCCAAATTAGTGCATCCGTGAAAATTTTACCCAAAATTAATTTTTTGACCAAAAAAATTTGCCCTCGATTTGATTCTGTTAAATTTTATTATCAAATTGCTTTGTTAAATGACACGTGGCAGTTGGCTGATGTACTAGTTTAATGTTTTACTCTTTGTTTATCATAGGTGTACCAATTTGTGATTTTTTGTGATATTAATCCAATTTAACGAAAACTAATTAAGGGCAAATTTGTTCCAAATGTATCAATTTGAGGTTTTTAGTGATCAAAAAATTAGTTTGAATAAATTTATTACATGTGTACCAGTTTTGGATTTTTTGTGATAAAAAAATTAATTTTTGATAAATTTATCATATGTATATTAATTTAAATTTTTTTGTTATATTAACTCAAAAAATAAATAAGCTCGAATAGATAAATAATATTTTTCCCTTTTTCTTTTTAATTTTCAGAAGGATTATGTGACAGTGAAGATGATGTAGCCATGCAAGCGAAATTGGGACAAGGAAGTACTTTCTTGCAGCAGCATGCAAGAAGACCCGGTGTCGTTTTCACAGCAAGCTGTATTGTCTTTGTGGGACTATGGATAGAACAGTAATGCTCTCATTATTTCCTTTGCTTTTTCTTCTCTCTCTTTTAATGTACGAATACTATTGTTGAGTAGTGCTCGTTCGGTATTTTATACACTTGTGTTGAATAAGCGGTTGAAAAGAGTGTATGAGTATGTTGTTCGAGAACTTCGGAATTGGCATGATTGCAAGATGTAGAATCTCTGTTGAATCTCCCCGATTGGTAGCCCTCGCAATTCAAGTGTGTCTATCGTTGAGCTATTAGCTTTTGAAGTGGACAAACATATTGAACTTAGGACTAGGAAGGGTTTCCTTCACGGTGAAGATAGTGATGCTCATTTTGGTCGGGGTGACGCGGGCAATTAGGGTTTCTGTAGCCATTTGTATGAATTAAGTTAGCGACGTTAGACTTAATTCATATATATGACACTATGTAAAACAAGAACTGTAGAGAGATCATCTGAATAAGGCATGACACGATTGTTGTAACCTATGTATCGACAAGAATCAAGATGGTTTCGTTATGACTCGATTGTTTTTGGCTTAAAGATTAAAAACTTTGGTGCTTTCTTGTGCTGCACACGAACCGACACACATTGAATACATAAATATGATATAGCTAACACGAATTATTGACATTAGAGAAAATCCCATGGGCGTAGCATGTATCATCTGCTCTAAACTCTCTATGGAAAATGAACTCTAAACATTCCCCACGTAACAAGCCTAGATGATCACTTACATTAAGTGCGAAGGCGATAAGGTGTCTAATCGGTTAGCTGAATCATCAGGCGCTTGGTTTGGATGTGACAAATGTCGTCTTTAAATCACGATTTCTCTCGTAGTGGATGGTATTGGGTCATGATCATCACTCTCATGCATGTTGCCTTCTTTACATAGGATTTTTTTTCCTTTAACCATATCTGTGATCGATCATTATGTAGGGGTCGCGTTTAATTTGGGTTTTTTTAGTAAGTGATACTCATAATTTACAACCCACCAGTCACAGACAAATGTGGCAGTATACGCACATATTGAGAACTAATTGTGTTCAATGTATAAATATAATGGAGAAGTAGGAAAGGTTGGTGGTAGTTTGTAAATATAATTAGGAGAGAATCAAATCAAGTATCTACCGTCTTGAATGGATGACTATGTCTTAAATTCTTAACATATCACATCTTTTTTCGACTAATATATATATCACATCTTTTAATACGGTCGTCCGATCGTAAGATGTTAGAGTATATTCTTCAGCCCAATCAATTAATTTTACCTTAAAATAGCCAACCTTTTCACCAAGGTTGTTCATTCTGACTCGATACCCGCAAATCTGCAATCCTGACACTTTGTCGAATACCAAACCGCATTCACAGGAAGTTCAGGTCGCCAAGGGTGTGAAAGTCGGGCCAATTAGACATTGGACGAAAATATTAAGCCTATTCAAATTTTGGTCAAACGTAGGTAAAATGAATAATAAATACAAAACATCATTTAAAATGAATATGGTCAAACGTAGGTAAAATGTACAATTGCAAAATATTTTCTGATGTTTACACTTTTCTTTTTTTAATAAAAAAATCCATCAATCACTTCTAAAAACATTCAATTTCCATTTGCTCCAAATAGAAAAAAAAAAACATGTTTAACCCCCAAACCCATCAACTATCTCCTTCTCTTTCTCCACCCTCCATCCAACTCAGTCACACACACGGCAGACCAGCTCTCCTCTCTCCACCCTTCGCCGCCTCTCCCGCCATCACCCAACGACGCCTCCGATGCCCGCTCGGCGCCGAGCTTCTTGATCCGACGACCCGCCCTCTATCGTCTCTCTTGCAGACCTCGTGGCCTTGGGATGCTCGTGCGAGCTCGGCGAGCTTCGTGATGAGAGTTCACAGCAACCATGGGAGAGGCTGCTTGGGAAGGAAAGTGCCCTCATCTTGTTTTCTTGATTATCCTATATAATTGATATCGTTGTAATGCCAGAATTAGGCTACAATAATTAAATATATAAGTTATTACTCTGCTGAATTTAAATCATCAGGAAATTCATGAATAAATAGGTAGTCGTAATGCCTATAGTACCCTTTGAAAATTCGAAAGATATGATTTTATACCCTTTATTTTGCTGAAAGAAATCAAAGAAATATTATAGTTTCTTTAGGCCGCCTTCTTGCTTGTTTAAATATGTGCATTAGACAACTTCATTTGCTTTTTTTTTTTTTGGGTCGATAGAAAACTCATTGTTTGAAGCGAATCCGTAGGTTGAATATAGAGAAAGACCTACCGGATCAGGAACCGATGCCCCAAGCGTGTCGTGATTTTCTAAAATACTTCCGAAAAAATAATGAAAAATAATAATAATTTTTCTTAACACATGTTTAGCTTTCAAAATCCTTATTATATTTGGCCAAAAAGGACGAAAATTCCCCTATCTAAGTAAGCCAAATAGTAACATGGCTATACCAATTTCAAAATTAAGCATTTATCATCGAATTACATGATACTAGTCGATCGCATATGCATACACGTCGCAAATTCACGCATATTTTTATAGGTAATTGCATTCTCTCAAAACGCAAACGCGCACGGCAAATGGAGTCACGTTGGGGCAGAAAGGAATTACCCTAATTACGTCCTCGAAAGAATGAAAATGGCACCAATAATTTCAAGTAAAATATTCAAGAATCGCATTCTAAGGGCTTAAATGGTGTGGGACTGAAATGGCGTTGTTCGGATGCTAACCCTTCCCCACACGTAACGGAACCCTCGCACTGCATGGTTTTTTTTTTTTTTCGCAAACGAGAGATGTCTCTGCATGTGCACCTAGGTGTCTAACAAATCTAGTTTTTTTAATAAAAAAATAAAAATTGACTGGTGGCGACTCCATCTTTTATTTTGACAAAATCTGATTTTTTCCAAAATTTTCCAAACTCCTTTTCGACTATATAACCGCAAATTGTGCCAAACAGGACCCTAACATTGGGGACAGGCAAGGTGCTACAACACCATAACAACTTAAAATTGGAGCAAACAATCTAGCATAAGCTCATGTTTGTCTTTTGATATATGGTCACATATGATTATTCTAGATGACAAAATATATCGGAGCTTATTAAATCCTTGAAGTATATTTTATTATAAGATCGGTAAATTATGGTCATCTTCATTTATAAGCTAGTTATATTTTAAAGTACCCGTGTCGTTAACATCGATTCAAAGTCACGCCTGACCTCTAAAGGGTGAGTAAGCACAACACACGGTGAAATTAGAGATGCCTAGTGAATTTGATCACTACCAAATTTCCAAAAAAAACGCATGGCTGCGCGTTAAAATGAAAAGAATAACAAAGTCTACGGAAGAAAAAGGAAAAGCGAGGTCTAGATGCGGGACTAGATTTCCTATTTCCTCGTTTTGTTTTTTGGTTAACCGAAAGGCACGAGTGCAGAAGCTCGCTACTTTTCACGAAACATCCTATAAACCCCATGAACATAATCCCGATCCGTACCAACGATCTTGGCGGGATTTGAACCCGTGACTTTCGAGAAACATAACCCGAAAACCCTTTTTCGCTCCGGTCGATTTTCGAAGACACTGGTCCATTACACCAAGGTCCTAAAAGCCAGCCAGCTGCATCCCGATGATGGTGATGGAAATAAAGCAACTTTCAATTATTATTACTGACCATTCGTGTTAAATAGCACGCATTTTTACCCCTTTTGGTTTTCAACCTGGCGTTGCATACTCATCAGCCTAAACCCAGCCTTTGGGATCCCTTCATTAAATTCCTTTCCAAGAGAAAAAGGTAAACGCATCGGTTAGGACCGTTGGACCACCCACTTGACCATCTCCATTAAATCTAATCAAAACGCCATTAACACCTAGGATTAAATTTTTCCCAATTTCGCAGATTGACATGGGACTTTGAGATTTGGACCGACCCTGTATTATAAGAAAATCCTCACACACATAAATATATGTATCTACATTTTTCATGGGTCTTGCAAAAAATTTTAAAGGATAAATAGAAAAAGACCCCTTTGATTTTTTTCTTTTTTTTTTGGGTCGAAAAAAAAACGCTTCTTTGATGGTTTGGTGGGCTATGACCTCGAAATCCCCTTTGCTAAAAACGACCCCTATTAAAGAGAGTTGGTGGCAGTACATTAGGCAGCAGGTCTTCGGTTGACCCCAGCGTTGATATGATGTGTTTTTTTTTCAATACTTTTACGTTATATATGATTAATACTACAAAAAAATTTCACACTGATATATTTATGAGAAATCTAGTCTAAATTAATTTTTGGGTTAATACCACGAAAAATCCTAAACTGGTACACTTGTGACAGATTTACCCAAACTATTTTTTTGATCATAAAAATTTTAAAAACCCAGACACTTCTTGTGATAAATTTATCCCAAACTATTTTTTTTTTATAAAAAACTCCAAATCCCAGACATCTCGTGACATATTTACCCCGAACTATTTTTTTTGACACAAAAAAAAATCCCAAGATATTTTGTGATAATTTTATTCCGAATTAATATTTTAATATTATCTTTTATTTTTCGATTTTTTTGTTTTTTCTTATCTTTTCTTTTTCCTTTTCTTTCCTTTTTTTCCTTTATTTTTAACCTCTGGTCGGCGAGGTCAGCCTCACCGGCCGACGGTGAGGTCGACCTTGCCAGTTGTCGGCGAGGGGTTGTCCTCGCCATCGCTGGCGAGGCTTGGCCCCCCCGCAACTGGTGAGGTCAACCTCGCCCAGAAGCGGTGAGGTCAAACCTTGCTAGCGACGGCGAGGACGACCCCTCACCATGGGTGGGGCAAGGTCGACATTGCCAGTTGTTGGTGAGGTCGGCCTCGCCGGGCCCCGCCTTCGACTAGTCGCCGGACCGGCGACCGGCCAGAGGTTAAAGATGAAGAAAAAAAAAAGAAAAAGGAAAGGAAAAAGAAAAGAAAAACTAAAAAAATTGGAAAAAATAAAAAAATAATATTAAAATATTAGTTTGGGGTAAAATTATCACATGTTTACCAGTTTGAGGTTTTTGGTGGTCAAAAAAATAGGTCAGGGTAAATCAGTCACACATGTACCAGTTTGGGATTTTTTATAGTAAAAAATAGTTTGGAGTAAATCTATCATAAGTATACCAGTTTAGGATTTTTCGTGGTATTAAACCTTAATTTTTTGACTATCAAAGATCCTAAATTGATACACCTGTAAAAAATTTATCCAAAACTAATTTTGATCACCAAAAACTCAAAACTGATATATTGATAATAAATTTATCCTCCGTTGTTACCCTTTAAATCGAATTAATACCGTGAAAAAATATAAACTTGTACATCTATGACAAATGAAGGGTAAAATCCCAAACTGGTACACTAGTTAACTATCACGTGTCATCCAACTTAGTAATTTGACGGTAAAATTTAACGAAAATTAACTCATGGTAAATTTGTCACAAGTGTACTAGTTTGAAATTTGGGGTAAATTTATTATAAGTATACCAGTTTATGATTTTTCGTGGTATTAACATATATATATGTATATGTATATATCCTTGTATAATGTATAAATAGACAACTTGATTTAAGTATAGTCTTTTTTAATAGGCTCTTGGGTTGCTTGTGTACATTATCCGACAAATATGTAAAAGCTTGGTGGTGCTGTTCATTACGAATTTATAAAATTCATGCGTGCAATTCTTTTGAGATTTTGGTGTTTCAACGAGAGTGTGTCACCTCAAGACACAATACTGAAAAAGGAAAAAATGAGACAAAACAAGGTTGGTGAGGTAGGTGAGGGCATTCATAGGATTATTATTCTAACAACGTATGCCACCACCGTTCCCCTTCAACAGGTTCAATCGCCTTGAGAAGGTGGGAACAAATTAAGAAGCTCTTTGTTTATTTCTTAAACACATTAAGAAGAGATCTAACTTTGACAAATGTTTCTCCTTTCAAAGGGATTTCGCAACATCTGAAGACCCAAATGCATGCGTATGTCGCGATTTAGAAGGAAGATTGATGGAAGGCTTTGCACGACCAGTCCAAGCATCTTCCGCACTTCAAATCAAAGCCCTTGCCTGTCTCTATGCCCTCAAACACTTTGCCGATCGGCCTCATTTAAAACTAATGCTGGAGTCTGACTGTTCAACGTTGATAAGCTATTTGAGAGATTCTTCCCTCTGTCCTTAAGATGTTGAGCCAATTATTACTGATTGTATTGGCCTCTTGGCTTTTTTTTGAGAGTTTAGAATTGGTCCTTTACACCCGTGACTCAAACAGATTAGTAGACTGGGTTGTAAAGGCGTCAAGGTGTAAGACCCTCCCCCGAAACTGGGTTTGTAACCCCTCTTCCCCTCTTTGGGAAATCCTGTATTTTGACGTCCCTTACTCTTGTAGGTGAGCCCGGGTTTAATGAAATGATATCTCTATTTCGACAAAAAAAAAAAAAGACCCAAATGCAGCTTTCAACCTTTTTAATAAGTATTTTCTCCAACTCGGATAACTATCTTTACCCATCACATCACTCGATCAAAGGGAACAAAAAATCAATACACATCTCATTAAACACGCCCGATAAATGATAAATGATATATAACAAATTTTTGGTGGCGACTCAAAATCAAATCTTACGTGAAAGCAAAGATAAACACGCCAATAACCGTTAGACGATTATTTTCTCTATTTTCTTTTTCGAGGAATGATGGTGGTCCATGATTCCACCTAATTCCCCATGTCTCTTTCTTTTTTGCTGGGTGTGTCGTACCGAAGCATCATATAGGATGGCCAAAGATCAATTCTATTCCCAAGGAGCAACAAAGAAGAAGAAAAAATAATACTTGAAGTCTTGTAAGGAACGACTAAGGAAAGACATGAGAGGAGATGGGGGTGGGGTCCTTTGGTATGGTTGGTATTTGGTCGCTTGGTATGATGAGGGCATAGGGAGAATGGTCGGGCAAATCAATCAAACGTGGGACTCTAATGCCTCTTCCCAAATAATGTCGTGCTTGACGTAAAGTCCCTATCTTGTCGAGAGAGGTATCTTCTAAGGGTAGAAACTTTACTACAATATTAGGCATCATGCGTTCATAGCAAAGACATCTCGTCTTTTTTCTTTTTCTCGTAGTGTAATTAGATGACATCTCTTAGTCGGCTCTCAGATCTTTAACTGACCAAATTAAAGTCATCTCTTAGGATCTACTCGGGCACATGCCATTGACAGTAGAATTAGGGGATTCGGTCGCGATTTGGGCTCGAGAAATTGCATCTAACGAAAATCCAACACGGGAACTTCACACTTCAGAGATAAAATACTTCCGCATGAAAGTGCTGTCTGCCATAAAAAGTGGCAGTGCAAGAGATTACATCTAACGAAAATCGACACGGGAACTTCACACTTCAGAGATAAATACTTTCGCATGAAAGTACTCATCTTGTAAAAAAATGCGGTCATGGATTTGAATAATGTAAATTCACAAAGATTTCAAGATGCTTGCTCGCATGATCTAACTTGTGAATGGATCAGATTAAGCCATAACGCCGTAAAATGTGGATAGGGAAAACCATTCGGATGGGAATCATGTGTCTCGACATTCTGCTCGGAATGGGGCATCTTGTAGCATCAATGAGAAATATTTGGATAATAATTTAGAGATTTTGCGTCATTTTATTTTTATTACTTTTTTTTACCATAAACCTCTCATATATTAGAAATTCGGGCTTGTTTTATCGCATTAGCGTTTATAGATTTAAAATTTCAAAGTGGAATTACGAATGCAACGTAATTTATAACTTTTAAATAAATGTACGGGGACAGTCAGGCCTCAAGGCTCTTGCCTAGGCTTGGGCCGTTTGGCCCAACCATTGATCGGGCTCGGAAGGCGAGCCCAATAATTCCAGCCAAGCCCACTCATCAACGGGCGGGCCCGGGTGGTCAGTGGGCGGGCCGGGCTTCAACGGTATACAGTAAACCCAGAATTTTCTAAATTCTGAGGATAAAATAGTATAAAACTTATTCGTGAACTAAGAAAATAAAATAGCACAAGGATCTAAAATTAATCTTCACTTGATTTTCAGTTTTATTTAATTTTTCTTTTAGCTAAAGCTTGCCGTATGGGCAGATCCATGATAAATCAGCTGACCCGGCCCAAATCAGGCTCGGCAGCCGAGCGTTTTGCATGCGTCGGTCGAAGCGAAATGGGAAGCGTTCCTCCTGCATCTCCAGAAACCCTAATCTAGAATTATCTACCAAGTTTATAGAAACCAGTTTCCCTAGATAATTCTAAAGATAATCTATTAGTCTCACCGTTCTAAATTCTTCTACCGAAATATCTTCTAACTTACCACTGGGGGTGATCGGTTCCCCGTCCGGTCCGGTTCCAAGGTGGAACTAGTTCCGGTCCGGTCCAATGGAACCGATCACTTAGGGTTTAGTTTATTTTTTGGTCAAACACTTAGGGTTTAGTTTACATTTAAATAATTTTTGTCAATGAAGTTCACTTAGAATTTAATTCACATTTTACTAATTTTTGGAAAAAAAATTAAAATATATATAGTTGGTCCGGTTCCCCCTTGGAATTGGGAACCGGACCAGATTTTAGGAACCGAACTAGACCGACACTATCGAACCGGACCAAATCGGCCGATTCGATTCGGTCCGGTCTGAGCGGTTCCAGGTCCAGGTGGTCCGTTTTGCACACCCCTACTTACCACAGGAAAAATTTGGAAAAACTTAAAATTATGGAGAAGAGAGACGGTGCAACTTTTTCTTCAATACTTCCTCTCATCGATGACTCTTCTCTCCATGTAGATCTAAGGATCATGCCAGGTTGCTTCTGAAACTCTTCAAACTTTGCAGCGCTAAATACTTGATGAAAATATCTACAATTTGATCGCTTATCTCGACATATTTTATTTCTATCTCTCTTGATTGCACTAATGTACTTCGACTCGCTTAGTTCTTGCGCAAAAGATCGAACCGACCAAGCTCTCGTCGATCCGGCGGAAAGGTACTCTTGATCCCTCGGTCCGCAGAGTAGAAGATTAGCGCACGGTGTGATTCTCATTATTCATGGAGGGTGTTCCCAGACTCGGCCAAAGTTTAAGCCTAACCCGAGTTCATAGATTGACTAGGACCCAATCTCGAACTCATGCTGACCCGGGCCACAGTTCTAATTTCTTGATTTTCCAACTTGATAGGTCATCTACGTCACTACTATTATATACCATTTTTATACAGTCATATACTCCTCATTCTATTAGATTAACTACTTCGAACGTGATTCACGAGGCTAGGTTGAATCATGAAGTTGCAGTGGGGACTATGTTTCTAATAAAGATATGATGTTGATGTCATCATAGATGATGTGCTGATTCTTTTTAGGGTCCAAGTTGGATTCGAGTCTTCTAATCGATACCCTTTCTTGAAATTCATCAAATTATAATCCGAATCCTCTATGCCGAAAAAGATACATTTTCCAGTGGTACCATCACTTGTAAAGTGCATCAGCAACACCATCATCAACCAAATTCTAGACAAAGCTAACAAGCAAAAGTCATTAAAAAGATCAAACTGTCATCTTCCCCACTCCTTCTGCCTCGGTTGTTCTCTTTTCCCGCGAAACTCAATGGAAATTTGTCGTGAGCAAAACTTCCCATCAATTTCCCAAGTCTGCTCCCTTCTCTTTTGCTCTCGTCAATACGAAAAATCAAATCTGTCTGTCATCGACCCCTTTGAAGGGTAAGACTTGGTCTTTCCTTATACTTCAAATATGAAAAGAAGAAGAGCCACTCAGATACGACAACTAGCATAAATGTGTACGCCAATGATCAACTGGTAGAATCAGCTCCTCCTAAAATCAGAAGAAAAATTTGGCCCTTCTAGGTGCTGCGAATTGAGTAATCACCACGAATGGACTTGATCAGTTACTGGGGACTTTCCATTAGAAGTCTAGGTCAACTTTGGCACTATCTGTAAGTTACGAGCTATAAAAATGCAGCTAGGAAATCTAGGAAGTTGAAGAGGTATAAAGCAACTTGGCATCAACTATCAAATGGGGAAACTACGCTGCAACTTTGAAACTGGTGGCGGTATTGATTTGAAGGGGTTTCTTGTAGCAGTGATTCTTGTTCTACTGGTCATGGCTTCCTGCATAGCTCCCCGGAGGAGGGTCCTTTGCATCTATCGCCGCCTGTGAAGATGGGTCGATACCGTTCGTTTGTTGTCTCTTGATCAAGTATGTTTCTCTTCCAAATATCGCCAACTTATGGGGAGAGAGAGAGATGGCAAAACCTGAAGCTACTTGTTCTTTGAAAAAAGCTTGTCTTCTTTCTTTGCATTGAGAGTTTTTGGTGCCAAGTCCAACACTTTCTGTCTTGCAGACATTTTGGTTGTCAATGACTCTCTATATAGAGTCAACATCATAGGTGGCTACAAAACTTACACTATGATTAGTAAAATCTATTCAATCTTTGTTTTGTATTTTCTTTGGTTTTAATTTTGGTATGAAGATCGTCATCACTATGTTTTGTCCTCCTTTAGTTCCATCAGCTTCGAATGTATTCTTTAGCATTAGGTTAAAACAAGATCACTCATCACCCGCCATCCAGTAGAAGAGAAGCATTTCGTGCAGCAGTTTTGCGACGTGGCCGTGATACAAGGAGAAACCAGGCAAGAACAGATGCTTTTTCTGAATCTTAAATGCAAGAGTTGGTTGGAAATGGTGCAACACGATACAAATATTGTGTTAGACTTTTGCACAGAAAACTTTCTTCTATGGTATACCATTACTTGTAAACTACATCGCAACATCATCTAAAATAAAAATAAAGATTAACCTAATAAACAAAGTCAATTTTCACAGATAAACTGTGAAGTTCCTTCAAGTCATTTTCCCTTTCTTCTTCTCTTGCTGGTTTGCTGACGAAATTTGTTCGAAACCATAAGCAAACTTCCCATGAATTTCCCAAATTTGTTTACTTCTCTTTTGTAATGGTCAATAGGGAAAGTCTTGCCCCTTCGTTGAAGGGTAAGACCTGGTCTTTCTCTAATTAAATGTACGATGAAAAGCAAGAGCTATTCTAACAAAACATAACCATAAAACTAAAAAGGCCCACCCAACAACAACCACCAAAAAATACTAAGATTTTGTAATAAACCAATGATCAAATGGAAGACCAAGCTTGTGCTCAAATCAGAAGAATTTGGGCCGTCAAACAACTTGATTAGTGCCGATGGACTTTCCATTTAGTTAAAGGTTAGCTGTGGTCGTGTATACTACAAAATAAAATAAGCGGCACTTATCATATGAATAAATAAATAAATATATATATTTATATGTTCAAGTTGTGGTGTTGATTACTACTACTTAATCCTCGTGTACACCCGAGAGAAGAATTGAAGGTACGATTAAGCCGCGGAAATTCCAGAAAGTTGAAGAGGTGAAAGAGAGATTGATCTCAAGTTGTTAATGGGGAAATTGGTTCTCAAGTATGTCAAAGGCAAAGGTGATGGTGTTGATTGCCAGGGATTTGTTATAGCAATGCTTGTTGCTCTACTGATCATGGCCATTTGCATCATGAGTCCCGGGAGACGGGTTGTTCGTGTCTATCGCTGCTGGTGACGACGGATCGACCATGGTTTCTCTCTTGCTTTTATTTTTTTTGCTCGTGTTGTCCCTAGAGATCATTGTGGTCTTCTTTTAGTAGCCGAGGTATGGTGACACAGACTGTGAAAGCTATTTGTTCTTTGGAAGTTTTTCTTCTTTCTCTCTGCAGACATTTCGTTTGTCACTTACTCTCCCTAGCTGGTAACATGGAAACGATCAATTTTTTGTTTGTCTTCATTTCGGTTTGCATGGTATTAGGTTTGTCTTCATTATGTTCGGTCCATTGCTAGTTACCAGCTTCAAATGCATTCTTAAGCTTGAGGTCTTACCTTTTTGCATTCAAGTGCAAGGTGACTCAAATCTGCACATAGGATCTAAAAGAGTTGCAGGTGTGTAGTTACTTAAATCTGATGAGCGTAAGAATTTATTGTTTTGGCCATCTCTTTTCTCATGAAAAGATAAAGGTAAAGTCAAGAATAATAAGACCTATAATTGATCGCATCATTCTTTTGTAAGTAAAATAGTAAGAAGGGATAATTAACACGAATGGCCATTTTCTGGGTGTTACCATGAAGATCTCTCACCGATTACGGAATATTCGATTTGAGCCATAACTATTCTGCACCACCTACAACCCGAAGATTAGCTAGTCTTAGAACTGAATTTTATTGAGAATCATATTAGTCCTTAATTCTTATTTATTCAAATCCCAAGGGCTGACAAGCATTCGACCTGCAAACCCACAAATCCATCATCCGATTCGGGTTATACTTGCACAAGACATTATTGCACGTAACCAATGCATGAATATCCTCCGTATATAAACTATTGAATCTGGTGAGCCCATTTATAGATTTGACAAACACACTAAGATTCAGTGATCCAGAAGTCTTCAGATGCGGGCAATGATGTCTACCTACACTTGTATTTTTCGTCCTAGTAGTTTCATCAAGCATGTGAGACGCTGAGGAGCAAACACAAACGGCGAACACATTCTGAAAGAGAATTAATGCATGAAATGTCTCCATGTTTTCGGTCATTCTTCGCCATCGATAGGTCCAATCGACCGAGTTCCATGTCTTGCGATTTGATTTTCCAGAAAGTTAACATAGGAAATGTACGAATCTAATCCAAACAAGTTGTCGAGACCAAGCTCGGTGAAAGCCAAGCAAAAATAGTAGAATTCCAGAAAATACAAGATAGACTTTTTCAATGGCTTCGCAAATGAAACACAAAGTGTCACAATCATAATAAAAGGTGTATGTTGCAAATGAAGACATGCCGATGGACAACAGCTGAGACCCGCATTGCCTTGCGAGGTCTAAATAGCCACTCACAATGGCAAATATTTAAGGACATCAACATGTAGAGAAAGTGAACTCCTTGTACGTCCCAACATGAACATTTGACAAATCAAACGACTTCTTGAACATTTGATAAACCAAACAACTCCAAAGTTATCCAGTATCTTTAGAATTGATTGATACGGTGGCGAGGATTTACAGCATCCTTTACAAACACAACATACAGGTATGCACACTCGCACACACAAACCTCAATCTTCTTAGATACCAGTACATTCCATGATGATTCTTCTGTGGCACAACCGGATGTCTATATCTATCACTGTCAATCACAGACTTGCGCGCTCTGGGCAAAGACCAGGAAGTGCAAGTAGAATGGAATACGGAAATCTGGACGCGAAGGACCTCATGAATGGCACCTCGATGAAGCACGCCGAGGACCTCGTTCTCCTGAGGCAAATGCTAGATCTTGCAGGGAAACTGACTGAGAATGAGACTCGTCTTGCATTCGGAAGCCATAGAATACTCTGCCGAGCTTCCACCATTTGACACGCACTTAACATTGTGAGACCTTGCTATTTCGAAGCGCCTCCATGACATGCTCAGCCTGCAAAATTTCTACGATTATTTTACCATGGAGTAAATTCCAACCATTCTCCGGAGTCTCTTCGACGTGATTCAATGCATCGGATTATGATAGAGTGATAGTCCTAACCGACAAGCCAGAATGAGACCACTAACCTTAACAGAACAAAAATCAACAGGCAAAGTAGTAGAATCCCATTATGAGTATCCCGTATCTCTTCATCTGCATGGTGCGATTCCACAAATCAAAACCTAGTATCGCATATTCAAAGGCAGGGAACCATGTATAGTATGCAAATTTAAACATTTCATTTATCATTCTTATTTTCGACAGTATATAGCTAAATAAGAGGCTGGACCAACAATCAAGCTGTAAATCTCAACTTCGACATTGACGAATCTTGAGACTGACCCACAACAATCTTTATAAAGCAAGTTCTTAAATGGAGTGATGGACAGTTTTGCGAGGAAAGGTCTATGCCATATACACAATCTTTCATTTTCCCAACAGCTAAGATGACTTGCTGAAAAGTTCCATCCCGTTTATGTAGGAGGAGAAGGAAAATGCCACAGCCATAACAAGCATAAATGACTGCTTTTGTTTTGGACATTTTAGCATCATTTAGCAGTTTTACACACCGCACGTGTAGCAATGTCGAAATATCACGATTTACTCAATGATAGTTATTGAAAGTAAGATGCCTATTTTGACGGAGGGTAAATATGACATGCATGTACCAGTTAAGGATTTTTTGTGTCACATAAAAAATTTTATGGTAAATGTGTACAATGAGCATATTTTAAGATTTTAGGTGGCTTTTCCCCAGAAATAAAATAGCATAGGGATCTAAAATTAGTCTTCACTTGATTTTCAGTTTTATTTAATTTGGCAGATCCATGATGGATCAGTTGACCTGGCCCACATCAGGCTCAGCCCAATAAGCCATCCGAATATCCTGGTCTTTACCAAGCGTTTGGCATGTGTTGGTCGAGCGCAATGGGAAGCATCCCTCCATCTCCAGAAACCCTAATCTTGAATTATCTACCTTGCTTCTAGAAAGCAATCTCCCCGACAATTCTAAATCTTACTAATAATTACCAATGCGATCATTCTAATAGTCTCACAATTTTAAATTCTTCTACTAAAATATCTCCTAGCTCATCACAAGAAAAATCAAAAAAAATTATTTATTCAAATCTTCCCTCTTAGCGACTACTTTTCTTCTCTCGATATAGATCTAATGACCATGCCAGGTTGCTTTCGAAACTCTTCAAACTTTGCAGTGCTAAATCCTGGATGAATATATCTATAACTCGAGTGCTTATCTTGATGGATTTTATCTCTATCTCTCTCGGCAGCACTTTTTGCATATGAAGTAATAATGTACTTCTACTTGCTTAGGTCATCTGTGAAAGATTGAACCGGCCAAACTCTTGTCAATCTAGCAAAACGGTACTCTTGATCCGTCTATCCGCGGAATCCATGCATAGCCATAGCTGAGCAACCAGTAGAAAATTAATGCACGGTGTGATTCTCACTATTTAGGAATGGTGTTCCCAGACTGAGCCAAAGTTTAAGCCCCACCTGAAATCATAGATTGATTTTTGGACCGAATCTAGAAGTCATGCTGACCCTGGGCCGTTTAATTTCTTAATTTTTCAACTTGATAGGTCATCTATGTCCCAACTATTGTATATTCCTCATTCTATTAAATTAATTACTTGGGAACGTGGTTTACGAGGCTAGGTTGAATCATGAAATTACAGTAGGGACCATATGTTGCTTATAAAGATATATTCTTGCTGTTGCTGTCATTACAGATGACGTGCAGTTTCTTTGAGGGTGTTGTCTTCTAATCGATGTCCTTTCTTGCAATGTTTCTAATAAAGATATATTCTTGCTGTTGCCGTCATTACAGATGATGGGCAGTTTCTTTTGAGGGTGTTGTCTTCTAATCGATGTCCTTTCTTGAAAATTCATCAAACTATAGTTTGAGTCCTCTACGCTGAAAGATACTTTTTTCCGTAGCACCATCACTTATAAACTGCATCAGCAACGCCATCATCAACTAAATTCAAAACAAAGTCATTATAAAGTTCGAAGTGTCATCTTCCCCTCTCCTCGGTTGTTCTCTTTTCTCACGAAACTTAATGGAAATTTATTATGAGTAAACTTCCCATTAATTTCCCAAATCTGTTCCCTTCTCTTTTGCTACTCGTCAATATGAAAAATCAAATCTTTGGTCGACCCCTTTGAAGGGTAAGGCCTGGTCTTTCTTCATATTTCAATTATGATCAAGGCAAGAGCCACACCCTAACAAAACATACCCAGAAAATGAAAAGCCTGAAAAAAAAAAGCCAGTCAAATACAGCAGCTGAAATATATGCTATGCAATTATACCAAGCCAATGATCAACGGGTAGAATCAGCTCCTCCGAAAATCAGAAGAAAAATTTGGCCCTTCTAGGTGATGCAAATCTGGTCATCACCACGAATGGAATTGATCAGTTTCAAGGTACTTTCCGTTAGAAGTCAAGGTCAACTTTGGCACTATCTGTAAGTTACGAGCTATAAAAATACAGCTAGGAAATCTAGGAAGTTGAAGAGGTATAAAGCAACTTGGCATCAATTATCAAATGGGGAAACTATGCTGCAAGTTCGAGACTGGTGGTATTATTGATTTGAAGGGGTTTCTTGTAGCAGTGATTCTTGTTCTACTGGTCATGGCTTCCTGCATAGCTCCCCGGAGGAGGGTCGTTTGCATCTATCGCCACCTGTGAAGACGGGTCGATACTGTTCGTTTGTTGTCTCTTGATCAAGTATGTTTCTCTTCCAAATATCGCCAACTTATGGGGAGAGAGAGATGGCAAAACCTGAAGCTACTTGTTCTTTGAAAAAGCTTGTCTGCTTTCTTTGCATTGAGAGTTTTTGGTGCCAAGTCCTGCACTTTCTGTCTTGCAGACATTTTGGTTGCCAATGACTCTCCATATAGAGTCAACATCATAGGTGGCTACAAAACTTACACTATGATTAGTAAAATCTATTCAATCTTTGTTTTGTTTTTTCTTTGGTTTTAATTTTGGTATGTAGATCGTCACCATTATGTTTTGTCCTCCTTTAGTTCCACCAGCTTCGAATGTATTCTTTAGCATTAGGTTAAAAGAAGATCGCTCATCACCCACCATCCAGTAGAAGAGAAGTGTTTCGTGCAGCAGTTTTGCGACGTGGCCGTGATACAAGGAGAAACCAGGCAAGAACAGATGCTTTTTCTGAATCTTAAATGCAAGAGTTGGTTGGAAATGGAATGTAACATCTATACAAATATTGTGACCGACTTGTGCATACCATCACTTGTAAATTGCATTGGCAACATCCTCGTCATCATCTAAAGTCAAATCTAACCTAACAAACAAAGTCAATTCACAGACCAAACTGTGTAGTTCCTCCAAATCATCTTCCACTTTCCTTCTTTTCTTGCTGGTTTGTTGACGAAATTTGTTGGAAACCATAAGCAAACTTCCCATGAATTTCCCAAATTTGTTCGCTTCTCTTTGGCAATGGTCAATAGGGAAAGTCTGGCCCCTTCATTGAAGGGTAAGACTGGTCTTTCTCTAATTAAATGTACGATGAAAAGCAAGATCTAACCTAACAAAAAATAACCGTAAAAATATAAAGATCCACCCAACAACAACCACCAATTAATACTAAAAAATTGTAATAACCAATGATCAAATGGAAGAACTAGCTTGTGCTCAAATCAGAAGATTTTGGGCCCTCAAAGCTACGCATTTTTGGGAGAAATTGTCAAAAGAGTCATAAACTTATTGCACTTGTGGCAATTCAATTCTAAACCTTTTCATTTGGCCAATTTAATCTTAAACTTTTCAGTTGTGTCAATTTAGTCCTAAAATTTTTTATAGTTTGCTAATTTAGTTCTAAAACTTTTGACGATTTATCAATTTAGTTATTCCGATCAATTTTGGTCAGAAATCACTAACTTGGTGGTTTAGTCAGTGTTGGCCATCCTATATGGCATGGCCGACTCTAACATGAACAATTTTCTAAATTTTTAAAATTTTTTTTGAATTTCTTCTTTTTTTCTTCTTTTCTTTCCTTTTTTTATTCTAACCCTAGGCCGACAAGGGCGTCATCCCCTTGCCATGATCTTGGTGAGGGCTGTGACCGTCGCCCGTTGCCGACGAGGGTGTCGGCCCTTGCCCACTAGGGGGAGGGAAAAAAAGAAAAAAAGAAATGCCATGTAGGCCATCACGTCACTAGATTTCGCCAAAATTTTCGATAATTAATTTCCAACTAAAATTGATTTATGATTAAATTGACATATTGTCAAAAGGTTTATGACTAAATTGATAAATTGTCGAAATATTTAGGACTAAATTGGCACAATTGAAAGGTTTATGACTAAATTGATACAAATGCAATAGGTTTAGGACTGAATTGCCACTAGTGCAATATGTTTAGGACTTTTTTGGTAATTTTCCCCATATTTGGTCATCAACTGGATTAGTACGGATGGACTTTCCAATTAGTTCAAGGTCAATTGTGGTCGTCTATACTTCATAATTAAATTAGCGGCACTTATCATATGAATAAATAAATCAATACATGAAGTTGTGATGTTGATTATTTATATGTATTCAAGTTGGTGGTGTCGATTCCTTTACTACCTAATCCTCTTGTATACCCGTGAGAAGAATTGAAGAAACGATTAAGCAGAGGAAATTCCGGAAAGTTGAAGAGGTGAACGAGAGATTGATCTCAAGTTGTTAATGGGGAAATTGATCATCAAGTTTGACAAAGGCGCTAGTGTCGATTGGAAGGGATTCGCTATAGCAATGATTCTTGCTCTGCTGTTCATGGCTTCTTGCATTATCAGTCCCAGGAGACGACGGGGTGTTTGCGTCTATCGCCACTGGTGACGACAAATCGACTGCGGTTTTTTCTCTTGCTTTTGTCTTTCGCTCGTGTCGTCCCCAGAGATCATTGCGGTCTTCTTTTAGTATCCAAGGTATGGTGACAGAGATTGTGAAAGCTATTTTGTTCTTTGGAAGTTGTTCTTCTTTGTCTCTCTGCAGACATTTCGTTTGTCCCCGACTCTGTCTTGTTGACTATTGAGGAAACATTCTAGCTGGTTACCCTTCAACTGGCTTGTTTGTCTTCATCATCTTCGGTCCATTCTTGACTTCCAGCTTTGAATGCATTCTTAAGCTTGAGGTCTTAACTTTTTGCATTCAAGAGCAAGGTGACTCAAATCTGCACAGAGGATTTAAAAGGGGTTGCAGGCGTGTGGTTGTTTGAATCTGATGAGCGTAATAATTTATTGTTTGGCTATCTCTCTCATGAAAAGAAAAAGGTAAAATCAAGACTAGTAAGACCTAAGATCGATCGCATCATTTTTTTTAATTAAAAAGTAAAAGGACAAGAGGGGATGATTAACATTGATAATCATTTTTGGGTGATCTCCCACCCATTATAGAATATACAATTTGAGTCATAATTACTTTGCACCACTTGCGACCCTAAGGTTAGTTAGTCTCAGAGCTGAATTTAATTGCCTAAAGTAAGAATCAGATCAGTGCTCAACTCTTCCTTATTCAAATCCCCAGGGTTGACAAGTGTTTGACCTGCAAGCCCACGAATCCATAATCTAATTCGGGTCACACTTGCGCGAGACGTATTGCAGGTACCGGTGCATGAATACGTCCGTAATTAAGCCGTTGGATCTGGTGAACCCATATTCAAATTTGACAGACACAAGAGATTCAGTGATCCAGAAGTATTTAGATGCATGCAATGATTTTTACCTGCATTTGTAATTCTCTTGTCCTAGTAGTTTCATCAAGCGTGCGAGGGAGCGAGGAGCAAACACAAACGGAGAATGCATTCCGAAAGAGAATTAACGCATAAATGTCCCAATGATTTCAGTCATTCTTTGCCGTCTATAAGTCCAATTGACCGAGCTCCGTGACTAGTGATTTGGTTTCCCAGAAAGTAAGAAAAAGAAAAAGTACGAATCTCATCCAAACAAGTTCTCAAGACCACAATCAAATAAGCTCAGTGAAGGTTAAGCAAAAGTGGTAGAATTCCAGAAAATACAAGATCGACTTCTTCAATGGTTCTGTGACCGAAACACCAGAACCACATCATGGTAAAAGGCGTCCGTTGCGAATGAAGGCATGCCAAGAGACAAGCCGAGACCTGCATTGCCTCGCTAGATAGTGCGAGATGTTCAAATAGCCACACTGCAGTAGCAAATTGTGAAAGACATCAAGCATGCAGAGAAAGTGATCTTGATGTATGTCCCAATCTGAACATTTATTAACCAAACAAGTCCGAAGTTATCCGGTATCTTTAGAATTGATTGATACGGGGGTGAGGATTTATAACATCCTTTACAAACACAACATACAGGTATGCACACTCATGCAGACCCCAACCTTCTTATTGCCAATACATACCATGATCATACTTCTGTGGCACAACCGGATGTCTGTCATCATTGATCACAGACTTGCATGCTCCGGGAAAGACCAGGAAGTGCAAGTAGGATGGAATGCAGAAATCTGGACACGAAGGACCTCATGAATGGCACCTCGATGGAGCACGCCGAGGACCTCGTTTTCCTGAAACAATGCTAGATCTTGCAGGGAAACCGAACGAGACTGAGACTCGTCTCGCATTCGGAAGCCATAGAATAATCTGCCGAGCTTCCACCATTTCACACACACTTGACGTTGTGAGATCTCGCTATTTTGAAGCACTTCCATGACATGCTCAGCCTGCAAAACTACTAAGATTAATTTACCAAGGAGTAAATTCCAACCAATCTCTGGAGTATCTTCGACATGATTCAATGCATCGGATTATGATAGAATGATATTCCTAACTGACAAGCCAGAATGAGACCTCTACCCCTACCAGCACAAAAATCAACAGGCAAAGTAATAGAATCCCATTATGATTAGCCTGGTATCTCTTCATCTGGATGGTGCAATTCCACAAATCAAAACCTAGTACCGCATATTCAAAGGCAGGGCACTATGTATAGTATGCAAATCTAAACATTTCATTTATCATTCTTCTTTTCTACAGTATATAGCTAAATAAGAGGCTAGACGAACAATCAAGCTGTAAATCTCAACTTCGAGACTGACGAATCTTGAGACTAACCCAAATACAATCTTTATAAAGCAAGTTCTCACGTGGAGTGATGGACAGTATTTGCGAGGCAAGGTCTACACCATATACACAATCTTTCATTTTCACAACAGATAAGATGACATGCTGAAAAGATCGATCCCATTAATGTAGGCGGGGAAGGAAAATGCTACAACCATAACAAGCATAAATGCCTGCTTTTGTTTCTAGACATTTTAGCACCATTCAGAAGTTTTACATGGTCTGCTCAACGACAGTTATTGAAAGCAAGATGCCCATTTGGCAGTTATGCGCGTCTTTCCTCACGATTTATAGAATAATATAAGCAGCGCCCAAAAGTAAACAGTTGCTTACCGGCACTTTGAGCCAGTGCATGCAGTAATGCAAGCCGACCAGGTTTAGCAGCACATTCACTTCCGGTCTGAACAGAAACAATTCAACATCCTTGAAGCTAAGACGCATGAAGTTCAAGTGCTCGATTGCTTTCAGGTAGTCTCTGATCTCGAGCGAATCGGAAAATGAACATTGCTTGACATGCTGAACAACCAACATAGCTCGCTCGGCCATCTCGGCGTGCCACTTCACGTAAAAGACCCTCCAACCCTACTTTCAAATTCCAACCACCAGCAAAAGTACCGAAACTACCATAATCAGAATTTCTCTCTACTTGCCGCGAATTGCACAATCTAACGTAACAGCAAGTGACACTCAATCCAAAAAGGGACGTAATCACGTAAATATACATGTCCGAACAATCGAAAATAAGCAACTTTTATCATCAAAAGATCAGCACGAACCCAAACCCTGAGACCCAATGTTTAAAGAGAAGATTACCTTCGAAGAGGAAGAGTCACCATGATCGACTGACGAAGATTCAGACGACAAATCCAGAGAAGGCCATCTCCGCCTCGCCAGAGACTCCCACAAGACATCCGACCCGCATAAGTCCCTCCAGAATCGGCTGCAACTTCCCAGGGCGCACAAATCACCCACCTGGCGATCAAACCCAAAACCCATCCATGTACGCAAAAATTACTCGAAAATCAAAACTACCCAGTTCCCTCGATCGGTTCGACGACACAAGGGCCACTGAAAAGAGATGGAAATCGAGGACGAATTGTTCCAGAGACCTGGAGGCAAGACGCGATTTTGAGGGCGATGTCTTCCGGGAGCGAGGCTTGGATGCTTTCCGGCTGCTTCATTTCCCTCTTCCGGTTTCGCTTCGCCCGCCACAGAGAGCGAAAGCGAACCGAAGGAAGCGAGCAAGCGTGAGAGGAAGTTGCTCGGGCGCTTGAAGAAGAGGAGAAGCTTTGCTTGTGGCCAGATGAAATGGCGAAACTTTTGAAGCTTTCCTGCAATGGCGTCAGCACTCAGCTTCGGCACCGATGGCGGAGACGGTGGTGGAGAGTCGCCGAGCCCCCGCGTGTGACGGACCGGGTCGGGTGGCGAATTATGGGCCTTGACGCGGGGCCCGGCCCGTATCTGAGTCTGAGGTTCGGGTTTGTAACAATCCGGCCCAGCCCAACTAGTTTCCGTGTTGGTTCCAATTATTACTTCAAGGAGGACCATGTTTTATCCAAAAACCCTGGTGCATTAAACCATGGCTCATGGCTTGGACTAAAATCAAATAGACAAAACCAAAGGTTTTTGCATTGAAGTCGATGAGCCTGTTGATCTCTAGAATTGGTTTTTAAGAGATCGCGCACTAGAAGCTGTCATGTCCAAGGTCGGCCTTGACCATAAACAAATAGGATTAGGCTATTTTTCTGAGTTGAATCAACGAATTCAAATTCAATATCAAATACGTGTACAGAATTTCATTTCTTAGAATAGGGAATCGAACTGGTTCTCTATGACAAAAACCTGCAATTTTATAAACGAGGCCAATCCGCTTGGCCGTTTCTCGACTCTATTATCGATTTTCGGCTTGACCAATGTCCTTGACAATGAAATGACAAAGTGTTTGGGAGCAAAGTGATAATTCTGAAGGCTCAGGGGGGCTGGATTGCAATTTACAAACTTCAGAAGCTCATTTAACTCGTCATCCACTATCCAATGATTCTTGCTGTTCTCAGCGATGCCTGTCCACCTAGCATTTGGATTTTGTCTCGATTTCTCGAACCCAAGATTCACAACGGCCATGAAACGCCATCTCCACCTCAAGCTCACTCCTTTCCCTCCAGAAATGCTTCGGTGAAGCCCGACCCGTTCTTGGCCGCTGTGCTTCAACCGAGACTCCTTGAAGCTCCTCCAAGAAAAGAAAATGTCCCTTTCTTTGTCATCCAATGCATTCAGTATTCGACCCACAAAGTGTGAAGCCTTGAGAGCGCGTTTCTCTTCTCAATTCATCAGCCCAGTTCAGGTGAGCTCAAGCACTCGTGCCTTCTCAGTCTCACGTGTGAACCCACCTTCCTTCTTTAAGTTCAGCCGAGAAAGACTCGACCCAATTACTGCTTCAGCAGCATCAGCGGCTGAAACAGCACCCTCTTCTTTCAGGAACAAAGCCCCCAAAGATGTCAACGTTTTGGTCGTGGGCTCAACTGGGTATATTGGGAAATTCGTGGTGAGAGAGTTGGTGAACAGAGGGTTCAATGTCATTGCAGTCGCTAGGGAGAGAAGTGGGATCCGGGGTAGGAACAGTAAAGACGAGACATTGAATGAGTTGAAAGGGGCTAATGTGTGCTTTTCGGATGTGACGAACTTGGAGACCTTGGAGAAGTCTGTGGAGGGCTTGGGATGTGATGTTGATGTCGTCGTATCGTGCCTCGCTAGCCGGTCTGGCGGAGTGAAGGATTCTTGGAAGATTGATTATGAGGCCACGAGAAATAGCCTTCTTGCCGGTAGGAAATTCGGGGCCGCGCATTTCGTGTTGCTTTCTGCCATTTGCGTGCAAAAGCCCCTTCTCGAGTTTCAGCGGGCGAAGCTGAAGTTCGAGGCCGAATTGATGAAAGGAGCTGAAGAGGACGATAAGTTCACATATAGCATTGTGAGACCAACAGCATTTTTCAAGAGCTTGGGGGGTCAGGTCGAGTTGGTGAAGGATGGGAAGCCTTTTGTCATGTTTGGGGACGGAAAGTTGTGCGCTTGTAAGCCAATTAGTGAGCAGGATTTAGCTTCTTTTATTGCAGACTGTGTGTTGAGTGAAGACAAAATAAACCAGGTTTTGCCGATTGGTGGGCCAGGGAAGGCTTTGACGCCTCTCGAGCAAGGGGAGATTTTGTTTAGACTTTTGGGGAAGGAGCCCAAGTTCTTGAAAGTGCCGATCGAGATTATGGACTTTGCGATTGGTGTCCTGGATTTCTTGGTTAAGATTTTTCCAGGATTGGAAGATGCAGCTGAGTTTGGGAAGATTGGACGGTACTATGCTGCGGAGAGTATGTTGATTCTGGATCCCAAGACAGGGGAGTACAGTTCTGATAAAACGCCTAGCTATGGGAAGGACACATTGGAAGAGTTCTTTGAAAAGGTTCTACGGGAAGGAATGGCAGGTCAAGAATTGGGGGAGCAGACAATTTTTTGAATGATTGGTGCTGTGAAGGAAATGCGTTCAATTGCCAATAATTGGGTTAGGCAGCTTCAGTTTTGTAACATTTTCTCACCTAAGTTGCGGATCCTTACGCGGAAACTGATTGAGCATCTGTATAATCTGTGAGTAAGATATGTATGTAATGATTGATTCTTACTGACAATTCACAAAGTCTGTTATTCATAACTTTGAAGTTATTGATGTCTTATGCAATGTATTCACTACATTGCGTAGAATTATGGCTTAGATGTTAAAAATGATCCGAAGAGTAATAATTTGCTTCAAAGATATGGTCCGATTGCAGAAACATATGCTGGCAGTAGAAAACTCATTTAAGCAAGGAAATCAGAATATCAAACGCCCTTGACTAATTATTACTGCTTTGTCAATCCTTGCCTGTTGAATTGTTGAGGCCTTCTGTATTCTCGTTGTGTTCCCTTTGGATAGCTACAATTCCTGAAGGTACTTTTGAAGTCGTCCTGGAGGAACAATTTCCACAGTTTTGAGATTGATCTTAGATGCATTAGAAAAAAAGGAAACATGAGAAAAAAGAAATGCCACGCTAATGCAAGAGGAGGTTGGGGATTCATAATGCGGTTGTCTTTGGAAAAACTCTTTGTATGGATGGTTCTCTTTTATTTCTTTGTTATTTTAATGTTCATGTTGTGACCCTGGCATGTTCAGCGAATAGCTCATTCTGACATTTTATTTGCAGTAGACACTTCTAGGCAACCCAAAGTCTTTGCAGAAAGTCTCTCAGTGAGCATCAAGGTACTTGTGGTAGTCTGATACGCATCTCGATGCTGCTAGCTAGAAACTTGGTGTTCTTGCTACATGTCGTATATTGAATTTAGGCCCGAATGAAAAGATTTTTGACATGTTCTAGATTTTAGGAATTCTTCGAGACCATTTACACCTGCAGTTCCAGGGCATAGGAGTTAGGTCAGAACTAGAATATGTGAATGGGACGCCTTAACAAGTACCAAAGCATACTCTTGTTGCTTATGTGGGTTGATCATTTCATTTTGAAATCCTCCTGGGAGTGTGAAGTTTTTTTTGTTAGATATGATTCACACGCTAACCTGAATCGAAACTGGAAATTTGGACGGCGGCATGCTGGGGAAAAAAATGGTTAAAAAGCTAAAAAAGGATGATTGGGCTGCAAGCTAATTAGGTGCTCAATGAACCGATAGACTTGAATGAGGATACCTTTCCAATGGGTTTCTCCTTGTTTAGCTTTGTCATGTAAATGCCATTCTTGTTATATCAGAATGAGGACCTTCTGTGGAAGAGGAGTTTGTAATGCACACTTCTTGCTGAATCAATTGCCTAGCTTTGGCCAGTCTCTTCTCCATGAAAAAAATTTCATGTCATTAAATATAATTCTTCTCGGACATAGAGTCAAAGAACAATGGTTCTCGGTCAAATCGGTCGACCTATTTTGCGTTTATTTGCTACTCCATGCTTTGTATAGTGCCTCTAAGAACCAATCACTTTGGTCGTGGTTAATTCCTGTTTTATGAATCAAGATAACCATTCGTTCCCATATAAATAGTCATTATCTGTTCTTCCACCTTGAGAGGGGCTGATTGGAATTTTTACATATTTTGATGTGTAGCACCCAGCAAAATGTTCTCCTCTTCATGGACCACTTCTCTCGTGAAATTTGAGACGAACTCAAATGTAGATAGAACGTTAGAACCCTTGACGTGTAAGGAATAATATCTGACGAATGTCCATTGTAAGGAAAAGATGATATGTCTCTGTAAATGCCAGAACAAGACATATGCAGTGACAATACAGAGGACAGATGATACATATTTTATTCACAAGCAAAACACGTCTATGATCTATCTATCTGTACTAGAGGTACAAAACAAGACAACATCTTCACAGGGGGATCATGAATAGCGAAGCCAAAGTCACACTTTCTATTTTGGGATCTTCTTGTGCAGAGAGAAGATGGAGAGGCTGATGAGGAGGATGAGAACAAAAGCAGCGAGGAGTGAGATTGCAAGGGAGGCTCCAAGGTGCTGACAGAACTTGTCATAGACATCGCAAACCTTGGTCCAATCCACATGGCTGTTCCCCTTCAGCCCTATGTATCCAACCCCTCCTGCTGCGCCTGTTGCTGAGGCCACTAATCCCAGCATCACCTGGGCATTTCACAACACAGTTCGATCAATGTCAGTGCCACACTGAGCATGCTCATAAATTATGAGACGTCCGTGCTCTCCGGCCGCTAAAAAAGCACGGTCCATTTCTTTACCTGTCATGGTGTTAAAGGAGATACTCGAACAAAAAATTGTTCATTTACCCAAAAAAAAAAAAAAAAGGAGTGCTAAAGTTTGGTGCTTGAGAGCTCACCACATCCCAGAGCACAAAGAAGAGGAGGAAGCTGGCTGAGAAGACTGGCTTCAAGATGACTGAGATGGATGCAAGTGCTGTGACGATGCTGTAGAGGCAAGTCACTGAGAGCGCCACTACAAAGTATCTGCAAAAATTAACTTTCGTCAAAAAGGTCAAATTATTTATTGGAAAGCTTAATTGTTATTTATGGATTATGGCGAATAAACTGTCCTCCAAACAAAATTGGTTCTTGCATCGTTTCTGGGCCGGACATACTTAATTATTTCCGAAATCTCTAAGGGTTTATTTACTTGTCGATCTACCCGATATAGATAAGTTTCATGCGGTTTGTGAGTGCATAGTACTATTGAATTTATCAATTATATCGGAAGTAAAATAAGATATTAAGTTTGTAAGGACTATCAGTCGCTTCATAAATGTGTGAAGAGCGATTGATGTGGTCATTGATTTTCTCTCGTTTTTCCCCTACATAGATACAACTTGTCACCTTCATAGACATGCATAGACTTTGACATTTTGTCTACGGCATTAATCACTATCGTCGCAGCTCCTGTTATTCGTTCGTAGAAAGCAACCCCCAGATTTGAAGGCCACGTCAAACCAATTGATGGACATGGTATGAAAGTCTAGGCAATCAAGCCGTTCTGGTTTTCCTTTTCTTGAACAGTTAAATTTCAATTTTCTGTTTTCTTTCGCATCTCTACGGCATTTTCCAGGCATATTATCTAACTTTATAGATAGATTGATATTCGAACTTAATCAAGACTAATGATAGTTTTTCTGACTTAGGATATCCTGGTTTTCCTGCAAAAGTTGCAGAAAGATGTTCTTCAAGATCGTCAATCGTGTGACACTTTCTCACTAAAGAGGAAACAGAATCAAGAATTTAAGCACATCCACATAAGAAAATAACGCATGATGATATCTACGAGCGATTTAAACACTTCTGAAAGAGCTTATTCGGTATGGGCTTCGCGGTACATGGTCGAACTTGAGGGGGTAATCGCAAAGATAGCTTTAAAAGGGGAAAGAAGAAGCTAACTTCTTGATGGGCGTGAACCAACTTCTTCAAGCAAGACGGAGAAAGGCACGATCGAAATGAAGTTCGACCCTAAACTCGAAGGAAGGGATTGGTTCGGGCAGGCTCTCGAGGAGCATATCGATCCGTGTCTAGCATCTTCTCAGTCAGGCAAGGAAGAAATAGGCAGCAGAAGGAGTGAGAAGTAGAGCTATGAAGCAAGGGAAGCTGGGTAGGTCTACAGTCTCCAGGTCTTTCAAATCCATTTGTAATAAAAAAGTAAGTAATGCATGAACCATATCGGTAACTAGTGACTTACGTGAAAGCAGGAGAGTTATTGAACTTAGCCTCAACTTCCATTGGGAATGGTAGTCTTGGATCGGAAACTAGTTTCGTTTGCTTGCTAGTGACCATGATCAAGAGCGCGGTCAGCGTGGAAGCGAACAGCAACCCTCGAAGAGCCACATCCGCCGTGAACAAGTTCGCTGCGTCCGGAGGAGCTGTGGGCGGAGGCAGGGCCTCCCCTTTCGACGGCGGCGCCGCCTCGGGGTCGGCTATTTTCTCTGCGGTCGACATGGATGCTCTAGGTGCAAGTTGGGCTCGAGTATGCGGTTATGACCGCAAAGAGTTGCCTGGTCTATTATGTACATGAAGAAGTGGGAACGAGTCGATTCTTCATATTACTTGTTAGATGAATTAATTAATTGTTTTTGGGTTGAATAAGGATGTGGAATGTGAACGATTTTGACAGGCACGCAAAGCCAAATTGGATCGTTACGTATGTGGAGGGTGATCCTTTGGTTGCTTCTTATATTTACACTCATCTATATGTCACCGAGTTGGAAGGGTCGACTCGGACAAATGATAAGACAGAGAGATGGGGATTCAAGCAATAACTTCAATTAAGTTCAGGAACTAGTGTACATGATGACCAGGGTATATTGTCAGGAGCCAAATAGAATGGTATTGCATATGGCCCGTAGATCCGGGACACATGATGAAATTGCTCGATATTCAATTTTGATATGTGAACTTCGTTTCGATTTGATCCTTGATATTATGCAGAACTGCTCGAATCGGTCTTTTCTTTTTTCTTATTTTCATCGAATCCATTTTGTAGTTGAAACAGGATGGGCCCAGTCCGGAGGAGTTAATTTAGGTAATGCGTTTGTAGCTTCGCGGAATATATATTACTCTAAGCTTTTCTTTATCACGAGAGCGAGTTTCTACGATGCGATTGTTTCTTTGTGTGGAGAAATTCAATAGGCTGTTTTGGTCTATGATCGAGTGGTGTTTTCTGATAGCTTCCTACAACAGAATTTCCGGGTAAATTATCTTAGAGATTTGAGAAATTTATTTCCTTCCATTTGTTGTCTGAACAGGTTTAGAGATTTTGTTTTTTTTTTTTGTCTTTATTTTGAAAAAAGCTTTCTAAATATTACAAGAATTTTTTTTTGGGGGCTATTTATATCCCTATTAGTCTCTTTTTTTGGACTAAGCATTTTTAGACACTGAATCAAAAATAATATCGGGAGCTTTTCTTTGTTGTGCTTCGTGCGGGTGCGGCTTTCATGCGCCGCGATTGTGTATTCGTGTTTCCAAATTATGGTTTGAGTTATCCTCGTTTTCGCAGCATCACTCAAGCAATCACTTTGAGTTCGAGAGGAGATATTGTGCTAGGAAATGTTCTGTCTCATGTGAACTCCAAGTCTACTACTGTCTTTAAACTCAGATTGGTAAAGTCAGTTGGTAAAAAGTAATCTGATGAAGCTTAGAGGGTCATTGATGAATTGAGTAGATTACTTAGTTGCCAGTTGCCACTTCGTACCATATGTCAAATTGTCAACCTATTCTTTGCTCGGCGGTGACGTTATCCCTTGCTGCACTTGTAATCTCACGAAATCTCAGACTATTGAGATTTAAGTATGTAACTTGCGGGTTTCGATGTGAATTTTCCGGTAAAAGTAATTGAATGTAATATGCCCATCTACTGGACGTCGAGTAAATTGGAATTTGAGTCGGTAACTCAATTCAAATATTTGCAATAATCATGTATTGATAATAGTGGTAGATTTTGATTCAAAATTAGACGAGAGTCGATACCTTACTTCATAAGAAGACAATAAATTAAAATACACCATCGAGGTTTTCATATTATCTTGACAGCTCGATTGAGGTCTACTACAAATCGGAAATCGTTGAAGAAAGACGAGATAATATTTCATTTTACTTTTTTAGTCGTTTTCCCTCTCACACAATATAAAGTTTTCTTGAAGTCCTTTGATATTCTTCAAAATTCGAGGGATTAATTATGTTAGAGTACGATGTTTCACGCTGAAAAGAAGTCATATCCACCCTTAATTAATAATTAATTAATCACAGTATTAACGTAGACTTATATGCTCCACATATAAACCCTATATAAACAAAAATATACCAAGAAAAGGAAGAAAGGAATTCTGTCACATTCAACTACAGAAACTTGCCTCCTATCTAACGGTCATTTGATAGCAACAGCGATAATGATCATGAGCAGCCGGTCAAGTACAAGTGGAATCGATTTGTGTATGAAGCGTGTTGAAACTTACACGTAATTAGTGCACAAATTGTAATTCTAGAGGATTGCGTTTGGTCCATCGTGTCCACCTTATCTACACAAAATGCATGCACGCATGTGGGTACCAAAGCCATTCCTGATATAGTTCAAGTTTTTCGACATTTTTCATGATGTAACAAGCGATGCAAGTAGGTTCTGTATCCTGGGCACCACGACTGGACAATTCAATCCAATAATAGCAAGAAGCCATGGCGGTCGCTGTATACCATCGTCGAACGAGTCCAGATTAAATGCACTCTCTTAATTTTGGACAGCAAAATTCTGTCAGAAATAGAATATAACAAGCTGCAAAACCAGACAGAAAATGAAAGGACCACCTTATCTATTGTCCGTCTCTGAACTGCCATTTGGTCCATCTAAAATTCGTGAGCCAAAAGATCCTCTCTGCAGAAACTAGTCATCTGAGGATTGTTCTCAGAATTCAATCGTTGATGATGCACCTATTCTCTCCAATACACTTGCATTTTTCGGGGAAAGAAAAGAATCATTATCTGAAAGTACAGGAATGATAACATTCAAATCAAGAAGGAGCAGATCTTTAAATGGTTCGGGGACCTTCACAAGAGAACTTCAGATGCTGGTTGCTCGAGACCTGATTACCGCACTTGTCTTGCTTCTCAGCGGAATTGGCTGAAACTAACATGGCAACTTTAACGGCCCACATAGGAGACAGATCTGCAGCTAGTGCATTCAATCTCCAATTCTGTCATACTTTAACAAAGGGCGCCTTCGGTGGTTAGTTCTTCCATATTCACTTTCACCTCCAAGCCTGTGTTTAATAAGGAACTAACCATGGCCGGGATACCAGATTTGAGAACAGCAGCCAATGCCTACATGAGCGAAAAGAATGCGAGGTTGTAAAAACTTCGAGATAGTTAAATGCAGCATATATACAACCAGCAACAGGAATGATTGGGAAAGTATTACCAGAGCAATATATATCTACAAACAAGCAATATTTCTACTTCTACCCAAAGTGATATGGATATTTTGCCAAAGGAAGTACCTTGCGGTCATCTTCTGACTTCTTCCGTTTGATAACCTCGAAAGGCCACTCGCTGACAAGCTTTTGAAGTTCAACCTTAATGCTGGATCTCTTAGCATCAGGTAAACTCTGGCATCGATCCAAGGCATTCACATCATGAGACCTAAGAAGCGATATCTGAACAAACAGAGCCTACATAGGTGTATTTCCAACTTTATCTAATTCAGGAGTCTGAGATGATCTTTCGAACTCACTATTAGGACCATGGAACACACTTGTGTAATTTTAACCAAACAGTACAGCAAGCACCAAATATGAAACCCAAATCACCCAGTCACCCTCAACGAGAGGATCTGTCACAGTAATTTTATCTGAGCACATTATTGGGGACAATTCAGTATGTCTTCCACTAATTGCTTTATTCCTTAAAAGAATATGGAAAATTGAAGGACTAGTTCAAAGGCGGAGGTAATTTAGGATAGCAAGTCCTTGAGCTAGGGGATCACGTGCCAGATGGTGAGCATATTAATAATAGCTATAGATTCTCTGAGAAGTGAGAAGCACCTGATTCAAGACGTGAATGACTGTAGCAGCCTCCTCAGGTTTGCCTTCAAGTAGAAATCCCTGCACAAAAAATCGAATATAAAACCATTTAGTACACCATAAAACAAGTAAATGACATTCAGTTAAATTTTAATCTTACACCAGAGTGCTAAAAGCCACAAAAAAATTCCGAATAGAGAAAAAGTAGTCATATTTCCTTTGTGTGTTGACAATGAATATTCTCATGCCCATAGGTGCTTCATGTCCTAGGGTGTGAGCCAAATTTGGTTTATTCAAGCATTAACTCTCACTTTTCTTTCTTTTACCAAAAAAAAAAAAAAAAAAACTCTCACAGCTTTCTTGGTTCTCAGCTGGTTTACCAAGAACTTTGTACTGATCTCTATTGCAATTTTACTGTTTTCCCATAATCAGATTTTCTCATGCAAGAAGACCAAGTGCTTTTAAGGTCTGATATTTGTGATTTCAACAGTTTGTGTTTGCAAACTACCTTCGCACATGAGAACCCACTGCCCACGGTGTGCTGCTTCATAGACTCAGATCTTAACTTCTCAATTTTCCATAGAGATTCAACGTCTCCTAAAAAGGGTAATTTCTGTCAAACCACTAAATAAGATAAAGAAGCATAATCTCAGAACAAATAAAGAAACAAAGACGTTGAAAGACACAGTGTAGCGAAATTCTTTTTATTTCTTATTTCTACCTTTTTGTTTAGGGAGAGAAAGAAATCATTGTACAGAAGAATATATTCTAGCACATTCCGTCTTTTATAAGTAAGTGGCAGGACCTGGATGAGAAAACTATTTGTGGGAAGAAATAGAAAATAAAAATTGCTGAGGGACAAGGGCTTGAGAGCATCAAAGGGAGACAGAGCGAGTGTTTCTCACCTACTTTTGCAGCGAACTCCATCCAGATGTCAAATGCAGCTCTATGCAATTTCACTCCATCCTTGACAAATCTCTTTGAATACTTTGTGAGCAACCCCAATTGTCTGTATTATAACAAATGCTGCAAAAATTTTCCATGGAAACAAGGATGTCAAAGAACATGAGTAAACTATTATAGCAATGCAGACAATATGATTAAAATAAACACAAGCTGATTAAATCATCTACAAAAGACACTTATAAACTGGATAAATTGCTTGATAACTATGTAGTACATTTTACACAATATTTAAGTGCTTTAATGGCTTACTACATGATAATAACATCCTTCTCAGGATAAACAGCATGAAAGCAGGATAAACAGCACGGAAGTGAACCTGAAAACAATATCGGCCGTGCTGGGTTGCAATGGCAAGTTATTCGTCTTCAAAAGCTTCATAACTTCCTGCATGAGGGTAGCATCTTTGTGCTCTTTAGCATATTGCTGCATTTCAATACCCCAAGTTAGCAGAAGAAATGTGTAAATAAAACAAATGGAAAGAAAATAATCACTTGATATAGATACACATCATCATTACCAATAAATGGTTTGCAGAGCCAATTGTAGGGGTCAATCCATAGACATTATGCTTCCACAAGGCCTTCTTACCTACAATTTTGTCAACCCTTAGTTTCTATCATGATGGACTATTTTGCACCACGCAATTTAAATTCTTAGCCTAAATAAGGATTGCTGCAATTAATATAGATTCTACTTATATCATGTACTCCCAGTAACAATTAATTGCTGCAATCTCCTGACATGAGCTATTCTATGGAACTGCAGTTTGATTTGATTTGTTTTGCTTGAAAATCATGAAGAGCTTAACTACTAGAATCAGCACGAACTGATAACTACTGAAGCTATTAGTTCATAAAAACACGTCTGCCCAAAGTGAATGCTCTTTGCTAAGCTTCAACAAAGAATTCAATAACCTGAAGTGGAGGTATCATTCAAGAAATCAGAGTCTTACAGAGCCAGCAATGTGCGGAAAGACCCATTTACAAAGATTAAGTGTTTGACACATATTAAGTTGGATTGAGCTTAACAATGTCCGAGTCATAAACGAGTTAACAAGTTTGTACATAAAAATAAAGATGTCATGATAGGCCCTTTTAACCATTTAAACACATTGAAGCATGTCGAGCAAGTTAACGTGTTACTCACACAAGACACGTTTATACACATTTAACAATTTTATATGTAATTGAATTGAATGTGGTTTCACACATTCACATATGAAAAACTATTTCTTGGATATGTTACATGTGTCATGTTATTTCCATCCACTTGCTTAATAGATGTGTTGCATCTGTGTGAACAAAATTCTGGCTTACATAATTGACGCAGCAAGGAAAAAAAACACAAAAGCACAACTTGCTACCAGTGGGGTGGTCAAAAGTTCTCATAAGCGACTGAATTTGTTCTCGAAGCCCAACAGGCCAGAGGTAAAAAGATCATTTGAGAATAGACAACATACTATAAAATGATTGAGCTAATAATAGGGGCTACATGTAGCAACAATTGAATGCAGGAAAGGAATCAGGTAAAGATATTAGCAAAATACAAAATTTTTGAACTTGGCACACAACTTGTGTAGATAAAGCTTACCAAAGTCAAGAGCCCTAGCACGCACACATGCTTTTGTGACTTCCCGACAAAGGTTGCAGTTAAAATTCTCATGAATTCGAAGATTTGACAATCTCTGCAATGAAAGGAAAAAACAGGTTAATTTATCAACTATTCAATAATTATAACTTTACTTCTCAAGTGGAGCAAGAAGTCAACTAACAAATCTGCGTAGGTTCTGCAAGACATCAAAGAGAAGCTTAATATCCTCTCCGTTCTTGCAATTTTCAATCATCGACCACGTCCATGCATTTGGAGCCATCGTTCTTTTCGTATTAACGGATTCAATAATTTTATCATACATCTCCTTCACGGCCTCTGCGTAATATAACAAGAACCAAATATCGGAGAAAGAACAACACAATACGTCAAGACACATATCAGACGGAGAATAAGGAAAAACCTGTGGGGGGTTCCTCCTTTCCAGCACTTGCTTCGGGAAGAATATGGTAAACGCAAAATTATTGAATAAGGGGCTGCAGGCAATCTGCTGCCGTGAACCGGCCCTGTGAATTTCAACGGCATCCCATCAAAACCCTGTACAGCCAAGAGAAATGCAGCTCCCTCTTGTACCGACAAGGAAACAAACTAATTCAACCCAGAACCGACATTCAAGAACACGAAGCAACTCGACTCGACGAAACAATTCGACATGATCGATTCCATTACACAATCACGTCTCCGATATCATATATACGAAGCAAACACAATGGACACAATTAAAAAAAATATGACATTTCAATTAACAGGCACAATCCTCACAGCATAATCATCCCTCCGTTTCAACTTGACTACACCAGGCGCACACATACCTCGAGTGAGTTATTCAGACTTCTTCATCAATCATCAAATTCTCGACCCCCTCACATCTAGACATCATCAAACTCAACCTAAAAAAGTACCCCCGCCCCCCAACTAACAAAGAACCATCACTCTGGCATCCACAATCCACCGTCGAAATTCCTCTGCCGGACGAGAAGCGCACGCTACCTGCGAAACCGAGGGACCGAGCAGCGGAGGGGGAGAAGGAGGAGGAGCCGCGGTTTCGACATGATTGCGCACAAATCTGAGCGCATTCCACGACTTGGCAGTCGTTCGGGGGGATGAATCCGGCCGAGCCGAGATGAACCGGAGGCCTGAGAATGCGGCAGAGCCTGCAAGCTCTCGCGGCGGCGTGCATGGCTCCGGCGCGATCGAATCAAACGAGCCGACGAGTTCTCTCGCGCCCTGAAGGTGGTCGTGTTGTGTGCTGAGCGAGGTTTTTCTTTCTGGCTGTTCAGGGTTTTACGATGAGGAAGAAGAAGAGATGCGGCAATGTTCTCCTGTGGCGGCGTCCGTGGCAGCTTACGGTGGGGAAACAATCGAAAACTCTTGCAGATGACACACTTTAAGTGGAAGAAAATAGTGTAAAATATGTAGAGAGGATAAATGTTTAGAAAATGGTTATTATTTAGCCAAATAAATAAATAAATAAAATTATGGCAAGCTGAGAGACATTCAAATTCCGTTTGGAGAGTAAAGTATTTGTGGAATCAATTGCTAATATTTTGATAATTCATTTACTAATATTATTACGATACGTCTTCATGAAAAAACAGTAGATGATATTTAGCTTTCTAACATTCTTGTTCTAGGTCTATTTTGATTTAGTGGCTCAGGAAAGAATTTGTACGTGGATTTGGAATGTCGATAATTTCAATTTCCTATACGATTAAGTACAAACAATGCCATGTTTGATGACCATATGAATTTTGGTTCACGAGGTCGATTGATAATGGGAAAATGTCATAAGCATTTCCTACCTTTTATCTAATGACTTACTACATGCCTCTAATTTAAAAATACCAAATACATATATGAGTTTTGCCTTTGGAGATCACGTTGCACTTCTGCATCAATTAGCCTCGTGTTCCTATTATAAAAAAAATGTCATTTTCTCTAAAAAATATTTATCCCTAGGTCCTAAATTCTTATGCCCATCAAAAGCACTCAAAATCAACTGAAAATTAAATCACTCAAACGTGGAGCTAGAGACTAAAATAAGTTTCCGAGAAGGGACAATTTGGTCTTTTCAATATTGTATTTGCTCAGGTGTATGCGAATGTTAAGTGTAAAGTAAGTTTTTCATTGAACTACCCACAATAAGGTTGGGTTGGAAAAAAAAAAAACGAACCGATAATAAAAAAACGAACTGTCGTTTTCTAGATTCAAGGGAAATACTCCCCTTTTTAACTTGAGCTGCAACTGTCTCCTCTCCACCCTCAATCCACAACAGAAAAAAACTCCTCCCTTTTGCCAACCACGGAAATAAACCGCTCAAGCAAAATCAAAACTGCAACAGTCGAAGAAAACGAAAGCCGAAACTTCATTACAATCTGATACATGAAGGGACAAATCAATCCTCCAATCTAATTCCTTTCGATTGACATTTTCTTTTTTACGAAAATGGGTTGCGGGAAGTCAAGCATGATGTCGCCACCGGAAACACCATTACCAAAAGCAGGAGTTCGATCGCCAATCCTGAGAAGAGCAAACAAGTGGAACAGAACGTCCCTCAGATGGAAGCAATTGGGAATGATGTGGCATTACTTGCGCAACAAGAAATCGATAATGCGGTGAGCCAGGATACAGGAACTGCAGCTGATGTTAAGGACATAACGGAACATCCCGAGCCCGAACGGGAAGAAGAGAGCAAAGAAGAAGAAACAAAGGCTGAGGATGAAGACAGAGAGGAAGAGAAGCATGTAGAGGAAGAAAGGGAGATCGAGCTGGAGTGGGAGCTAGAGCCGGAGACGGAACCAGTAGCTGAAGAGGAAGAGGCAGAGCCAGGGAGATTCATATCCCGCGACTCGCCGGATCATTACTTCTCTGCAAGAAGAGACGAGGAAGCACTGGAAGGGATCTTGTCCGAGGGGCTCTCCTCCGAGTACAACTCTCCACGGCATGAACTGGTCAAGGAGGGTGAGTGCGGTCAAGTGGTGGTGGAAGAGAAGGATGCAACTGGACTGGAAAAGGCAGAGGAATTGAGGGAGAAGGAAAATGACTCGGCTCCTAATGAGGTACTCGAATAGATCTCTGAGAATTTAACTGCTGAGATTACACGTCCAGGATCGCAGACATATGCCTTGACGTGGATGATGTTTATGCTAATTCACAAAACCCGTTCTTTTCCCTTGATTTTGATACATTTACTATGCATTTAAACATTGACGTGAACACCACGAAGTACAAACATCTCAGACTGACTGTTTGAGCTGGTTTTCTGATATTGAGATGGTTAGCTCCTAACAAAAATGACGGAACCATGTTTCTGTGCAGGAAATTGTGGCTCATTTAGCAACTGGAGAAGTAGTGAAGAGCAACTGAATCGAAGAAGCAGGATCCCAGCCTTTTATGCCTTAGTTACTTAAAAATTACTGTGATGTAGTTCAGTTCTCAACGCCAAAAATTGCCGAACAGAGAACAGACTGAAGGGTTGGAGCCTTGGTTGTATTTTATAGGATCTAATAGTGTGCATTCCGGTTGGAGAGATGATCATTATTCCTATATATCACTCCACGAATTACTATCACCTTGCGGCGTTACACTCTATCAGAAGATGAAGTTGAAAACAAAAGGATCCTTGAATCACATAAGGTGATCAAATCATGATCAAAGAGTCATGGAGGCTAAGTACTAAAAAAAATTCACTTGTTCAAATGCAATTTGAACGTCGAGCTAAACTTGAAACATTGGCGGAGTATTGGCACTTCATATTTATTTTAACACATCGAATGAATAGCAGTGCATCGGTATTTTGTTCTGCTTGGAATTCTTATAGACTAATGGTCTTAAATGTCTGCAAGTCTTGGAAGAGAAAATTGAGGTTGTTAGTCTCTTGGAAGTGGAGGGCCACATCTCCAGAACCAACATCAGGAAGAACCAATTTTCGTGCTTAGATATGAGAGGAGCCATTTCTTTTCTTAATAGTAGTCTATAAGCTTGGAGCCTAGTGCTAATACAATTTTAAGAATCATTCAATGTGGACATCTTTATTTCTGAGATGCATGACAATGTTACCATGTGCCTGTCCTAATTTTGATAGATTAATTATATAGGAAGCTGATGTTTTTTTTTCCATTCGTCCCCAGACAGAGGAGACTCACAATCACTGCGATTAGATTATTGGAAAAAATTATATCGGAATCATCTGTGAAATTGCTGATGAACCTTATATCATGCAGTAGATGCTAAAGAGCACAAGACTACAACCACTGTTTGGCTGTGCATTGGAAAAGAATGGTGTGTATACTGTGTATTGTTGACATTGTCAGCCAAATTACCTTGCAATATTCTATTGAAACAGTATCAACGTGTCTTGCAAACTAGCTTCTAATTGGTCATATCTGGTGATTGTCTTTTCTGCTGATCTTTTCAAGGATTTCTTCAAGGGAAGACTTTGAGTAGGCATCACTGAAGATGGCGCTACTAAAAAATGAAGCAGCTGTAAACAATGAGATAGCAAACCCGGCTACTTGTATATACACTTGATAGAAATTCAGGATATGGTGGTTTCGTCAGGACTTGACTACGACGTGTTCTTGAATTTTAGAGGACCAGATACTCGAGTAGGTATTGCTGACTTCCTTTACATCAGCCTGATTGATGCGGGAATCTGTGCTTACAGAGATGACGAAGAGCTGCGCAACGGGGAAGAGATTGGCTCAGAGCTTCTCCAAGCAATCAAGCAGTCGAGAATCTCCATACCCATCTTCTCAAAATGATATGCCTCTAGCAAATGTGGTCTCAAGGAGTTGGTGCAGATGGTGGAGTGCAAGAAAACCAATGGATAGAAGATCATGCCCATTTTCTATACCCTGGAACCTTCTGAGGTCCGGTACCAAACTGGCGGTATGGAAGCCTTCCTTGAGCATGAAAACAAGAGGCCATACAATGATGTAACTATCAGCGAGTGGAAGGCTGCTCTAAGTGAAGTCAGAACACTAAAGGGATGGGACCTACAAAGCATGCCCAACAGGTGATTACTTCTAAGATTAAGACTATCGCAATAGCATCCTTATAATGCAACTCAATTCTGATTGAGTCCTTGCTGAATTTGTCTTATTTGGAGAATCGAAGTTGAATGTATTTCTAAAAAAATTAGAAATCATTCAGAAATCATGCCAAAATTTAACTTTTTCTAAGCTTAACTAGATGTTATAAGTCCATTTTCATCCTTTTCTTGTTGAATAGCATTATTGAGCTCGTATAATTTCAAAAGGATTCTGTCCAAACGGGGTGTTTAAGTTTTCTAATTTAGTTTGGCCTGACCAATCGTTGTTCAACCCAATTTTCTAATTCAATGTGTTTTTCAACTCCAAAAACATCAGGCACGAAGGTGACTTCGTGAAAACAATCGTCAAGAAGGTTTTCAGTTAGTTGAAAAAGAGTTATTTGGTATTATCGGATTGTTTGGTTGAATTAGACAATCACGTGAGTGAAATCATGAGAATGATTGGCCCTTAGACACCGAAGCACAGATTGTTGATATCTACAATCAACTTTCACCTGATTTTGAGGAGTGTTGTTTCCTTTCTAACATTGAAGAAACTTTTGAGGTGAAGGGGTGTTGAGTACTTGCAGAATCAACTGATCTCCAACATCCTCAGAAGTCAGAAGGCAGTGGACAGATATGAGTAACACAGACGAAGGGATTAAGATGATTAAAGATCGGCTGTGTTGTAAAAGGCTTCTCCTTCTCCTCGATGATGTTAACAAAAAGAATCAATTGAATGCACTTATGGGCAAGTGCGATTGGTTCGGTGAAGGAAGTAAGCTTATCATCACTAACAAAGAGGTTGTCAATGTTTTTGAAGTGGATTGCACCTATGAGCTTAACTGCATGGATTACAACAAATCTCTTCAACTTTTCAGCAAATATGCCTTTAGAAGAGATTGTCCTTTGGATGATTATCTCACCCACTCCAGAAAGGCGGTAGGCATTGCCCAAAGTCTGCCATTAGCTCTCGAGGTTATAGGTTCGTCTTTATCAGGCAGCAAGAAAGAAAAGTGGGATGTCATACTGAAAATGTTGGAAAAAGTTCCTCATGAGGAAGTCAGCAGTAAGCTGAAGATAAGTTATGAGGCATTGGATGATCGACAAAAGCACGTCTTTCTTGATGTAGCTTGTCTTTTCATTGAATGTGACAAAAATATTGTGATCCAAATGTAGGATGACTCTGAACTTTTTCCGAAGAAGCTTTGGAAGCTCTGCAGCATATGTCCTTGATAAAGATTGAAGAAAAGAATAAGTTGTTGATGCATGATCTATTAAGAAACATGGGGCAAGAAATCATCCGTCGAGATAGTAATATGGTGACAGAGAAGCATACTAGATTGTGGAATCACAAGGAAGCATTTGATTTGCTGATAACAAACCTGGTAAAAGCTCCCTGCCACCACTTACAATTTGGCTACTCTCTCCTTTATGATGGCATAAAAGATGAGAAGTTAATAATGTGTTTCCTTTTTGGCAGGAAGAGTAACAGTTGAAGCTCTCTATCTCAAGTTTCGCAATGAGGCAGAACACTGTTTTGCAGATGAGGAGGACTTCCAAATCTAAGGTTCCCTGAAATTAATGGCGGAATGAGCTGAACCGGTCTATGGAACTTTGGAGTCAGAAAAAACACCTTGAAGTCGTGTTTGGAGCAGCAGTGGGGAGCTTATGGCAGAATTTTCATCTTCCGATCAACTTTTTCCAGAAGAAGTCACATCTACTTCCGATTGCGATGGCTTTCTTCGTATAATATCCCCTCTAAAGTTTGACATAGCCAAATTATCCACGAGGAATCTAGTTGTTCTCGATCTATCAGGGAGCATCATTACCGATCATTGGGACGGTTGGACCCATATAAAGGTGTGACATATGCTAGGAATCTCTACTGTCCATTAGTTTGTGTCCGTTAAATCCAGAACTTGATCTTTCCACGATTTTTTTTTATCTTTTTTGTTGTTGCAGGTGGCGAAGAGATTAAAAGTTCCGAATATGTCGTGTTGCGGCTACTTGGTTAAAACTCCCGACTTCTCTGCACTAGCAAATTTAGAACGACTGACCCTAACGAACTGTGCAAACCTGGTTGGAGTCGATAATTCCATTGGTCGGTTACAGCGCTTGGTTTTCTTAGATGTCAGCTGCTGCCCGAACCTTTGTGACTTGCCAAATGAAGATTAATGAGCTAAAATCTTTGAAAGTGCTCCTTATTCATTGCACATCAATATGGGACACTAGACTTCGAGGCTGTGGCATGGCATCATTAGCCTATCTGAGAAAACGTAGATAGCAAAAAGAGTAGAGAAAATTTATGCTGTTGTTTCATGTTTGTCGCTCTTTGTATCGCGTTCTTTCTCACAGTTTCTGGGACATTTGTTAAATTCCATACCCTAAAACCGGAATTTTGTTTCGTGAATGGTAGGTATGTAACATGGATATCAAATTCTAAATCATTTGGTAAATTCGTTCGCTGACATCTAAAGTTTTGCCTAAAGAACTTCACATTTCATAAGTAAAAACCTGTTTATACTTGAATTTGAATAATTAAGAGCAAAGGAATGTAATCTTGGTATGACATCTTATGGCCGGCCATCCAAGGGCAAAAGGGAGGATTAAACTTTTGGTCGGCACACGTTAAATTGTGCTAAATTGAGCATTTTATCTTCAGAATATACTCGGCCTAACAAGGGACTACGAATCTCGCCAGTGATATGAAACAAGGGACGGGTGAATTGTGCACATGAGAGAAAGAAGTTTGGAAGGAAATCAATTGGAAACTAGTGAGTAGCCGGCCATCTAAGGAAGGAAAAGATAGAAATTCTTTCCTCGTACTTGAGGGAATCGGCTAGAAACTGAGGATTCAAAGAATGGCGACAACGTACTGTTATTTTAATAGTAGTTTAAAGACTTTTATGCTAGCAAAGCCCTAACAAAAATGGACAAAGAAAGAAAGAAATCCAAGAGGGAAACAAACATTTTCTAACCAAGATTGGCAGCTGGGAATCTCGGCATTTCAAGGGCAAATCACGGGAGCGAGTTCTCGGTGATTGCAAAAATTCACGGGAGGGGATTCTTGGGTTGCTTGACATATCATTTGTCACATAAGACGGAGCTTTGAGGGAGAGATCACTTATTGGAAAGCAACTATCCTTCGACAAAAGAAATGGTAGACCACTTCGAGACGTTCATACATACATAACTTGGAAACAAAACAATTAAGACAACGTACGACCCCTTCTCATTTTTTCATTGAGCTCGATACATAAGTATATTGATGTGCAGTGGCACCACTCCTTGAAGAAAAATTAAGTTCTTTCGCTGAGCTTCGATAGGCAAGCGCCCTAAAGGACTACCGACCGACCTTCCGTTTTCGCCTCCGATATCTCCATCTCGCCCTGATGCACACCCTTGTCCTCCCTCGAGATCTCCTCCAACGACCTGCCTTTGGTCTCGGTCACCATGAACGTGCAACGGAACCCTAGCATGTTTGTGAACGCCAAAATCAACATGGCACGTTTTATTTTATGTGTATGTCCGTCAAGCATGTAGCTCTGGACCCCAAAGGCCGCAGCCAGTGCCTCGGCCTTACCTGCCAATAGAGGTGTCAAAAGAACCTGCTCAAACATGACCCGACCCGATCCAAACAGGAAATTTTTGTATTTGGTCGAATTGGGCCTTAACTTATTTGGGTAATAGTAAAAACAAGGCATTAGCTTGTTTTGGATCTATCCGAGCATGCCCGAAACAAGCCCACCAGAAACAAACAAGATCCATTTGATCTTCTTGCTCCCAAGCCCACCCGAAGCCCTATCATCTTCTTCGAGAGCTCCGAATTTGCAACTGGCGATCGAGTAGTGTGACGAGGAGGCAACTGGCGGCGACGATCGGCGTCTTCGCCGCCGACGCCACCCTGATTGCGGCCGGCATCCACCTCTCCTATGCCAACGTCGCTTCTCAGCAAGCCCACACCAAAGCTCGCAGCGACTTCGTCAAGTCTCGCCTCCGGAAGCTCCTCGACGATTGGCCCTCCTGACACGCTGCCCCTGGCCCCACCCACAAGTGACGATTTCTCTCTTCCGGTGAGCATCGCCGTCTTTCAATTAATCCCCGGCGAGCTTTGAATCTGCGGTGTTCGTACTTCTTCAACGGCATGGTGCTTGGGTGTGTTGGATTGACTCTCTTTTCGGAGTGGAACTTGATTAGATCATCTCCAAGTTGGGCTTTCTTTTCTTTTGTTTGTCGAAGAATGGGGAACCCATCTGTTGATTCACTGTGCCGTTCGAGGTGTTCTATGTATGTATGTTCATCTCATTTTGCATCAGCCGATTTTGCGTGTCATACCAACTGTTCGATGAAATTACTGAGTCAACTGATGACCTGCAACGACCTTGTTATCTTTTGTTCCATCTTACATTTTTTACGACAGAGAGGATCATTAGGTGCCTTTATGATTTTGGGTGCATCCTGTCCAAAACGTAGGAGGAGCGACGTGGTTCAGATCTGAAGAGGAGCCATTGAAACCATGGATAACACTGAAAAGGAATATGAAGAACATAAAGTATCTGCCGTCGATGGTTGATATCAGTTTCAAGAATAGGTATTTTTATGTAGATGTCGGAGCTCGGAGTTACGGCTCTAGTATGGTTGGTTTAGAAAACAATACCCGAAACAGAGCAAGACCTTCGAAGTGTCTGCTATCGAGGCCGATTAGCATTTTTATGAGGAATACAAGTCGAAGAAGAATGTCACTTTGCTGCCATGTGCTGCGTGGGTGAAGAATGAGACTCTGTCCTTCGAAATAAACTGAGACCCGGGGTCAGAAATCGGAGGACAAAGGTAGAGGGATGGGCAGGATTCAGCCGGTTCGGTCCTCGAGTGATGGGGAGGTGGCTAAGATTCGGGGATTCGATTTTGCGGAATGGTTGAAAAGCACAGTTATAGAGAAGGATTTCGTGGGGATGAAGATGGATGTGGAGGGGACCGAGTTCGATTTGATTCCGAGGCTATTCGAGACTAGGGCTATCTGTTTGATCGATGTTTCTCAATTGCCATTACAACAAATAGCAGAGATGTTGTCCCGGTGAGAGAAGTTCCAAGTACGAGAAAACATATGGGCAATGCTTGGACCTTTTCACATTCCTGAGACAAAGTGGAGTTCTTGTTCATCATTGGTGGTAGTAACTCTTGCAAATTGGCAACATTATTGCCAATGCTCGCCATGTATGTTTTCTTTGATGCTGTGATTCTCCTCTTACAGTGGCATTTATTGTACTGCTTCAGTTGAGGCTTTTGTCCTGGATTACTCATTGTATGAAGTGCTGTAGTGAAATAGCTCGAATGAAATCCAACGAATGCATGGTTTCTCTTGCAATCGAATTGAATGTGTACTCGTTCGGCTCATTTTGCGGCTTCTCTTTCCGCTTATGAACTGGTTACGCATGAATGTGTACTCATGTTGCCTTCGTTTGCTTTTTTTTGCCAAATCGAACTCGGAATGCTTCTTTACTTCATGTTACAAAACATCTGCCGGAATGAGGGACCGAAATCTCCCGAGACAACCTCTGTTTTCGAGATGGAAAGTAAATATAAAAGCAGAGTTGAGGACTGCACCCTAACAGACAAATGATGCAAAAGTACCACATTTGGGAACAAATTTAGCAGTATGGTCGTGCATGAAATGTGAGGAACAATTCTTTCAAGAGGATAGCAAACCTCTAAACACAAACCCAGCCCAACTCGCCCGACCCAACCCTAACCTGACCCGATTGTGCGGCTATATCATACTCGGGTCTTGTTTCGGGTCGGGCCAAGCACATATATTCATTGTTTCGAGTCAGGTCGAGTATTATGAAACCTGACCCGACCCAACCCATTGACACCCTACCTGCCGATGCACTCATAGTGTGGCATTGGCATGTAGACCTAATGTGGGTCGGGAACAGCTTAGCCGGGAGAACAAAGATCATGTTGTTATGGCACTCAAGTGACGAAAAAAAAAGGGCTATCTCACTCAAGTGAGCGCTATACGAAAATTATGACACTTGTGGTGTCATTTTTCCAATTATATAGGAAGCTAATTTTTGCGTCCATTCTTTCCTAAATAGATTAATTTCATTTTTATGGGGCTGTTTGTTTTAGGTTGGAATTTTTTTTTGAAAATTCAATTTCCGAGGAAGTGAATCATTTTCTGGTGTTCATTTGTGCTGTAAAGAAGTTGAAAAAGATTAGTTTTGTGATATTTAATAATAAGTGAAATCTACTAAGGCTCCGTCTGTTTTACGGAAAATAAATGATTTATAAAATGTTCTCCTAAAAATGATCACGTAGATCGCTTAGAAAAATGAATGAACGAATAATATTTTCATTGTTCACGAAAAATATTTAGACATAAATTGTTGTTGATAATACAAATATTTTCCATTGATTAATAATTTCAAGCACACAGGCGATCATTTTTGGAAAAATGTTTTCCAAATCATTCATTTTTTTGTGAACCAAACAAAGCCTAAATGCACCTTGTATCATTAACAATTGCTTTGAGGGAAAATAGTTTCCTTCTTGCGAGAGAGAAAACCATTTTCCTTGATCTAAATTTGTTACTTTCAGCCTATGGAAAATTGCTTGAGTAGTTTTCTGTATGCTAGAAAGTCCGAAAACAGTTTCCTGAAAATGATTTTTGGTCAATCAACACCCTAAAAATCATTTCACTGAGAATTTTTATTTTTGAGATGCCGACAATGTTTCCATGTGCCTACCACCACGAATAAATTATCGAAAAAAAATTATATAGGAAGCATCCGTGAAATTGCTTATAAACCTTGTATAATGCAGTAGATGCCGAAAAACACAAAACCACCCTACTGTTTAGCTGTACATTGAAAAACAATGGAGAGTGTGTGCTGTACGTTCTTGACTTTGTCACATTCAAATTACGTTGCGATATCATATCGAGATAGTATCACCATGTCTAGCAAACTAGCATAGTCCCCTCGTGGCTCTCATGGTTCTTACATATATATATTTTCTTAAACAAAAGGTTCTTAAAGAGGACAGGCATGATGTTCCCAAGACTTTGTTGATATGGGAAAACCCTGTAAATGGAAAAAAAAAAAAAAAAGTATGGACTTCGTATTACACGCACAAAAAAAGTGACTCACAATCAACCACATTAACATGTAGAAGTTTCTGTCAATACAAATAACCCTCAATATCAACGGTATACGACTACATACAACAGACCGGCATACACTTGACGGTTCCATGAATATGTTGCTAGCAAGCACAGCTGAAGTACCTATTAAGTACATTCTTTCTGGTAAAATGAAAGCCTTGGGCAAGAATTCAAACAGCCACCGAATTGCAGGGTTCTCATTCTGATTTTGCCCATCAAGTAAAAGGCTGTGTCAGTAATTAAATATGAACACAAACAGAAGAGTGGAGGGCCAAATCTCCAAAACCAACCTCAGAAAGGGGCAATTTTCGTTCTTGAGATCTGAGAAGAGACAACCTTTTATCGAAGCGGATGAGCTTGGTCGGTCTTGGAGACCAACTAATGCATCACAGCACGTGAAATGTTGCTGATACTCAATACTATCTTTTTTTTTTTACCGTAGTCCACATGAGTTTGGAGCTTTTCACCAATATCACCCACAGACAACATGGGCCACAGCACTCTTCCTCTCTTTCTGGTAAAATGGTTGAGTGTTCAAACAGCCACCGAATCCAGGCGTCGCATTCTGATTTTGCCCACAAGTAAAAGGTGGCAGTGTGTGTTGGTTAAATCTCCAGAACCAACCTCAGAAAGGGGCAATTTTCCTCAGAAGAGACAACCTTTGTCGGCCGATGAGCTTGGTCGGGAGACCAACTAATCCACATCACACCTGAAAAAAAAATGAGTTTGGAGCTTAGTGCTACTACTATTTTAAGAATCGTTTCATGTGGACATCTTTATTTCTGAGATGCCTTACATTGTCGGCATGTGCCTTGATAGATTAATAATACAGGAAGGTGACTTTTCGGGTCCATTCTTCCCCAGATAGATTAATTGCATTTTTAAGAATCATTCCATGTGAAGATGGCCGACAAGGTTGGCATGTGTCCACCCACCGCGATTAAATTATTGAAAAAAAAATTATATCGGAAGCATCCGATTGAATTGCTAATGAACCTTATATAATGCATTAGATGCTGAAACACACAAAACCACGTTACTGTTTGGCTGTACATTGGGAAACAATGGAGAGTGTGTACTGTGCATTGTTGATTTTGTCACAGTCTAATTACGTTGCAATATCTTATTCAAACAATATCACCATATCTAGCAAATTAGCAAAGTCCCCTCGTGGCTCTCGTGGTTCTTTAGTATGTATTTTCTTGAACAAAAGGTCCTCACAAAGGACAGGCAGAGACAATGCCCAAAACTTTGTTGATATGGGAAAACCTGTAATGAGAAAAAGTATGGGCTCTTTATTACATGCACCAAGAAGGTGACTCTCAACCGACCATAACATGTAGAAAGCTCCATCACCACAAATAACCATCAATATCCCCAGGAAAGAAATACATACAATCGATACTTGACAATTCCATGAATAATGTCCCTACGTTATTGACAAATAAACGTTGGTACCCATAAAATTGAAACGACGTTAATAATCTATTAAGAAATAATAATGGTAAAATAGTTATCTCTTTTGGAAGTAACAGCCGTTAACCGATATTACTAATGAAATATTTAAGCAACTCGTAATCTATAGGTGGAAAAACACACCCACTTGTAGAAGCAAACAACTATTCATAATCTACTGGAATGTTCAGCCTGGTAAATTGATTATTTCGGTAATATGTTACCGACAAACATATATTGCTACTCGTAAAATTGAAACAATGTTGATAATTCTATTAAGAATTTATAGTAACCAAATTGTTATTTTGGTTACTATGATTAATTGAGACTACTAACATGTAAGCAATTTGTAATCTACTAGCGAAAATACTTATCCACTTATAAAAGCAAACGATTGCTCCTAATCTACAAGAGCATTTCAATTTGGTAAACCGATTTACTTCGTTAGTATATTACTGACAAATAAACATTGCTACTTGGAATTTATAGTTGTAAAATATTTATTCTGTTCATAAGTTACAACTGTTAATCGAAACTACTAGTAAAGTACGTAAGCATTCGTAATTTACTTGCGGAAGTACCCACCCACTAATAAAATCTAAGAAAAATGGTAATATGCGACTTGGTTTGAGGAGGAAAAAACTGTTATTTTATTAATAACTTGCAAACAGTTGATTAGACTAAAAAGTTATGGGTTGATTTTACTTACCGACAATATTTAATGGACAATTCACGGAAGAAAACTCTGTTTTTGGCGAACGGAATTTAAAAACGTGCAAGATTTCAAACTACAACTATCCAATCAAATGAACAAGTCTAGTTAATATTTTGATCCAATCTCGAAAGTGGAAGTCCACATCTCCAGAAGTGACATCGGGAAGAAATCGTTTATGTTCTCGAGATCTGAGAAGATTCGAACTTTTCTTTTCAAATAGAAAACTCTACATTGTCCTATGACAAATGTGAATACATTGACGTTCTCCCCTTAAGATTTAAAACTCCTAAGAATTATTTATGTTCTCAAGATCTGAGAAGAGTTAAACTTGCCTTTTTAACAAGAAAACTCTGCACCGTGCTATGCCAATTGCGAAAACATTATCGTTCTCCCTTGAGAAAAATCAATATGGTCCGGGTTATTGGAAGGGTATTTTGCTAGCCTTGGTCCATCCACTGACTTAACCTTCCAATAATACTCACACATGCTGGCAAGCACGGCTGAAGACCTGTTAAGTACATTGTTTTTCTGGTAATATGAAAACCTTGGGCAAGAATCCAAACAGCCACCTAAATGCAGGATTCTTAATTTTGCCCATCAAGTAAAAGGGTGTGTATCTGAAATTAAATATGAACTCAAAAAGAGGAGTGGCGGGCCAAATCTCCAGAACCAACCTTAGAAAGGGGCTTCTTGAGATCTGAGAAGAGACAACCTTATCGAAGCAGATGAGCTTGGCTGGTCTTGGAGACCATCCCTGCACGTGAAATGTTGCTAATTCTTTTTTTTTTTGGTTAATACCACCAAAATCCTAAATTGGTACACTTGTAACAAATTTACCAAAAACTAATTTTTTGATCACGAAAAACCTCAAACTAGTACACATGTGATAAATTTATCAAAAACTAATTTGTTGACCACAAAAAACCCCAAACTTTACATTTATGACAAATTTATCCTATGTTAAATTGGATTAATACCATAAAAAATCATAAACCAGTACACATATGTAAAATCCCAAATTGGTACACTCGCTAGTTGCCACGTATCATCCAATTTAAAAATTTGATGACAAAATTTAACAGAAACTAACGGATGGTAAAATTGTCACAGGTATACCAACTTAGGATTTTTGATGGTTAATTTTTAGGCAAATTAATTACAAATGTATTGATTTTGGATTTTTTATGATATTAATTTTTTTTTACTTCCTCAAAGCTAGCGCAATGTGGACATTGTTTAGGAAATGCCAGATGAAGGACAGTGGCCTTTTCCGATTTCGAGAGAATATTCTTTGGGGAGCTTTTATGAAATTGCGATTGAATATTGTCAGGGTACAAAAAAAAAAGTAGGCATTGAGCACTGTGAAGCGTGAACCCCGAACACTTGCACGTTCGCTCCTTGAGACTTGAGACTGCCTTGGCTTCTTTTTGTACTTACTCCATCCTGGTCTTGAGCACTAGCTCTCATCTCTGCTATACCACCATTCGCCTATGTGTTTCAAGCTTGAAACCTTCTTGTTGCTAACTTACAAAACATTCGTAAATTACCATTTCTTATTAAATTTTATCAGTCTGATAAGTAAACTACTAAGATTATGACAATTTTACCAACATTCCAAATGAAGTAGTAAATTAACTCATTTGAATGTTTATCACTGCTGTAAATAAAATACCAGTATCATTGGAAATTAACCAACGTATCAATAAAGCAGTAAATTACCGACTCCTACAAAATTTCACGAGGGTGGTGAGTAAATTACCAACACAATCAAGAATTTACAAACATTATATTTTAAGTATTAAATTACCAACTCTATTAAATTTTACCGTTGCGTTAAGTAAATTACCAACACTACAAAGAATTCACCGACATACCAATTAAGTGGTTAATTACCAACTCTTAATATCAGTATCCTAAATAAATTACCAACACTATCAAGAATTTACCAAGATTCTAATGAATTAGTAAATTAACATAGCCGTAGAACCAACAGTAGAGATCAAATAAATTAATAAAAAAATCCATATATCTTATCCTTGGCCAAAAATGGATAAGAGCATAAGACAAATCATGGGGCTCAACACAATCGGCTAGTGTGTTTGTGTATGAGAGAGAGAGAGAGAGAGAGAGAGAGAGAGAGAGAGAGAGAGAGAGAGAGAGAGAGAGAGAGAGAGAGAGAGAGAGAGAGAGAGAGAGAGAGAGAGAGAGAGAGAGAGAGGAAATTCAATTTGGGATAAGTGTATTGGAAGTCCTAAAACTTATTGTCACGAAAGTGCAATTGAGTTCTAAAACTTTCAAAAGATGCAGTTAAGTCCTAAAACTTGTTATGAAAGTGCAATTAAGTCCTAAAACGTTCAAAAAGTGCGATTAAGTCCTAAAATTTGTCATCAAAGTACAATCGAATACAAAAACTTTCAAATAGTGTAGTCAACGAAAGGATTTGATGAACCAATTTGACAAGTTTTATGACTTGATTGCACTTTTTGAAAGTTTTAAGACTCAATTGAACTTTCATGACAAATTTTAGGACTTATTTGCATTTTTTAAAAGTTTTAGAACTAAATTGTACTTTCATGACAAGTTTTAGGACTTTCAATGCACTTATCCCATTTAATTTTAAAGAAAGTGAACCATTTTCTAGTGTTTTTTTTTTGTTTTTTGCATTGAAAAACAAGTTAAAAAAATTGGTTTTATGTAATTGTAATTAGTGAATCCACCACCATACTAGTTAAATACATGGAAAAAACTCAAGAGAAACCCCCAAAACCCGCCCAGTTAACAAATGCGCTTTCATGCTTGATATTCAATTGGAATCAAGTCTTTTTTTAATCAAAGTCTATGAACTTAGAGCGCTGTCCTAATGCTTTTTTTAAGACTTAGACTTTATGCTATGTGAACAATCGTAGACTTTGAGCATTAGCACAGAGTCTATGAACCTAGAGCCCTCTATCGGTTCCATCTTCGAAAGTTTCAAAGCATTATGTCTGCCGATTCCACTGGATTTTATGCTATGTGATTCAAATCGGAGCATCTTTCAAACGATTGTTCACATAACATAAAGTCTAAGTCTTAAACTTTTGCTTTTAAAAATATCCTAATATTCTAGAGGATCTTGAACTTTTGCTTTTAAAAATATCCTAAACTGTCAACTTTATCAAGGAGAATTTCTAGTTTTGTATTAAGATGTCATGGAAAATCAATTTTATTTGAAAATGTCCTGTATTTTCAATTTTATCAAATTAATTTAGATATTGCAACAGGATGTCTATTCCATAGATTTGAAAATAAGCTTAATAGATAATTTCAGAGTTTCCATCTTGGCCCCCTGTCTGATGTACACCATAACAGCACTTGTCTTTTACTTTTGGTTTTAGGGGGAAAATTCCTAATAAGGGTTTGAAATGTCCTCATTTTCTTAAATAAAAGTTTGAAGTTCACATTATTTTAAATAAGAGCCTGAAATGGCCAAAGCAACTACAAATAAGAGCTTGACCTCGTCAGTCGGTTAAATATTCCAACCGATTAAGGGCATTTTCATCCAAAAATAATTATAATTACTTTCATAGTTGATTGATAGGTAGCAACCATTCAATAAATGATTTTTTTTTTGCCAGCATCATTTGATAAGTGGGGCATCTGAACTTTTTTCATGTCTGAATTGTTTCTCGAAGGAAAGATCAAGTGAGATTAATGGAGGGGAGGCAATGCTTGGTTTATTCATCATTGGGTTGATCATAATCTGGACCGTGAAAAGCTTATGATAGTGTACGTGCCAGTGCTTTACAAGGGACTTTGGTTGGCTAAAGAATGGTTGATAAAAGCTTATTTTGGTAGCTACAGTTTATGTTGGTTGTCGTCAAGTTAGTATTGTGAAACTTTAGTTGCGAAGTGACTATTTTCTATCATGAAACGTGGAATTAGTTATCATAAAATTGATTTAGAAACTTAGAAAAATACTTCCAAACAAACACCATCTATTCAGAAAAGCTTTGATCTTTAGATAGTTTAGCCAATCATGCTGCCAATCAATATAAAGTTGATACCGTCTAATTTAACTAAATGGAAAGTTCGAAAGTGTTGTATGAACATAGTTTTTGCCTGGCATCAAAATAGAATCATTAGATTAAAAATTGCATGAGATTCGCTGATATGATTTGGGTTAATACCACGAAAAATCACAAACTGGTACGCTTATAAAAAATTTACCCCAAATTAATTTTTTATCCCAAAAAACCCCAAGTTGATATATCTATAACAATTTTACCCTTTGTTAAATTTTGCTATCGAATTTCTAAGTTGGATGACACGTGGTAGCTAATGGGTGTACTGGTTTGGGATTTTACTGTCACATATGTACCGGCTTGTGATTTTTTATGGTATTAATCCAATTTAATGGAGGGTAAATTTATCACAAATGTACTAGTTTTGGGTTTTTTATGATCAAAAAATTTTTTTGAGATAAATTTATTATAGGTATACCAGTTTGGGGGTTTTCGTGGTCAAAAAATTAATTTTGGATAAATTTATTATAGACATATCAATTCGGAGTTTTTTTGTGGTATTAACCCATATGATTTCAATGCGGAGGACACCAACAATCTAAACCTAAGTAAACCATTCCTCGTTTTAACGTGTATTAATATTAGCTACCACTTTCCAAAGAAAAATAATAAAATAAAATAAAAGAACAATGTACAGTTGGTGCAAGAAGACTGAAACATCACGGGACTAGAGTGGCCAAGTCGAAGTCTACGAAGACTTGGACTGCGAACAGTCCACGAACCAACTTGCTCAAGATGGAATCACACCAACGAATCATTTTATTTGGTACTTCGTGCCTCACAGTCAGACTTCTAGAAACGTAGAGATTTCATCAAAAGATAAAAAAAAAAAAAAAAAGAGTCACTAGATTACTCTGTAAAATCCAACACTAATTCATTTGTTCTCTCATTCACCCGCAAACGTCACACGACAACAAATCGATCTCCAATTCTCATGTTCATCGATAATTTTGTCTTACGATTTCCTCCTATCAAATACCATTATATAAATCGAAAGTCATATAACAACAAACTTTTAGAATGCGATTATCTCGCCGAGAATTTTATTGTCGCTGGAAAAGGTTTTTAGGAAATTCAATTTCAAAGAATGTAAATCAGAAAATTTTGATTATGGTGGAAACAAGTTGGAAAAAATTGATTTTTATCCTAATTGGTAATATGTGAATCCACTAAATGCAGCTTGTATCGTTAAAAGTAACATGTAATGACTAAGAAACCGTAATCCATCAAAATAACAAAGATTACAAAGAAATTAGGATATAAATCAAGGAAAATGATTCCTTCTTGCCAAGTCTCTAAGGTAATTATTTTTAGCCCATGATTAATGTTTTCCATCGATTTAATAGTTTTACGTAATTCAAACACTGAAAAGTACAGAAAAAAATTTCCGAACAATGATTTTTCATCAAATAATCTGACCCTAAGTTAAATAAACGAGGAAGAATGTGAGGGACAATTCCATCTTTTTTTTTTTTTTTTTTAGGAAAGTATTACCCTTCGGAACAAAATTGCGCAAGTGTTTGCAAGCTAAAGTCGTTGATAAATCCAGACCAAAAAAAAAAAGAAGTCGTTGATAAATGTTAGATTTGTATGACCATAGACCACATAATTGATGCCAATAAAGAGATTCAAAGTGAACAATCATATCCCTTCATATTCTATCTTGTCCCGAAAAGTAGAAGACCAAAAGTGAAATGCTAAAAACAAGGTGAACAAATGTTAAGGTCTCGAGTGCTTAGCGAAAAAGGACAAAAGCAAAGCAAGAATTTATTCCATTCCACTTTTCTTAAAAGTTAAGTTGAAAAGGGCTTATTGAGAAGTATTGGACTACTTGCCTATATTAACTGATATTGATCAAATCATTTTAGCAAGTGAATGAATGGATTTATGAAAATAGATACTATACAAGTGCGAAAATACAAACAGTTCTCATTTTCTTTTAAAGATGGTTTAATTGGAAAAATTGAATTTTTCAGATATAGAGAATCTCGAACTTTCCAAATTGCTATTAAAAATGTCTTGAACTTTCGACTTAATCACAGAGAATATAAATTTTCAGTTTTGTATTAAGTTGACGTGAAATCTTAACTCCCGACCTTTCAATAGTATCAAGCTAATTTAGATATTGCAGCAAGATGTTTATACCGTAGATTTGACAAATAAGTTCAGTAGATAATTTCAGAGTTTCTAGCTTGGCCCCTTGTCTTTTATTTCATGGTTTTATTTCTTTTAGTTGCGCCTGCAACGACTATAGGCAGGGGCTTACTGGGGAAATAGCCAATTCCCCTAGTTTCTAGGATCATTGGTGCCCCTCGTTCAAGATGTTTTTTGTGGCCCATAGGAACAAGACCCACTTTGCTTAATACTAGTGGTATTGGCTATTTTCCCAGCCAAAATTGCTCCGAGCACATCTTTTTCGTTGAAGAGACGACACTTCCCCTCGTACGAAAACCCTTGCTATTCCTACTCATCCTATAAAATATAGTAAAATACAAGAAAATTCAAAATTATTGAATGAAGGAGGGGGGAGCAGAGAGGAAAAGGACAAGGGGGGCTGTGTGATTATGGTGGATGGGGGCAGGAGCTGTCGGCTGTCGGTAGTCAGGTCACATGGGAGGGAGTGATGGTACTCAAAGTCTACGAAGACTTGGACTTCGAGTAGCCCATGATGAGCCAGCTTTGCTCGAGAAGGAATCACACATCGACCAAAAACAAAAACAAAAAAAAAAAGGAAGAAGCAGAATCACACTGATGATTCATTTTATTTGGCAGTTCGTGCCTCACACTCAAGCTTCCATAAACGTAGAGATTTCATCAAAAAGATTAAAAAAAAATTGTAACTAGATCACTCTGTCAAATCCAACACTGATTCATTTGTTGTCTCATTCACCCGCAAAAATCACACGTCAACGAATCCATCATGTTCATCGATAATTTCATCTTGCGATTTCCTTCGATTAAATTCTATCATATGAAAATCGAAAATTATATAAAAACAAACTCTTAAGGTGCATTTATCTCCCTGAGAATTTTTTTGTTGGGAAAATGCTTTTAGGAAATTCAATTTTAGAGATAGTAAACCAAAAGAATTTGATTGTGGTAAAAACAAGTCGAAAAATCCACAAAGGGCAGTTTATATCGTTAAAAGTAATATGTGATGACTAATAAACTCGAATCGATATCGTCTTTGTTTAATTTGTAATCCATCAAAATAACAACGATTACAAAGAAATTATGATAGAAATTAAGGAAAACGATTCTTTCTTGTCAGGTCATTTTCTCTAAGCTTATTTTTTTGTAGCCCATAGTAAACGTTTCCCATCGATCGAATAGTTTTATGTAATTCAAACACTAGAAAGTACAGAAAATAATTTCCCAAAAATGATCTTTCATCAAACAAACTAACCCCAAGTTAAATAAAGGAGGAAGAACGTGAGGGACAATTCCATCTTTTTTTTTTTTTTTTTTGGGAAAGTATTACCCTTCGGAACAAAATTGTACAAGTGTTTGCAAGCTAACGTCGTTGATAGAAGTCAGATTTGAATGTCGGTAGACCATATAATTGATTCCAATGAAGAGATTCTAAGTGAACGATTATATCCCTTCATATTCTATCTTGTCCCGAAAAGGAGAGGAAAAAAAAGAAGGGCTAAAAATCAGTTGGACGGATGAATGTCAAGGTCTCAAGCCTGTAGCGAAAAAGGACAAGAGCAAAAATATCTTCCTATCAGGAAGTGTTGGACTGCTTGATTAGTGTCGATCACCAGGTAGATAAAATCATGAAAACGATGGGTGCTCAAACAAGTAAAACACGGATTATCGGAATTTATGAGATGCGTGGCATCGGAAAGACAACTATTGCCAAAAGCATCTACAATAAGCTTTCACGAGTTTTCTAGAATTGTTTGAACAAAAGTGAAGTTGGTGAAAAAGATCTCAATGATGGGGGATCTCCACGTAAGTTTTCTCCGTATTCCCTTTCTCCAGGGAAGACAAATATTCAGAGGAAACTTATGGGGGCCTTGAGTGGCTAAGGTAGACACCATGTCAGATTCGGTTGGCCGCACTCGAGGTGACGAGGTGAAGCATTGCATAACGCTCCTTCTAGGTCAACTTGTGCTTCGCACATTGTCTTTTTAACCGACATGTCGGTCCACTACCCCGGGTTAAGAAGACACTATGAAAAGGAATTCCTCGGGAAAAGAAGGGGCAAAATAGGAAGGAGCAATAGTGAATGATTTCTTGCCACTGAAATGCATTCTCATGTTGTTTTTTTTTTTTTGCCTTGCGGGCTTTTTTTTACTAAAGTCCTGCCGACAACACATAGGCACAAGATTTTCCTTGGATTCTCGTGGGATCATTTCGCCGTGAATGACCGTCAGGTTCCCCGTTGAGTTAATTACTTCCATAGTTGATTGATCGGCAGTCATTGTTCGATAGATGATTTTTTTCTTTTGGCTGGCAGGATCTGATAAATGATTCCATCACACAAATTCAATGATTTATGAGGATTTTCAATGATAATCTGTAAAATGACATGCTTTCACCGTTTACTTAATGGCATCTTAATTACAATTGCTAGCAATATCTGGTCTTTTTTTTTCATCGATGTTGTTATAAAAGATGTGCGCTTTTACTCTATAAGCACGGGCTCTTCGTCATTTGAAGTTTAACAAAATAAATCCGGGTTATTTACAAGTAATGTTAAATTGGTGGGTGTGTGCGTGTGTGGGGAGCCAAAAACGTCGAAGAAAATCTCCGCGATTCGACAGAGGAACAACTCATATGACCAGACGGGGGAGCTGTTTTCCCGAAAATAGCCCCAACTCGAAACCCCAACCACGAAAGTGACACTACAATTATGTGCAATTATTTACCCCGCAAATGTATTTTTCTTTTTTTTCAATTGCGTTGTGATGGTGGAGATAAAATAGAAGAATTGAGTCGTGAGGGGCCACTTTGCTGTTGAAATACCTGCATTTGTCAACCTTGACAGGCTGTAATGAAACACTCTTATTGACCAATTCTGGCAGACTGGCCCTCGACTCTCTCAATATTGAATCAAATCCGTCTTCTACGTTTAATGACCCACTGAGATCTCCATTTGTAACTCCGGTACTCGCACTCGTGATCATGGGTTCCAAGCTTTTTCCATCTCTGGCTGCCACTGGTTTTGCTGCTATGCTGTTCTATTTTTTCTTGAAGAGAAGATCAAGGGCAATCACTGGAGGGGAGGCAAAAAACAATGTAGCTGCAAACGATCTAATAGCAGGAGGCGCTTCTGGTGCTCACACTTCAACAGAAGGTGACGGAATGGGTACTTTTGCTGCTATGCTGTTTAACTTTTTCTTGAAGAGAAGATCAAGGGAAATCAATGGAGGGGAGGCAAAAAAAATGCAGCTGCAAACGATGGAACAGCAGGAGGCGATTCTTGTGCTCACACTTCAACAGAAAGCCACGGAATGGATACTTTTACTGCTATGGCGTTTTATTTTTCTTGAAGAGAAGATCAAGGGAGATCACTGGGGGGGAGGCAAATAACAATGCAGCTGCAAACGATGGAACAGCAGGAGGCGCTTCTTCTACTCACGGAGTACATGAAGTGGCTACTTCATCAGGAGCAAATAAGGATGCAGCTGCAAACGAAGGAACAGCAGGAGGCAACTCTGGTACTCACACTTCAACAGAAGTACATGAAACGGCTACTTCATCAGGATATGACTATGAAGTATTCTCGAGCTTCAGAGGACCAGATACTCGACCAGCTTTTACCGACTTCCTTTACACTAGTCTTGATGATGCGGGAATCCGCACATTTAAGGACGATGAAAGCCTCCGCGTTGGGGAACAGTTTGAACCGAAACTTCTCCAAGCAATTAATCAGTCGAAGATCTTAATACCTATCTTTTCGAAAGGTTACGCCTCTAGCGTATGGTGTCTCAAGGAGCTAGTCCAGATGGTTGAGTGTGAGAAAACTGGAAGACAAAAGATCATGCCCATTTTTTATGATGTGGCCCCTTCGGAGGTTCGACACCAAACTGGGGGTTATGGAGAGGCCCTTCGTGCACATGAAAAGAAGGGAAGATATGGCAAAGAGATTATCAGTCAATGGAAGGCTGCTCTCAGTGCAGTTTCGGCAATAAACGGATGGGACCTGCATAGCAAGAAGGAGAACAGGTGATTGCTTTTAGCATTCAATCTTACGTACCTTGTACCATTTAAACTTGATGTGTTTCAATTAGTTTCTTTTCTAGATTTGTGTTAGCCTTTTTGGAAATTGAATTCTGTGTTATTGAAGTTACACCGCAAGAATCACGCTAAGTAATGGCACAATCCCAATTTTGTCCCATTTTATTCCAAGGAACATTTTTTCCGGTTCAGTTCATTCATTAACTGTAAGTACCAACGCTAATTCATCTACAATGGAATGAATCCTTGAAGAACACATTAAGAATATGTCTATAGTTTCAATTTGGTCTTGTCAGAACATAATTTGGTTCAGCACAGTTTTATAACTCGTTGCTTTTTCATCTCCAACACTAGACGAGAAGGTAAGTTCACCAAAACAGTTACCCAGAAGGTTTTAAGTGAGTTGAACAAGGCTACTCTGGTGGTATCAGACTGCTTAGTTAGCGTCGACAACGACGTGAATGCAATCATGGAAATGATAGATGCTGGGCCAAGTGAAACACGGATTATAGGAATCCACGGGATGGGTGGCATCGGAAAGACGACTATTGCAAAAATCATCTACAATCAGCTTTCAAAAGGTTTTGACAATTGTTGCTTTCTTTCCAACATCCGTGAAACGTCAGAAACCAAGGGCATTCCATACTTGCAGAATCAGCTCATCTCTGACATCCTCAAAAAGGAAGGGACGAACATAAGAGACTCTGCTGAAGGGACTAGGACAATTAGAGACAGGTTGTCTAATAAAAAGCTTCTCATTCTTCTCGATGATGTGGACCACAAGAAACATATGGATGCACTTGTGGGAAATCATGATTGGTTTGGTGAAGGAAGCAAACTCATTATTACTACTAGAAACAAAAAGGTTCTCGAGGTTCCTCAAGTGGACGATCGTTACGAGGTTAACTTCATGGATGGCCATCGATCTCTTCAACTGTTTAGCAAACATGCCTTCGGAAGAGATGATCCTCTAGATGAGTATATCGACCGATCCAAGAAGGCGATAGAACTTGCTGGAGGTCTTGCATTGGCTCTTGAGGTCATCGGTTCGCTTTTATATGGCGAAAATAAGACAATGTGGGATGCCACATTGGAGAGTTTGGCAAGTATTCCTAATGCGGATGTTCAGAGTAAGCTGAAAATAAGTTACGATGCATTAGGTGATCAAGAAAAGTGTATATTCCTTGATATAGCTTGTCTTTTCAACGAATATGACAAAGACATTTTGGTTCATTTCTGGAATGCATCTAACCTCTCCCCGATAGTAGCCATGAAAGTTTTGCAGAACTTGTCTTTGATAAAGATTAAAGAGCATAATAAAATATGGATGCATGACCAGCTCAGGGACCTCGGAAGACAAATAGTTCGCCAAGAAAGTGAGAAGAAATTAGAAAAGCAAAGTAGGGTATGGGATCCCAAAGAAGCATTGGATTTGCTGCGGAGACCTAAGGTAAAATCCCTCGTGCAATATATCTTCAAGTTACTTATGAACATTTTCTTTTCAAAAAAAAAAAAAAGTTACTTTTTGTGTTGTCTAGAACCATGACAACTTCCTCAACCTATATTTTTGCTCTTTTAAAATTTACAGGAATTGTAGTACTGGACTCAACCGCAAAATATAGCGGACTTGAATAAACGCGTTTCACTTCAACTATTTTGTATCTTAAATTTTTCCTTTTGGGCAGGGAAATAAAAAGTTGAAGCTTTATGTCTCCAGTTGGACAATCAGTGGCAGTATCGCTTTACCTATGAGGGCTTTGAGAGCCTATCATATTTAAGGTTCCTTGCAGTGGGCGGTTCAATGGGAAATTTCTGTGCAGAAGCGAGGCTTCTTTGGCACGAATCGACATCAAATGTTCCTTCAGCTAATGAGAATTCAGATCTCCTTCCACAATTACGTTGGCTTTCTTGGCATGATATTCCCCAACATTTAAGATTGCGAATTTCTCCATGGTGAATGTGGCTGTTCTTGATCTATCTTGGAGTAAGATTACGCATGATTGGCAGGGGTGGAGCCATATGGAGGTATATTATATGGTAGACAACACTTATTATTCCCGTCTTATGAGATTCAAAAATAATCATTGCATAATTTTTCTTTGATAGGTGATGAAGAATTTGAAAGTTCTGGATCTGTCCTATTGCTATTGCTTGGAGAGAACCCCCAACTTCCCTGCTCATTCAAATTTAGAACGTTTGATCCTATCGAGCTGTCAATCATTGACCGAAATTGATAAATCGATTTATCGGTTGAAAAGCCTAGTTTCCTTAGATGTAAGCTATTGTAACAATCTTCAAAGGCTGCCAGTCGAGCTGGGTGGAGATCTTGCAAGCCTTAAATACCTATCTCTGAGAAGTTGCAAATCGTTGGAGAGGCTTCCGGATACAATCGGGAATTTGGAATCACTAATTGAGTTGGATATATCCTACACAAGGATCAAAGAACTACCCGATTCCATCGGAAAATTGAAAAATTTGAAAGTAGTGAAGATGGAGGATATTGGCATAAGCAAAATACCCGATGCCTTTTGGACGATTGAGAAGCTCGAAGAAATACATGCCTCCAAAATAATGCTTGATTCCGAGCGCCATGTGAATATTGGCAATTGCATCTCCAGAAATCAATCCCTGAGGATCTTGAGATTGGGTGGGGCGGATATATACGCGCTACCACCGAGGCTTCCCGAAAGTCTCATCGATTTACAGCTGTGGGAGTTGTGCATGGACACGTTTCCAGATCTCTCGAACCTCACTAATTTAAAGGAACTGGATCTGGGATTTAGCGGACGTGATTATGATGGGAAATCATATGGGCCAAAGGGAAAATCCAATACCACGGTGGATGGGGAACTTGAGCAATCTGGAGTCTACGCCCCGTGGTTTAATTGTGAGACCGCCTCACCAATGGCGTAAGCCTCCCTCGTCAACTCAAGTCACTTACCTCAAGTGCGGGATTACCACCTTACCAACAGGCCTCCCTCCTCAACTCAAGTCACTTGGCCTCTCGAGCCCTAAACTGCGTCACCTCCCGAGGCTTCCCCCAAGTTTATCCTCCTTACGTTTGGGAGATTGCGACTCACTTTGCTCGATGGAGGATCTATCGAATTTGAAGAATCTATCATCTCTCGACATTTCGGGCGCTGCAATTGCGAGGAGATTCCGAGCCTTGGTTGTCTGGAGAACCTCGAGGTATGAGACTTAGCAGCCTTGAACAGCTGAAGATACTACTGATCTAAGCAATTTAAACAAACTGACGAGTCTTGAGGTATGGGGTTGTTGTAATCTGGTCGAGATTCAAGGGGAACTACCACGGTTTTTGGATTATTTGTGTATTTCTTCATGCCCTTCTTTGCTGAATTTGCCCGATCCATCAAGCTTGATGGGTGAGCAGGGGGTTGTAATAAGTCATTGCTCTAAATTAAATGAGGAGGTAATTCTTGCATATGCTCGGATGAAATCACCACATTTGTCGCTTTTTGGCTTTCATCACCGCAGATCCTACCTGATCTAAGTAATTCAAACGAACTAAGAAGTCTTGATGTAGCCTGCTGTCGTAATCTGGTCTGAAATTCAAAGGCGAACTACCACAATCTTTGGAAAAATTGGAGATTTCTTCCTGTAAATCTTTACAGAAGTTGCCTGATCTGTCGAGCTTGAAGGGGTTGCGAGAGGTTTGCATAAGTAGCTGTGGTAGTCTGGCTGAGATTCAAGGCGAACTACCACAATCTTTGGAAAAATTGAAGATTGATACTTGTAAATCTTTACAGGAGTTGCCTAATCTATCGAGCTTGATGGGACTGCGAAAGGTTGAAATAAATCGGTGCAAGAAATTAGATGTGGAGGCAATTTCTTCGCTTTGCTCGGAGAAGGGAGTCGAATTTCTGGAAAAAGACAATGAATGGGACGGAGAAGACGCGGCGAATATGAATATGAGGGAGGTGATGCTGAATCTGAATCTGCGGATGAGGGAGAAGACGACGAATCTGAATCTAAACATGATGGAGAAGACGACGAATCTGAATCTGAGGGAGATGATGCCGAATCTGAATCTGAAGATGAGGGAGAAGACGACGAATCTGAATCTCGGGGAGAAGATGAGGAATAAGTGCACGTTGCTCTTGAAAGCTTCTTGATCCACGACCACAAATTGTTCCCTCATGTTCAAACTTTAAACAACTTGAGGTAACCTATTTCATCTGACAAACAATTGTTTTCCCTTTTCTGCAATCAAATTCTTTCACAGATATGAATAGAAAAGTTTCACATGCACTTTTTTAATTACCTTTTCATGAGTTGATGACTGAAAATCTGATGAAGGTATTGAAATTGTGATACATCCGTACAACCAGAAGGTTCTTAATTATTTTCAAATATTCGTTCTCTTTTCCTTGTTTGGTTTGGCTTTTTTGGCTATATATTATTTGGATGGTTTCTCCTTGCTTTTATGTTTCCCAGCTAGAGGTATGCATCTCGATTGCATAGTTTTTATTTGACATGTAACAAATTATTAGAGATCCTTGTCGATTTGCTGCTTCATATATTTCGAAGTTGATAACCTCGCTTTGCTTTGGAGATAACTTTGTTATGCTGTAAACAATTAGATGGAATGTGTGCTGGAAGGTCATATAACTATGGTTCTCATCCTGGAACTTTACGGCATAATCAACTCATCGTTGCAACTGTGAAGAAGATAGACACTCTGTATTGATATGCTTATGTTCAGTTTATTGTCCAGAATAGGTGTGCTTCTTACTGAGATTTGCAAATGTTAGGGAGAAGTTATAAAATGAAGAAAGACGAATTTCACTTGGGTAGTGGCATCAATAGTTCGCCTAGAAAAACTTCCATCTGTGGCAGGATAGAGGAGCTACTTAGCTTCTCCGAGGTATCATAAATCACCTTATAGTCAAAGGCTAATATTTCAGTATTGCTGGTGCGTAGGACAGATGATAAGTCCCATTGGGGTCATAAATCATGTAAATGGATTCTTGTGTGATCTCCATTATCACCTACATCTTCTAGAAATGGTTATGCCTAGGTGATTCTCTGTAATAGAAGCCCTTCCATTCACCTCAAGCTGTACTAGAGCACTCTTTTAGGGTTTAAGATTGACAAGAAGTGCTAAGGGAGACATCTCAGCAACCTACTTTTTTGCCGGTTTCTAATGTTGTTGAAAGAAATTAGAGTTTGAGAAACTTACAGAGAGCTTTCTATGCAGGGAGCCGCCGCTAATGGGGCAGCTGTACAAATGAAGACCAAATAAAGGAAAATGAGGATGACATATCATGTCAACTAAATTCCCTTTCACAATCTTGGGGTGGTATTCACCTGTTGAGTGACAGAAACTTGAATATTAGTGACGGAAGTCATTGCCTATTGATGAAATTGTTAAATCTGTTAAACTCGGTTTGAAGTTTTAGTTGAATGTTTGGCCCTTTTTTCCGGATAAATCATTAGAGCAGGGCAGAGGGATTCATTGTGCAATTTGGGGCATCGCACGTAATGTTTTTGGGGTTAAAAGGGCTATTTAAGCAAACCTAATTGTTTATTAATCCGTTTTGTGGGGCCATAAGAATGAATATTGCTCTTCATTTGTATGTGTGTTCTCTTCATTGACAGGCAATAGAACTTGCTTATCGGTACCCAAATATTCCTTTACGAGAAAACATTAGAAGGCACATTGAAAAAAAAAATGTGTGCGCTTAAAGAGGTGTTCACAGCAGTTTTAGTTGCACCTGCCTAAACCAATTCATGGACCTTTTTGGTGCGAAAATGGTGTTCGAGGTAGTCTTACTCATGAGTATGACAGGCGCTCACGAAGCAGGAAACACGAATTGTTGGAATTCAATTGAATGGGCGGTGTCATAAAGTCAACTCTCGCCAAAATTACCTACAATCAATTTTCTCATGTTTTTGAGCACTACTGCTTTGTTTCTATCAATCATGATACTTCAGAGCTCAAGGGCATTCAATACTTGTAGACTCAACTCATCTCCTACGTCAATAAATGGAAATTGACTGAAATGAGTAATGTTGATGAAGGGATCAAGACAATTAAAGGTAGGCTATCTAGTAAAAGAGTTCTCTTCCTTTTTGATGATGTTGACCAGAAGAAACAATTGAATGCGCTCAGGGAAATATCTATGATGTTCAGGTATTACTGAATTCTTCAATGCTGAATATCAAGTGCTGAAGGATCTCAAAATTCTTAGTGCTTCACACTGTTCATTATTGAAGATAATCTCTTCCATTGGTCACTTGACATCTCTATCGAGGCTATCTTTCAAAAGCACCATAATTACACAACTTCCCCTGTTGATTGGAGCTCTTACAAGCCTTGAATACTTGTCTTCAAAAGAATGTGAATGTATAGAGAGGCTTCCAGACTCGATTGGCAATCTGCAATCACTACTTGAGTTTGATATTTCCTAAGCGTGCATTAAAGAGCTACCTGACTCAATGGGAAACATGAAAAGTTTGAAAGTAGTGAGGATGAACAATTGTTTTATTGGAAAGATACCTAGTGCCTTATGGTTGTTGTAAAAGCTAGAAGAAACAGACGCAGCACATGGTGAAAGCTTGTAACTGGAAATTCCAAATGACATTTGCAGAAATTCGTCTTTGAGGATCCTGAAATTGACACTGACTGAAACATGCCGAGTACCAAAGCTTCCAGGAAGTCTCGTTAGTTTGCACATTAATACATCGACGACGATATTTCCAGGTTTCTCAAACCTTACAAGTTTAAATAATTTGTATCTGGCCATTCGACCAGATGCTTACCCCGTAAACAATTGTCAACTTGTGGAAGATACTATGCCACAGTACATTGTGAGATTAAATAAATTGGAATCTTTAACATTGTCATCTACTGTTGTAATCATCTTATCAATGGATATTGGTAAGCTTTTTCAACTCAAAAGACTAGAACTCCGGTGTGCTAATTTGTTGTGCCTCCCAAGGCTTCCCTCAAGTTTATCTTATTTATGTGTTGAATCTTGCTGGTGGATGAGAACAGCGATGGATCTCTCAAATTTGAAGAGATTGTCAGAACTAAGAATGGAGAACTCTGCAACATCAGAGATTCAAGGCCTTGACTGTTTGGAGTATCTACCAATTTTGGAGCTCTTCGATCTTGAAAAAGGGAGAGAGTTTCCCTGATCTAACTCATTGGAAGAAGTAGAAGTTAGTTACACTAGATTATTGTAGTAATGTGGATTTTGCTTGTTGCAAACTACCAAAATCTCTGGAAGAATTGTTGATTGAAGGCCCTGCCATCCTTGATGTAAGTTGATTGGGTAGAAATACTCTGCAGAGAGGGGTAAGATGCGTGAGACCTGACTGTTTCAACTTGAAGAGGTTCAAATGATGCGAGGCCTAGCATTGCTTAGGAGATTCGACCATTTCTCGAAAAATTGAGAAGACATGCTCTACAGAGGAGTTCATTTTCCAATAAGAAGTGCATGCGGTTCTTGAAAGGTCATACATTTACAACCAGATTTGTTGTCAAGGAAGCTTGGAAACTTATACAAATTGTTTATTGCCCTATGTCATTCTAGCAGATATTCATTATTGTCTTTCCTGGAATCATATTCTTTATACTAAATTAGAATCATAATTTGCCAAATTGACTTGAAACTTGTACACTTGTATAGTTAATTGCGGTCATTTTGCAACCACTTTCTACCTTTTACGATGGATGGCTATAAATTGCTCATGAAATGGGACCATGGTTTCTTTCGATCTATTTCATGAGTTCGATTTGGTTTAGATATATTCCTATTGACTGTTTTGGTCGGCGAATTAAGTTTTCAGTAAAAAAGACGAGTCAAATTGATGCTAGTTTACTATATTCAAGTGCATTAATTTTGTCAATTTATATGTTGGTCTTTTATGTGAGATCATCGGAACTTATTGGGTTGTACTTTAAATTTGAAGCTGATATCCATGCCTTGTAAATATTAACTTTGTTACACCTTAAACAATGAAGGATATATTCAAATGTATAGGCTTTAATCAGTAATAGAAGCTCTGCCATTCGCCTTTTGGTTATCCTAGGGATGGAGCTTTAGGTTTCAACATTGATAAGGAGAACTGCTCCCGACAAAAGTCCTATATGACTGCCTAAGCTTTTTCTATTGGTAACAAGTAAGAAAAATTTACAGGTTCTTTCTGTGTAGGTTAGTTGTGCCTATGGCTAACTCAGTTAATATATCTTTTCCAACACTTATGATGTTGTACTTTGGCTTTTATCATAACATACAAACTCTTAACTTATCATATGTTGTCAAGGAATTAGTTGGTCTCTTGCACAATGTGCTTTGAATGGTCATGATGAGCAATATATCCTTTGAAATGACGAAGGAAATTTAGTTTTTCAGGTTTCCACTAATGTTTTTTTTTTTTTGGTAAGGCGGTTTCCACTAATGTTCTTGTATATCGGAAAAAAGAAGGTAAAAGCTTACAACTCTCATTCCAAAGGCTGATTAGTGTTACAAGTCCACGCCAAGATGATGTAAGTCGTTTACCTCCTAAAAGTTGAGATTTAGCAAAGGTTGCCAGTGGAACTGATGCAAGACAAGGTCGTCATCGATTTCCAAGATGGCTTGATCATAACCCCCTGCCAGGAAAGAGTTGAAGTACTTGTGCCAAGAAGTCTACTGTGACTATGTGCCTATAGCAGAAGGTAAGGTCGCAGATTGAGAAATGGTTTCCCTTGGCACTCTTTGTTTCACCTTGTAAAACCAATTAATTGCCCAACCGTGCAAGTCTCACAGTTCCAAAGTTCACACATCTGCCAATTTTGCTGCATGATTCAACTACCAGCTTATTAGATTGACAAGTCTGGTAAACAAAGCCACAGGCCCAATATTAGATTGACAGGTAAACTTGCGAATGTATTTACAAGGATGACACATTCAACCGTGCTATTTACATTCAGAGTGAATTTGAGCAGAGCTCTTATGCTTGTGATTGATATGGACAACAGATCGATGGAATGCATTTCATGACCGACATCACAGAGGTCACCGATGATCTTTGAGAAAAAGGTGTTGACCCAGGAGCATTTTAACTTAAGTTGCTCTTGGCATCATAGTCTGAAGGCAGCCTCAATGCAGAAGCAGAAAGATTCCTGGAAACAATAATATTTCCTTTGACATCTTCGCCACCATATACCTTCAATCGTCGGCCCATGACTATTTTGCATGATCCCCATGTCTCAGCCATTAATCCCACACCATAGTAAACTAAATGGTCTGTAAGGCTGTTACCAGTTACTGATCTGCAGAGACGCACTCTCATCAGTTGTCCACATATATTCTTGGTAACAAAGGACCAACATTCTCTAGAACAAGCTGGTCTGTCACATGACTTGTTGCATCTAGCATGACAAATCCAAAACTAATTGCTTGAACAAGTAGCTACAACCGAACTACCTCATTACCTGCTGCATGATGGATCTTCTCCAGAGCTATCACAAACTTTCTCAACCTGATAAACCAGACTACCAAATCCTATATTATATAGCCATACCCACAACAAAGGAACATTCCAATTACATGTGAACACTGACATAGAAAAGATTATGATTAGTCAACAGAGAAGCAGGTGGAATCAGATCATTTTCACATTATCTCACATCAATATGTTTATCCGTAGCTGTCATTGAGCTAGTCGCCAATAATTATAAGCATTAGTGGATGTTGACATACAATAATTAAAATGCGTATAATTGCACAAAGCCTAAGACGCCTAAGACTAGGTTAAGACAGCCATCGAGAGAGAGAGAGAGAGAGAGAGAGAGAGAGAGAGAGAGAGAGAGAGAGAGAGAGAGAGAGAGAGAGGGGTTAAGACTAGCTTATCAGCCATCAAAGAGAGAGAAAGAGAGTATATAGCAGACACTATGATGAGTCTTGAACTTTGGAATTGGTATGAAAAAACTAATGATGGCTCGTGCAGGAATGAGAGTTACTCAAAACATTTCTGAAACGCCACGAGTACTACAAACTATCCTGCTTTGCTAAGAAGATAAAAACAAGACAGTTATATTTTATACGTTGAAAAAAGAGAGTAAATACATTGTTGGAATAAATGAGACTTCACCAGGAAGATAGGTTGAAAGAAATGCAAAGCAAACGTCAAATTCAGTCAGCGACAATTCCCCATAATTTATATGATCAAAGCCTTACCTCTCTAGGGAAGTGATGGTAAGTCTTCTGTGGGAACCGAGAATAGTACGGAGGCAAATGAGGCACAATATCATGTCCATTAGTAATACGTATCGTATTTGGCACACGGTCACTGTAGTAAGACGCAAACACTGCATTGCCAATACGAGGTTGTCCAAATGTTAAAACCTGAACATTCCGTGCTTCATGATTGACCTGAAAATAAAAGCGTTCCCCCATTTATACAAGTAAATCAAGTGAATGTGCTGGTCTAGAAAAAACAGCTTCAGCACACATACTAGACAGCCAAATAACTTCAATGTTAATACATCAATGGCCCTTTCAGGACCGAAAAAGAAACACTATGCACCAATAATCATATATCGCATTTCACATACAATGGTGAACAATAGAACAGCCCTTTCTCTCCATGAAGGCTGAAGGTCTAGCGTTACTCTTTCAAGATCCCATCCATAATTTTCCCAACACCAAACCCCACACCCACAATAAAACCAACCCCACCCCAGCCCCAAGAAAAGGTGTTAATAATATGGAATAGTGGGATTGGCGGTGAATTTACAAACGAGGCCCATTTAAATGCTGCCACAAGAAGCAATTGGATGTTGGTGGCATGAGTCACATCTTGCTAATGACATAAACAAAAAATTCCAGGTTCATGGTGAAAATGCCCCTTGAACTCCAAAACTTACTGACATAAATAGCAAAGGAGAAACTAAAATGGCATTTGGTAAAAAATCGTTTGTGAAGCTACTTTGGCCCAAGTAGTGTTTGGCAAATTTTTTTGCAAAGGGCTTTGGGAATTTTCTTTTTTATTAAAAAAAAAAACTTATCCTACCCTTTGCCGGAGCCGACGAAGGGCTATGGCTGCCGGTGAGCTAGATCTAGCGCCAGCGGCTGTTGCCCAAGGTCAGGCGACCCCCCGGGCGAGCCGATCTGCCGCCACCGCCATCGCCAAGGCCAGCGACCCTCAACGAGGGGTTGCGCAACCCGCCTGGAGTCGCGCGACTGCCCGGGCGCTGCCGCCTCTCGCCGCCCAATCCGTGTCGGCCACCCTCACACAAAAGATGAACAGTAATAAGAGGGGCAAAACCAGAATAAACCAGAATAAGTGAGGGTAGTTTGGGGGCAAAAAAATTGGGTTTAGCATTTGGCAAATGCTGGTTTTCGGCTGTTAGCCCATTCGGAATGCTTGCCAAACGGTTCAGCATTTTCCCGAGGGGCTTTCGGCCTCGAAAGCCCCTTCCCAAAGCTGAACCAAACACCCCCTAAATAAAAAAAAGAGCCACGACACATGGGCATGCGGTCACAATCGGCTAAGAACAATTTCCAGCAAGAAATCAGAAAAAGTAAACTTTTAAATCATTTGTGTTAGGACAAGATGTTATACTTGCTACTAATAATTTGAGAAATGGTATACTCTAAAGTTTATGCAACCTATGATCCTATCAGAGTCCACATGAAAGTTTGACTCTCAAAAAATGACCACTTGTCATAGAGAGAGAATCAATGGAAAACGAAATTTGGGGTGGGTACCATTTCTGGTACCAGTTCCGCAACAGGTGCCTAGAAAAGTACACTGGACCACTCTATTTAATAAAGCTGAGACAAAAAGAATAATTTAGACACCTTAGAATTGGCTCCAGCCTACAAAATATCTGGTCCAGTAGTCCAATTGAAGAGGAGCTGCTTCATTTGATTAGAGAGAGACAGACAGAAACAGTGCATAAAACACAAATTTAGGATCGATATATAATCTATCTTAAACTGCATAGGCACTTTAAGATTACATGACATAAAATTTGAGCTTCAAGTGCCTAAAAAAGTTATATGTCTGGACCATAAACATATCAACAATCCCATAAAGTTTCCAGCAAGTAAACTTTGTAATGGATAGTCGATGTCTTTACCCACTACATTTAAGTATTCAACCAACTCGAAGCTCCAAAGCTTAACATGTACGACTCAATTCACACAACTAGATACTTCAATAATTGGTGGTTCACGTAAAGTGCTGTTTGCACCCCATTCTGCTTGTGTTTTTTTCTATGGGTTGATTTACCAAAAACGTAAGAAAACAAGATGCTATGTATGAAGAATTGTAAATATACATATGAAAGCCATAGAAAGTTCAAGATCCACATAAGAAGCCCAGACTCTTCAAGGTAGAGTTGGCGGAGAAATCCAGATAACTCTTAACAAACCAAAACCGAATAGTTCAAGAACATGATAGAAAAGAAACCAATGAAATTCACAAGTCCCAGCCATAACAATTTTTCAATTTATCTTACCACAAGATCAAGTCCACAAAAGGATGCCATAGCCCCTCCCATAGAATGCCCTGTCACCATGACAGGGCATTATTAGCCGCCTCAGAAGCTCATATAACAGTGCAGCATATGCCCACAAAATGTCGCCTCAAGAATTGGCTATCTAGTACTAAGGATCCATTCTTCACACGACCTTAGCAACAATGTCATATTAATAAGTAGTCAATTACCTTGGTCTTTCCATCACATCTAGGACATGTCCAACTAAAAAGTTCTGTCAAATCTGACATGTAAACCTGCAATAAAAAGCTTTGCATTAAATTACAATTTTATTGTATTGAAATGGTGAAACCTGATGAGTAACAACAACAAGCTCTAGGTAAATATGAAATTTTTTTTAAGAACACTTACGGCAGATGCATACTCCACCAATATCGTGGCAAGACTGTGATTGTAAACAGCTTTATGAGCCTTGGACCTCACTATAAGTTCTGCATTTACCAGTTGAGAAAATTTCAGATTGAAATGCGGTCTCAAGCTCATATAATTACAAGCAATGAAGTAAGTCTCTTATGTCTCTTGCAAGCTATTTCGACAAATCGAAATCGAGGGGGAACACTTTAAGGAAACATCGACTCAAAACAATATTTCAGTATATTTCCGCCGTCCTTCTTCGTGAACCGAAAGCACTATATACACAACGCAATGCAATGAAAGGGGAATAAGTGAACAACATCACTTTCCAATAAAGCTACTCCACGAAAACCTACAGGCAAACAGTCCATTACTCAACAAAACCAACCAAACACAACACAACGCCCGTCGGTTATATGCACCGAAAACATCCAAGTTGTACGCCAGAGGGGATCGTACAGCTATAGTTTGCCCCATCAAATCAGGCACTACAGCTCCCCGACACAGTCTACGATTTCCCCAACCCTGAAACACCTAATCGGCCCAAATTCACAATACGAATCTCACTGTTCAAGCTCGAAACCGACCTACTCAATACCAGAGCCTTGTCCAATCCCACCTCATCACAATCAAAACTCCCAAATCCGAATCGAGTCAGAGGACCAGAGCAGCAGTTAACCGATGCCACGAACGCGAATTGCGATTACCTCTCGCCCCGCTCGCGGCAACCAAGCACGTCAGAAGAACCACCACCGCCCTCAACCACGACCCGTTCCGCTCCATTTCCTGCAAAGAGAAAACCGGGATCGAACATCGTCCTCGAGACGAAACACGAAACCACGCCAGCAGAAAGCTCAAATCTCTGTTACCTTACATATACGCAAAACGCTTTGCGCGCAATCGAACGGCGCGATCGCCCGTCGAGATAGAGAGAGAGAGTGAGAGAGAGATCGAATTCAATCTCGATTCTGGTCTCGCGGGTCCGTGGACGCTATTTATGGCGATTGAAAGCTACGGCGACTCTGGGGGCAAGAGGAAAAGAGGGGGGACGACGGATTTACGGATCTTTCCTGATTTGCCCTCGGGGTCTGCCTCTGCCGGCGGGGCATATTCGGTGTCAGATTCGGTGATTTCGCCGTTTGCGCGAGGGCAGTGAAGGAAGTTCGGCTGAAATCGGGACGCTGGGAAAGACCGCGCGGCGATTTTCTTCTCCGTTGTATTTTAAAGGCCCGAGAGGATGAGACGTGCCCTTTCGGACAAATTTGGGGTTTCTATCTTCTCCGTTTCGAGCTTCCCATGATGTCTCCACATCAGCACTTTGACTCGGCTTGGCTCAAAGTAGAATTCCAAAAGATACACGTAGAATTATTGTCAGTATTCGTGGAGGTTTATGAAAATGCAAGTGCTACTTCTGTCAAATGTTTTCGAATTCAAGATCCCATCGATTTAATAACCCGACTTAATCAAAATTGAGAAGAATGTAATTAGACTCGAGTGTATAGCGGGCGGAGCTTGATCATGAATCATGGCAAAGTTCGAGGATGCCGCTTGCTATATTGCGTACCGACACTTGAATACTCTCGGTGTACTTATGTTGAGCTAGATATAAAATTTTCTATTTTCAAGAACAAACCTACTTATAGAATCTTGAGTGAGAGAAGTTTTTGTCTAAAATATACAAATTATTTATAATGCGAATATGTTTGGAATTAATCATTGTCTTAAAAATCACAATTTTATCATCTTAAAATTGCTCGAGCGAATGTATGACTCGTACAAACAACGGGATTGTATACTTTACATGTAAAAAGAATATGAAATAAAATGAGTTTGTAGCCTCTGCGAGAATATACGATGGTTGAAAGCAAATTCATAGGAGCCGAAATGTCTTTTCTCTCCCTCTCTCTCTTCTTTTGCTGTCTCCTTCAACCTTCGAATATGGAGAGGGTCTGAGCTAGTCTCACCCTCCCTTTCATCTGTAATTGACTTTATTAGTATTTTATTGTTCTTTTCTTGTTTTTTCTTCTCTCCCGATTTAAATTCGAGAACTCTCTTCTCCTAATTTGGTTTTAGATACAAGAGTTAGAACTCTCCCGATCTAGATTTGGAAGCTATCCTCTCTCAATCTAGATTTGAGAATTTAATAAATATGCTCTTGAGAATTCGATACTCTCTGCTCTGTGTGTACAGGTTTTCTATCTCCAGCTTTCAATAGTAATCACATGAGCTTTGGCGTTTCAATGAAACATGAAGATTTGCTCTTCCACATGTTAGATATGTGTTTATTGAACCTATTTTGGTTATTTTGTACAGTGATGGTATAGAGGATGCCAAACTTGCACCACCAATTGGTAACGCCATAGTTATCGGAGAAATTTTTTTTGTCGTGTGCTCATCATTGATGAAGATATAACATCTATTGATTGCCCGCCAATTATTTTGCTTGACGTATCCATTCTTGTGGAACGAGTGTCTTCTTAATTCGGCTAGTGATTGTCCTTGTTATCTGGTATCGGCTTTATTTCGCAGTATTCTGGGTTTTTTTTTTGTTTATATTTGCTTTGTCGTGAAATTTATGTACTTAGCATATCAATTTTCTTTTGAAAAAAAAAACTACTCAGACAAAAGGTCATGAATGTACTTTTTTAGAAGGCAAAGAGTGTGAATGAATCTTTTATTTTTTTATTTCGCACTTAGCTGACGCTAATAATTCAAATAAGAACACAATGCGTGGTACGTGCCATATTCGGTGGCTCTTGCAAGTTTATATTAGTAGTGGAATATCTAAAAATTGCAGTGAAATTAATTCACAAAATAAGCGAAAGTTAAGATTCCACTTGTTTCTTGGAAAAACGAATGATATGAAAAATGATTTTTGAAAATGATTATTTATATTACTCAAAACAATTACTCAATTGAAAATGTTTTTATTGTTGACGACAATTAATGTTTAGATATTTTTAAGTGGATAATAATAATTTCCATTCATTTATTATTATAAGTGAAACAAGCAATAATTTTTATGAAAATATTTTCTAAATCATTTGTCGCAAATCAAATGAAGATTTAAGAAAAAAGCGAGATTCGAGAAATATTATTACGAACGGTAAAATGATCAATTTTGTAGAAACTAATCTTCCAATCTTTTCCTTTCATGTGTAGTATAGATAAATCAATTGCTCCATTGACTTGGCTCAAACAATATAAGTACGAAACTAATTCATACACCACTCTTTTTTTTTTTATCAGCCTCAAACACTACCCATTCACTTTACGAAAAAAAAAAACCGAACCCACCTCCAAACACGGTAACCCAATGATACAGGAGTCACATAATCTTTCCTGAGTTTACAAATTCAAGTCGTATCATATAAACGGACTTCTAACTGGTTAGTATCTTGGGCATTTATTACCTCATCCAAAAAAATAGCACACTCGTACATCTACGAATAGATCGACTAGTTATAACTCAAATTGTACGTATTGTAATAAGTAGAAGTGATGATCATCCCTTTCCACTCTTTTGTTTATTAAAAAAAAAGACGCGACCCATTGCGACTCGAGCGGCGAGGCCAAGTCGGACCATCCCCCCAACCCTCGAGCCCCGCGGGTCCACATCCCGCGCGCGAGCCGGCGCTGGCTTCACTTCCCGCGGCGGGAAACGAAAACGCCACATTTCCCCGCTCCGACTGGCGGGAAGTTTTCGCACCCATTCGCATTACACGAAAATGAAAAAAAAAGAAGAAAAAAACACCACGACGACCGAAACAATAATAATATAAAAGAAGAAAACCACCCCGAAAAGAATAATAAAAATAATGACAAAAGCGGAAAAACTATTAAAACAAAAATACGAAAAATCGCAAACCCTCGTCCTCGCCCCCTTCGCTTCCTCCATTTTCGGACACCGTCTCCGACTCCTCTCCTCCTCCTTCCTCCCCCTTTTTCTAATTTCGGATCGCCACTTCCGATTCCGATTCGGCCTCTCACGCACTCTCTCTCCATCTCTAGAACGATCGGCGACGAACTCGATCGATCGACCGACCGACCGGCCGATCCGCCGATCTCCGCCGGGGACCAGGCCTCCAGCGCCGACGACCGCCGCCGCCATGGCGAGGCCATCGAAGCAGCCGGCGTCGTCCGACGAGGCCCTGTCCGACGGCTCCGAGGAGGAGGAGCCGCAGCAGCAGCAGCAGCTCAACGAGCCCGTCGACGAGGAGGACGAGGAGGAGCTCGAGGCCGTCGCCCGCTCCGCCAGCTCCGCCGACGAGGACGACGACGACGCCGCTCCTGCCGCCGGCGCGGCCGACGAGAATGGCGAGGCCGAGGAGGAGGAGGATGACGACGAGGTTCGGTTGTTTGCCTGCGTGGTTTCTGCTGGAATTTTGGTGCCGGATCTTTTCGTTTGCTTGCTAGGGTTCTCGGGGGTCGGTGCGGTTATAGGTCCCTCCGGTGTTTTGCGCTGGGAAGTGGATGTCTCCTTCGTGTTTGAATACGAGTTCTTGAAGAAGTTTTTAGAATGAGCGTTGGATTTCGATCGAGGATGTTGAGTTAGGACACTCTGAGAGACGAGTTGCTGTTCTACCGGTCTCTCGTGATTCTTTTACTGCATTCGTTTCTGCAGATTGGCACTTGCTGTATTGATCCTCCGCTTTACTAGCGTGTTGCGCAGAATGAAGTCTAACAATGCACAAGTATATACGTATAAATACATGTTCTGTAAGGTTAAATTCGCACAAGAGCTGTGGCATTTTCGAGGTGAACTTATTTCTTGCTCTTCTTTCGGGGTGTACTATTTTCTGGTGTTACTCTCAGTTGGATGAAGAAGAGTGGAAGTCAGGAGTTTCTCTTGATCGTAGTGTAGGCATGGTGTTCAATTTTAATATTGTGCATGCCCGAAATTACGCCTTCTTTGAGAGGAATTTCTGTTTATTTACCCTTTTTTTTTCCTGGTTGGTTGGTTTTGCATCTCCATGGCTAGAGGACTCGAGCAGGGCTGCGACTGTTCATGTTTCTTTGAAACTGATGACTGGGGTTTTCCCCTTTTACTTTAACATTTACTTGTGATTAAAGCTTCATCAGTCACCTCACCATTTACAAAGTGGGAAACAATGGCAACCATAGCTCGTCTATCTTGCTTTGTTTCTCTCTTTACATACACTACTTAAGTTGGCTAGTGCTTCCATACGTCTGAAATGTTGTTAGATACTTGTAAGAATGACCCAGTGAGGATCAGAAGCGTTGCCGCTATTTATTTATTTTTGTTTTCTTTTTCCCCATTCATTCTGCAGGAAGATAATGGTGAAACAGAAGTTAGCAAGCGTGAGAAGGCCAGGCTCCTTGAAATGCAGAAGTTGAAGAAGCAGAAGATTCAGGGCATATTGGATCAGCAAAATGCCGCTATTGATGCTGATATAGTGGTGACTTTACATTTTAAGAATGATTCTTTCTTGCATTATTTCGAGCTCGTGTATTGATTATGACTAAAATTTTATTGTTTTTGAAATTATCTTTCAGGAACAAGAAAATGAGATTTGGATCGAACAAAAATAAGGAAATGCAATCGATCGGACCATATTCTAGGCGTAGCATTGATCCAAACTCAGTAACCAAATACAAGTCGACACTCGTCTGTTATATACTCTGAAAACACATCCAATTGTACAACAGAGGGGTCATATAGCTATAGTTTGCCCTATTAAATCAGGCACTACAGCTCCACAATAGAGTCTACGATTTCCCCCCAACCCTGAAACACCTAATCCGCCCCCGCCCAAATTCACAATACAAATCTCACTGTCCAAGCTCTCCAAGCTCAAAACCGACGTACTCAATCCCAAAGCTTGTCTATTCGCACCTTTTCACAATCAAAACTCTTGGTCAAAGAATTAGAGCACTAGATGATGCCATGGATGCGAACTGCAATTACCTCTCGCCCCACTTGCGGCAATCAAGCATGTCAGAACAACCATCACCCTCGACCGAGACCCGTTCCCATATGAGATAGAGAGATCGATTTCAATATTTGACCGTATTGCTCGAATTCAATCAAGACGCAGGCGGTGAGGCTAAGTTGGACCACCCCCGATCCTTGAGCTGTGGGTCTTCAATTCTTGTGGCGGGAAAGAAATCACATTTCCCTCACTCTGACTGGCGGGAAAATTTCGCACCCACTTGCATGAACCAAAATCGCAATAAAAATAACCGACCAAATATTAATAGCAACAATAATAAAAGCGGGAAAGTATTTAAAACGAAAATACGAAAAACACAAACCCTCCTTTGCTTCCTCCATTATCGGAGAACAAGCAGTCACGATTGGATTGTTTGTCTACACTGTTTTTTTTACTGGATTAGTCGGAATTTTGGTGTCGAATCTCTCGTTTGCTTGCCATGGGTTTGCGGGGTTGGGTGCAGTAATAGACATTATGCTTCCTCAAGGGCCTTCTTAACTACAATTTTGTCAACCCTTAGTTTCTATCATTAAGGACAACTAAGGGCGCCGAATGATGAAATTTCTCTTTTTTAACTCTATTTCTGCCTAGGTTTTTTCTATTTCTATTTTCCATATGAGTTTTTGAGCAAAAGTAGCATTTCATAATGATGCAAAATTTCTGTTTCTAGAATAGAAATTCATTTGATAAGTTGTTCTTAAATTTTTGTTCCCGGCAAACGACGACAGATGGCTGGCGGGCGGCGGACAGGGTGGATGGCGAGCAGAGGCAGCGGACAGCGAGGGCGAGTAATAAAAAAGAATTATTATTTTTGTTTCTATTCCAAAAATAGAAAAGTAGAAAATTTTAACTTCTTATTTCTGTTATAAATCTATTTCTGGACTAAAAATTTATCCCGAAAATAGAAAAATTAAATTATTTTACCAAACGGATTTCTATTCCAAACCTGTTTTCGAGAACAAAAAAATAGAAAAACGAGGAAACAGAATGGTTATCATTAGAGTCTTAAATGCGCCATGGTAATTTAAATTCTTAGGCAAAATAAGGATTAAGAGATATAAATACTTATTATATTATGTGCTCCAAGGACAATTGATTGTTGTAATCTCCTGACATGAGACATACTATGGAAGAGCAGTTTGATTTGATTTATTTTGCTTGGGAATAATGAAGAGCCTTATTACTAGAATTAGCTCGAACGGATAACTACTGAAGCTATCAGTTCGTAAAAACACATTTTGCCCAAACTGAGCAGGTATGCACATGAAAAATAGAGTTGTCATGATTGACACTTTTCACCAATTTAAACGCATTGAAGCATGTCGAGCAATTTAACATGTTACTCCCAAAAGACCGTTTATACACATTTAACAATGTTATATGTACTTTAAATTAAATGTGGTTTCATAAAATTATATATGAAATCCTCTTTCTTGAACATGTTATATGTGTCCTGTCACTTTCATCCATGTGCTTAATAGATGTGTCATATCTTTGTTGGACATAATTTTGGTTTACATAACATTCGACACAACAAGAACATGACACACAAGCACAACTTGCTGCCAGTTGGGTAGTCAAAAGTTCTCGCAAGCAACTCAATACGTTCTCCAAGCATGGTAGGCTTTAGGTAATAAGATCATTAAAAAACAGAAATTATACAATAAAATGATTGCCTTGATCATAAGGTTAACAAGTGCCAACAATCGAATGCAGAAGAGAAATCAGGTAAAGATATTAGCAAGATACAAAATTGTTGAACTTGGCACAAATATTGTGTCGGTAAAGCTTCCCAAAGTCATGAGCCCTTGCACGCACACATGCTTTTGTGACTGCCCGACATAGGGTCGTAGTTTTAAATTCCCATGAATTCGAAGATTTGACAATCGTGTCTTCAACATCAAATATATGAAGAAAACACAACGACGACTATATAAATATGACATCTCTATTCACAAGCAAATTTCCTGACAGCATAATCGTTCCTGATCTATTATATATACTCTCAGCTTCAACTTGACCGCACCAGGTACACATCCCTCGAATGAGATATTTAGACTCAAAGCCCCCCTACTAATAAAGAACCATCGCTCTGGCATCTACAATCCACATCGAAATGCCTCAGTAGCAAAAAGAAAAGCCTAACGGACAACAAGCACGCTACCTGCGAAACCAAGGGGCTGAGCACTAGAGGAGAAGGAGCTGTGATTCTTAAATTCCACGACTTGATTGTCATAAGGAGAGACGAATCCAACTGAAGCTGAGATGAATCGGAGGCTTGAAAATGCAGCAAAGTCCGTGAGCTCTCGCGAGACGGCGTGCATCGGTTTGACGCCATCGAATCACGAGTTGACGAGTTCTCAAGCCTGAAGGTCGTGCTGTTTTTTTTTTTGGGCCATATGAAGGTCGTGCTGTTGCCCAACGAGTTTTTGATACTTTTATAAGCTTTGAGGAATAATACTTCAGATCACTCAATCTATTTATGATAATAAATACTTGAACAAAAACATACCTTTTTTATACTAGTAGATATTGCATTGAACTAACATTCTTCTCTTGCCAAAAAAAAAAAATTAACATTCTTAATTCTACTCCAAATTCTAGGACATCTTTTTTCTTTTCTTTGTTAATTTTCTTACGTTGCATCACATATTCTTGGTTCATTACCAAGACCATAACTTATCAGTATTTTTACTACACCAGCAATTGCACGTTGAAATTTTCTTTCTCCCTCAAAATCTGAATTTGACTCATAATATTCAGTGCATTACATTTCTCTGGCTTTGAACAAGGTTCGCAACAGACTTGAACTTCAGCATTCTACTTTTCCTAATATGTGCATTAACAAAATCCCTACCCTAAAGAATGCTAACTGGGCCACGCCAGCCCAGAACTAGCACAGACCGGCCCTCTTGGGCCCGAGCCCATGAGGGGCCGTACCAGACCAGGCCCGTTAGCAATAAGGGGCCGTGCCAATGCCCGGGCACTGGCCTAGGACCATTTTTTTTTAGGAGTGATTGTAGTCTGAACAAAAAAGTGAAGATGGCAACACTAATTTAAGATCTCAATGATGATTTTTCATGAATTTGATTATGAAAGAAATTCCTCGTAGAAAAGGCAAATAAGGGGCAAAACAGGAAGGAGGAGTTATGAACTTTTTCTTGCCACCGAAATGCATCCTCCATATGTTTTTTTTTTATTTATCTTTGTGTGCTTCTTTCGACTAAAATCTTGCGGACAAGATAAAAAGCGATCTTCTAAAAGCATTGGTGGCTCTTCTTCTTTTCGACATTAGCATGACCCCATCTTCTTTTTCTTTGCCTTATTGCTTTATACCTTTCCATTATCACATTACTTTTAACAAGATTTTCCCTTGCATTCTCTGGAGCAGTTTCGCCGACGGCTAAGTTCCCCACGAAATAGTTTTATGCTAGCAAGTATGGATTTTTTTTTCAATTTTGTTAAAAAAATGTGCATTATTACTCAATAAGCACTTGCTCTCCATCATTTGAAGTTTGACCAATAGTCCTGGTTATTTATGAGTAATGTTAATTAGTATGCTACAATTGATATATTAATCGACATGACCAAATCTCAAATTAACATTTAGCGAGTGAATATATAGATTTATGAAAATAAATACTATACAAGCGTGAAAATCTGGATGGTCCTCATTTTCTTTTTAAAAAAATCACTTTTGGGAAAAGTGAGTTTTTCGGATCTCATTAGCCTAATATTCTAAAGAATCTTGACCTTTCCACTTGCTATTAAAAATGTCCCGAACATTAAACTTTATCACGGAGAATATAAGCTTTCAGTTTAATATTAAGAAGTGATGAAATCTTAATTTTCTTTAAAAATGTTCCCACCTTTCAACTTTATGAAAGTTAATTTAGATATTGTAGGAGGATGTCCATAACTTTCTATACTTACGTAAAGCCAAAAACTTGAATTTGGTGTCCTCCCTCAAAATATTCATTGTACCCTTGACATATATTATTCTGAGGTAAAATTGTTGTGTAATGAATGGGCAGAGACGGAAAGCATTGTTTTTATTTTTTCGTTGACCACTATATGCACCAACAGGAATTGAAGATGGACAGAGGAAACAGAATAAACTAATGACAACTCCTCTAAACGTGGAAGTGGAAGTTGTGAATCAGAGCTTGCTACTGACTACCCATTACTAACAAGTGATGTATGTAGGTTCTGTATCTTTGGCACCACGATTGGACAGTTCAATCTGATAAAATCAAAGAGGCGACGGCGGTCGCTGTATACCATCATCGAATGAGTCGGGATTAAATGCACTCTCTTAATTTTGGACAGCGAAATTCTGTCAGAAATATAATAGAATAGGCTGCAAAATCAGATTGAAAATGAAAGGAACACCTTATCTACTGTCGTCTCTGAACTGCAATTTGGTCCATCTAAAATGCGTAAGCCAAAAGATCCTCTCAGCAAAAACTAGTCATCTGAGGATTGTTCCCAGAATTCAATTGTTGATGATGCACCTATTCTCTCAGATACACTTACTTTTTGGGGAAAGAAAATAATCATTATCTGAAAGTACAGGAATAATAACATTCAAATCAAAGAACGAGCAGAACTTCAAATGGCTCGGGGACCTTCACAAGAGAACTTCAGATGCTGGTTGCTCGAGACGTGATTACCGCACTTGTCTTGCTTCTCAGCGGAACTCGCTGAAACTAACATGGCAACCTCAATGGCCCACATAGGAGACAGATCTGCAGCTAGTGCATTCAATCTCCAATTCTGTCATACTTTAACAAAGGGTGCCTTCGGTGGTTAGTTCCCCCATATTCACTTTCACCTCCAAGCCTGTGTTTAATAAGGAACTAACCATGGCCAGGATATTGGCTTTGAGAGTAGCAGCCAATGCCTACATGAGCGAAGAAAATGCGAGGTTGTAAAAACTGAGATAGTTAAATGCAACATATATACAACTAGCAACAGGAATGATTGGGAAAATATTACCAGAGCAATATATAACTACAAACAAGTAATATTTCTACTTCTACCCAAAGTGATAAGGATATTTAGTCAAAGTAAGTACCTTGTGGTCATCTTCTTTCTTCTGTTTGATAACCTCGACAGGCCACTCGCTGACAAGCTTTTGAAGTTCAACCATAATGCTGGACCTCTTAACATCAGGTAAACTCTGGCATCAATCCAAGGCATTCACTTCATGAGAACTAAGAAGCGACATCTGAACAAACAGAGCCTATGTAGGTGTATTTCCAAGTTTATCTACTTCAGGAGCCTAAGACGATCTTTCGAACTCACTATTAGGACCATGGAACTCACTACAGCAAGCACCAAATATGAAACCCAAATCAACCAGTCACCCTCAACGAGAGGATCTGTCACAGTAATTTTATCTGAGCACATTATGGGGGACAATTCAGTATGTCTTCCGCTAATTGTTTTATTCCTTAACAGGATATGGAAAATTAAAGGACTAGTTCAAAGGTGGAGGTAATTTAGGATACAAGTCCTTGAGCTAGGAGATCATGCCAGATAGTGAGCATATCAAAATAGCTATAGATGCTCTGAGAAGTGAAGCACCTGATTCAAGACATGAATCACTGTAGCAGCCTCCTAAGGTTTTCCTAAATCCCTGCACAAAACATTGGATATAAAACCATTTAGTTCACCACAAAACAAGTAAATGACATTCGGTTAAATTTTAATCTTACACCAGAGTGCTAAAAGCCACAATAAATGCTTCCAAATAGAGAAAAGTAGTCATATCTCCCATGTGTGTTGACAATGAATATTATCATGCCCATTGGTGCTTCATGTCCTAGGGTGTGAGCCAAAATTTGGTTTATTCAAGCATGAACTCTCACTTTATCTGGTTAAGAAGCCCCCCTGTTGCATGGCACTCTTTTGTTTGGGATCGCTCTTTAGCGCCTAGACACGCTTTCTTGCTTTGGCTTATTTTGCTCAACAGGCTTCCAACGCAGGCTTTATTGTTAAATTACCGCAGGATCTCTGAAGGTGTAGGTGCTTATTGCCGCAGCAGACCAGATTCTATTGATCACCTCTTCTTCGACTGTGGTATTACTCGATCCCTTGCTCTATTTTGGGCCACTAATTGCAACTTGTCTTGGCGCAATGGCTCTTGTCATGCAATCATTCGATGGGTGTCTCGGATCACTTTTGGTCATTCCTTCCACTGTCAGTTAGTTCGGTTTTCATTTGCGGCGTTATGCCACCTCATTTGGACCGAACGAAACCACATCCTCTTCAGGAATCGGTCTCTATACTTGCCTGCCATGCGCACTCACCTTTCTAAGGCTGTTAGGGACAAAGGGCTTTCTCTCAAGACTGGTTGACAACCCCCGCAATAGAAGATTACAAGTCAATTGGGGTATCTCGGCAACTATCTTTCTATGATCTTGTAAAGCTTTGTATTTTCTGTTCTTTCATGTGATGGCTGGTTGTCTTTTCCTAGCCTTTTAACGCGCACTGTTCGCTTGTATTTTAGCTGTGACACCTTTGCACCCGTTAGGACATTTTATGTCTCCTCAAGTACGAGGTTTTTGTGTTTAGCTTCTCTCTTGTAATTGTCCGCTGAAAAGTTATACCACTTACCTTACCAAAAAAAAAAAACTCACTTTTTTTGGCCATAGACCTCTCAGCTGGTTTACCAAGTACTTTGTACTGATATCTATTGCAACTTTACTGTTTTCCCATGATCAGATTTTTGCATGCAAGAAGACCAAGTGCTTTCAGGGTCTGATATTTGTGATTTCAACAGTCTGTGTTTGCAAACTACCTTCGCACATGAGAACCCACTGCCCTCGGTGTGCTGCTTCATGGACTCAGATCTTAACTTCTCAATTTTCCATAGAGATTCAATGTCTCCTAAAAAAAGTTAATTTCCGTCAAACCACTAAATAGGATATAGAAGCAAAATCTCATAACAAATAAAGAAACAAAGACGTTGAAAGACACAGTGTAGTGAAAATTCTTTTTATTTCTTATTTCTACCTTTATGTTTAGGGAGAGAAAGAAATCATTGTACAGAAGAATATATTCTAGCACATCCTGTCTTTTGTAGTAGTGGCAGGACCTGGATGAGAAAACTATTTGTGGGAAGAAAAAGAAAATATAAATTGCTGAGGGACAAGGGCTAGAGAGCATCAAAGGGAGACAGAGCGAGTGTTTCTCACCTGCTTTTGCAGCAACTCCATCCAGATGTCAAATGCAGCTCTATGCAATTTCACCCCAACCTTAACAAATCTCTTCAAATACTTTGTGAGCAACCCTCAATTGTCTGTATCATAACAAATGCTGCAAAATTTTTCCATGGAAAAAAGGATGTCAAATAACATGAGTAAACTATAAGATTGAGATTAGCAATGCAGACAAAATGATTAAAATAAAAACAAGTCGATTAAATCATATATAAAAAACTACTTATAAATTGGATAAATTGCTTGATAACTATGTAGTATATTTCATACAATATTTAAGTGCTTTAATGGCGTACTACATGATAATAACATCCTTCTCAGGATAAACAGCACGAAAGCAGGATAAACAGCACGGAAGTGAACCTGAAAACAATATCGGCTGTGCTGGGTTGCAACGGCAAGTTATTCGTCTTCAAAAGCTTCATAACTTCCTGCATGAGGGTAGCATCTTTGTGCTCTTTAGCATATTGCTGCATTTCAATACCATAAGTTAGCAGAAGAAATATGTAAATAAAACAAATGGAAAAAAAATAATCACTTGATGTAGATACACATCATCATTACCAATAAATGGTTTGCAGAGCCAATTGTAGGGGTCAATCCATAGACATTATGCTTCCATAAGGCCTTCTTACCTACAATTTTGTCAACCCTTAGTTTCTATCAGACGGACTAAGGCACCATGCAATTCAAATTCTTAGCCTATATAAGGATTGCTGCAATTAATATAGAGTCTAATTATATCATGTACTCCCAGTAACAATTAATTGCTGCAATCTCCTGACATGAGTTATACTATGGAACTACAGTTTTTTTTTTGTGGTCAAAATACTATGGAACTACAGTTTGATTTGATTTATTTTGCTTAAAAATCATGAAGAGCTTAACTACTAGAATCAGCTCGAACTGATAACTACTGAAGCTATCAGTTCATAAAAACACATATGCACAAAGTGAATGCTCTTTTCTAAGTTTCAACAATGAATACAATTACTTGAAGTGGAGGTGTCATGCAAGAAATCAAAGTCTTAGAGAGCCAGCAATGTGCGGAAAGACCCATTTACAGAATAAGTGTTTGATACAGTTGGATTGAGCTTAATAATGTCCGACTAATAAACGAGTTAACAAGTTAGTACATGAAAAATAAAGATGTCATGATAGGCCCTTTGACCATTTAAACACATTGAAGCATGTTAAGCAACTTAACGTGTTACTCACACAAGACACGTTTATACACATTTAACAATTTTATATGTAATTGAATTGAATGTGGTTTCACACATTCACATATGAAAAACTATTTCTTGGATATGTATATGTGTCATGTAATTTCCATCCACTTGCTTAATAGATGTGTTGCATCTGTGTAAACAAATTTCTGGTTTACATAATTGATGCAGAAAGGAAAAAAAAACACAAAAGCACAACTTGCTACCAGTGGGGTGGTCAAAAGTTCTCATAAGCGACTGAATTTGTTCTCCAAGCCTGACAGGCTTAACGTAAAAAGATCATTTGAGAACAGACAACATACAATAAAATGATTGTGCTAATGATAGGGTCTACAAGTAGCAACAATCAAATGCAGAAGAGGAATCGGGTAAAGATATTAGCAAAATACAAAGTTTTTGAACTTGGCACACAACTCGTGTAGATAAAGCTTACCAAAGTCAAGAGCCCTAGCACGCACGCATCCTTCTGTGACTTCGCGACAAAGGTTGCAGTTAAAATTCTCATGAATTCGAAGATTTGAGAATCTCTGCAATGAAAGGAAAAAACATGTTAATTTATCAACTATTCAATAATTAAAACTTTACTTCTCAAATGGAGCAAGAAGTCAACTGACAAATCTGCGTAGGTTCTGCAAGACATCAAAGAAAAGCTTAATATCCTCTCCGTTCTTGCAATTTTCAATCATCGACCACGTTCATGCGTTTGGAGCCATTGTTCTTTTCGTATTAATGGATTCAACAATTTTATCATACATCTCCTTCACGGTCTCTGCGTAATATAACAAGAATCAAATATCAGAGAAAGAACTACACAATTTGTCAAGCCACATGTTAGATGGAGAAAAAGGAAAAACCTGTGGGTGGTTCCTCCTTTTCAGCACTTGCTTCAGAAGAATACGGTAAACGCAAAATTATTGAATAAGGGGCTGCAGGCAATCTATTTCCATGAACCGGCCCTGTGAATTCCAACAACATCACATCAAAACGTTTTACTGCCAAGAGAAACGCAGCTCCCTCTTGTACCAACAAGGAAACAAACTAATTCAACCCAGAACCGACATTCAAGAACACAAAGCAACTCGGCTCGACGAAACAATTCGACACGATCAATTCCATTACACAATCACGTCTCCAATATCATATATACGAAGCAAACACAAAGAACACAATAAAAAAAATATGACATTTCAATTAACCAGCACAATCCTCACGGCATAATCAGCCCTCCGTTTCAACTTGACTACACCAGGCACACACATCCCTCGGATGCGTTATTCAGACTTCTTCATCAATCATCAAATTCTCCACCCCCTCATATCTAGACATCATCAAACTCAACCTTAAAAAAGCACCCCCAACACTAACAAAGAACCATCACTCTGGCATCCACAATCCACCGTCGAAATTCCTCTGACGGACGAGAAGCGCACGCTACCTGCGAAACCGAGGGACTGAGCAGCAGCGGAGGGGGAGAAGGAGGAGGAGCTGCGATATCGACATGCCCGCGCACAAATCTGAGCGCATTCCACGACTTGGCAGTCGTTAGGGGGGATGAATCCGGCCGAGCCGAGATGAACCGGAGGCTTGAGAATGCGGCGGAGCCTGCGAGCTCTCGAGGCGGCGTGCATGGCTTCGCCGCGATCGAATCAACGAGGTGGCCGTGTTGTGTGCCGAGCGAGGTTTTTCTCTTTGCCTTGTTCAGGGTTTTACGAGGAGGAGGAAGAAGGAATGCGGTAATGTTCTCCTGTGGCGGCGTCCATGGCCTCTTACGGTGTGGAACAATCGAAAACTTTTTGCACATGTCAAATGGAAGAAGATAGTGTAATATATGTAGAGAGGATAAATGTTTAGAAAATGCTTATTATTTAGCCAAAAAATATATTAAATTATGGCAAGTTGAGAGAAATTCAAATTCCATTTGGGAAGTAAAGTATTTGTGGGATTAATTGATAATATCTTGATTATTCATTTACTGACATTATTACAATTCATCTTCACGAAAAAGATGAGATTAAGCTTTCCAACATGCTTGCTCTTCGATTTAGTGGTTCAGGAAAGGATATGCAAGTGGATTTGGAATATCGTACGAATTCAATTTCCTGCACAATTAAGTGCAAACAATTTCATTTTTGACGGCCCTATGAATTTGGTTCATGAGGTCAATCGATATAGGGTAAATATAAAAAAAAACATTTCTTGTTTTATCCAATGACTTATTACATACCTCTAATTTTAAAATACCAAATACATATATGAATTTTATCTCCGAAGACCACTTTGCACTTCCGCATTAATTAGCGTCGTGTTCCTATTATAAAAAGAAAATGTGATTTTCTCTCCAACAATGTCTATCCTTAGGTCCTAAATTCTTACGCCCACAAAAATTAAATCACTCAAATGTGGAGCTAGAGACTAAAAAATGATTTCGAGAAAGGACAATTTGGTCTTTTCAAATTTTGGATTTTGGTTAGGTGTATGCCAATGTCAATTGTAAAGTAAGCTTTTCGTTCCACAATACGGTTGGGTTGGGGAAAAAGAAAGCACCGATAATAAGAAACGAACTGTCGTTTTCTAGATTCAAGGGAAATGCTCCCCTTTTTAACTTGAGCTGCAACTGTCTCCTCTCCACCCTCAATCCACAACAGAAAAAACTCCTTCCTTTTGTCCACCACGGAAATAAACCGCTCAAGCAAAATCAAAACTGCAACAGACAAAGAACACAAAAGCCGAAACTTCATTACAATCTGATGCATAGAGGGACAGAGAATCAATCCTCCAATCTAATTCCTTTCGATTGACATTCTTCTTGACGAAAATGGGTTGCGGGAAGTCGAAGCATGATGTCGCCACCGGAAACACCATTACCAAAAGCAGGAGTTCGGGTGCCAATCCCGAGAAGAGCAAACAGGTGGAACAGAACGTTCCTCGGATGGAAGCAATTGGGAATGACGCGGCATTACTTGTGCAGCAAGAAATCAATAATGTGGTGAGCCAGGATACAGGAACTGCAACTGATCTTAAGGACGTAACAGAACATCCCGAGCCCGAACGGGAAGAAGAGAGCAAAGAAGAAGAAACAAAGGCTGAGGATGAAGACGGAGAGGAAGAGAAGCACGCAGAGGAAGAAAGGGTGATCGAGCTGGAGCGGGAGCTAGAGCCAGAGACGGAACCGGTAGCTGAAGAGGAAGAGGCAGAGACAGGGAGATTCACATCCTGCGACTCGCCAGATCATTACTTCTCCCGAGAAGAGACGAGGAAGCACTGGAAGGGATCTTGTCCGAGGGGCTCTCCTCCGAGTACAACTCTCCACGGCATGAACTGGTCAAGGAGGGCGAGTACGGTCAAGTGGTGGTGGAAGATAAGAGTGCAACTGGACTGGAAAAGGCAGAGGAATTGAGGGAGAAGGAAAATGGCTCGGCTCCTAATGAGGTACTCGAATAGATCTCTGAGAATTTAACTGCTGAGTTCTAACAGTAGAGACACGCATTCAGGATCATAAGATTATGTGTGCAGGATCGCAGACATTTGTCTTGACGCGGATGATGTTTATGCTAATTTACAAAACCCATTCTTTTCCCTTGATTTTGATACATTTACTATGCATTTAAACATTGATGTGAACACCAAGAAGTACAAACTTCTCAGACTGACTGTTTGAGCTGGTTTTCTGATTGAGATGGTTAGCTCCAAACAAAAATGACGGAACCATGTTTCTGTGCAGGAATTTGTGGCTCATTTAGCAACTGGAGAAGTAGCGAAGAGCAACTGAATCGAAGAAGCAGGATCGCAGCCTTTTATACCTTAGTTACTTAAAAATTACGGTGATGTAGTTCAGTTCTCAATGCCAAAAATTGCCGAACAGAGAACAAACTTAAGGGTTGGAGCCTCGGTTGTAATCTATAGGATCTAATAGTGTGCATTGGGGTTGGAGAGATGATCATTATTCCTATATATCACTCCTTGAATTACTATCACCTTGCCTCGTTACACTCTATCAGAAGATGAAGTTGAAAACAAAAGGATCCTCGAATCACATAAGGTGATCAAATCGTAATCAAAGAATAACAGAGGCTAAGTACTAAAAAAAATTCACTTGTGCAAATGCAATTTGAATGTGGAGCTAAACTTGAAATAATGACCGAGTATTGGCACTTCATTTTTATTTTAACACATCAAATGAATAGCAGTGCATCGTTCGGTATTTTATTCTGCTCGGAATTCTTATAGACTAATGGTCTTACATGTCTGCAAGTCTTGGCAGAGAAAATTGAGGTTGTTAGTCTCTTGGAAGTGGAGGGCCGCATCTCCAGAACCAACATCAGGAAGAACCAATTTTCGTGCTTACATATGAGAGGAGCCCGTTCTTTTCTTAATTGTAGTCTATGACCTTGGAGCCTAGTGCCGATACATTTTTAAGAATCATTCAATGTGGACATCTTTATTTCTGAGATGCGTGACAATATTACCATGTGCCTGTACTAATTTTGATAGATTAATTATATAGGAAGCTGATTTTTTTTTTTCCATTCGTCCCCAAATAGAGGAGACTCACAATTACTGTAATTAGATTATTGAAAAAAAATTATACCGGAATCATCCGCAAAATCGCTGATGAACCTTATATCATGCATTAGATGCTAAAAATCACAAGACTACAAATACTGTTTGGCTGTACATTGGAAAAGAATGGAGTGTACACTGTGCATTGTTGACTTTGTCACAGTGAAATTACCTTGCAATATTCTATTGAAACAGTAGCACCGTGTCTAGCAAGCTAGCTTCTAATTGGTCATATCTGGTGATTGTCTTTTCTGCTGATCTTTTCAAGGATTTCTTCGAGAGTAGACTTTGAGTAGGCATCACTGAAGATGGCGCTGCTAAAAAATGAAGCGGCTGTAAACAATAGAATAGCAGACCCGGCTACTGTATATAAACTCGATAGAAATTCAGGATAAGGTGGTTTCATTGGAATTGACTACGAGGTGTTCTTGAGCTTTAGAGGAGCAGATGAGTATGTATTACTGACTTCCTTTACATTACCCTGATTGATGTGGGAATCCGTGCTTATGGAGATGACGAAGAGCTGCGCAACGGGGGAAGAGATTGGCACGGAGCTTCTCCGAGCAATCAAGCAGTCGAGAATCTCCATACCCATCTTCTCAAAACGATATGCCTCTAGCAAATGTGGTCTCAAGGAGTTGGTGCAGATGGTGGAGTGCAAGAAAACCAAGGGACGGAAGATCATGCCTTTTTTTTTATACCGTGGAACCTTCTGAGGTCCGATACCAAACTGGCGGGTATGGACAAGCCTTCCTTGAGCATGAAAACAAGAGGCGATACAATGATGGAACTATTAGCGAGTGGAAGGCTGCTCTAAGTGAAGTCAGAACACTAAAGGGATGAGATCTGCAAAGCATGCCCAATGGTTAATTACTTCTAAGATTAAGACTATCGCAATAGCATCCTTATAATGCAACTCAATTCTGGTTGAGTCCTTGCAGAATTTGTCTTATTTCGAGAATTGAAGTTGAACGTATTTCTAGAAAAATTAGAAATCATTCAGAAATCATGCCAAAAGTGGCATTTTTCACTGGAATTTGACTCCTTCTAAGCTTAACTAGATGTTATAAGTCCACTTTCATCCTTTTCTTGTTGAACAATAGTATTGAGCTTGTATAATTTCAACAAGGATTCTGTCCAAACGGGGTGTTAAGTTTTCTAATTTGGTTTGGCCAGACAAATCGTTGTTCAACCCAATTTTCTAATGCAATGTGTTTTCAACTCCAAAAACATCAGGCACGAAGGTGACTTCGTGAAAACAGTCATCAAGAAGGTTTTCAGTTAGTTGAAAAAGAGTTATTTGGTATTATCGGATGTTTGGTTGAATTAAACAATTACGTGAGTGAAATAATGAGAATGATACGCCCTCAGACACATGAAGAGGGGATTGTTGGTATCCATGGAATGGTTGGTGCTGGAAAGACTAACTTGCTAAAATCATCTACAATCAACTTTCACCTGATTTTGAGGAGTGTTGTTTCCTTTCTCACATTCAAGAAACTTCAGAGGTGAAGGGTGTTGAGTACTTGCAGAATCAGCTGATCACCAACATCCTCAAAAGGAAATGGACAGATATAAGTACACAGATGAAGGGATTAAGATGATTAAAGATCGGCTGTGTTGTAAAAAGGCTTCTCCTTCTCCTCGATGATGTTAACAAAAAGAATCAATTGAATGCACTTATGGGCAAGCGCGATTGGTTCGGTGAAGGAAGTAAGCTTATTGTCACTAGTAGAAACAAAGAGGTTCTCAATGTTCCTGAAGTGGATTGTACCTATGAACTTAACTGTATGGATTTTGACAAATCTCCTCAACTTTTGGCAAACATGCCTTTAAAAGAGATCGTCCTTTGGATGATTATCTCGCCCACTCCAGAAAGGCGATAGGCATTGCCCGAGGTCTGCCTTTAGCTTTCAAGGTTATAGGTTCGCTTTTATCAGGCAGCAAGAAAGAAAAGTAGGATGTCATACTGAAAAAGTTGGAAAAAGTTCCTCATGAGGAAATCAGTAGTAAGCTAAAGATAAGTTACGAGGCATTGGATGATTGACAAATGCACATCTTTCTTGATATAGCTTGTCTTTTCATTGGATGTGACAAAAATATTGTGATCCAAATGTAGATTGACTGAACTTTTTCCGGAAGAAGCTTTGGATGTTCTGCAGCATATGTCCTTGATAAAGATTGAAGAAAAGAATAAGTTGTCGATGCATAATCTAATAAGGGACATGGGGCAAGAAATCATCTGTCGAGATAGTAATATGGTGACAGAGAAGCAGACTACATTGTGGAATCACAAGGAAGCATTTGATTTGCTGATGACAAACCCGGTAAAAGCTCCCTGCTACCACTTACAATTTGGCTACTCTCTCTTTTATGATAGCATAAAGCATGAGGGGTTAATAACGTATTTCCTTTTTGGCAGGAAAAGTAAAAGTTGAAGCGCTCTGTCTCAAGTTTCACGATGAGGCACAACACTGTTTTGCAGATGAGGAGTTCATGAGACTTTCAAATCTAAGGTTCCCTGAAATTAATGGCGGAATGAGCTCAACCGGTCTATGGAACTTTGGAATCAGAAAAAACACCTTGAAGTCATGCTTGGCGCAGCAGCGGGGAGCTTATGGCAGAATTTTCATCTTCCGATCAACTTTTTCCAGAAGAAGTCACATCTATTTCTGATTGCGATGGCTTTCTTGGTATAATATCCCTCTAAAGTTTGATATGGCCAAATTATCTGCGAGGAATCTAGTTGTTCTCGATCTATCAGGGAGCATCATTACCTATCGTTAGGACGGTTGGACCCATATAAAGGCGTGACATATGCTAGGAATCTCTACTGTCCACTAGGTTGTGTCCGTTAAATCCAGAACTTGATCTGGCCATGATTTTTGTATCTTTTTTGTTGTTGCAGATGGCGAAGAGATTAAAAGTTCTGAGTTTGTCGTGATGCGTTACTTTGGTTAAAACTCCCGACTTCTCTGCACTTGCAAATTTAGAACGACTGTCACTAACGAACTGTGCAAACCTGGTTGGAGTTGATAAATCCATTGGTCGGTTATGGCGCTTGGTTTTCTTAGACGTTGGCTGCTGCCCGAACCTTTGCGACTTGCCAAATGAGACTAACAAGCTAAAATCTTTGAAAGTGCTCCTTATTCATTCAACATCAATATGGGACACTAGACTTCGAGCCTGTGGCATGGCATAGTTGGCCCACCCGAGAAAACTTAGACAGCAAAAAGAGAATATAGAAAATTTATGCTGTTGTTCCATGTTCGTTGCTCTTTGTATTACTTTCTTTCTCGCAGTTTCTGGGACATTTGTAATATTCCATTCCCTGAAAACGGAATTTTGTTTCGTGAATGGTAGGTATGTAACATTGATAGCAAATTCTAAATCATTTGGTAAATTCATCTGCTGACATCTGAAGTTTTGCCTAAAGAACTTCGCATTTCATAAGTAGACGACTTTCGGTTAGCCTGTTTATACTTGAATTTGAAGAATTAAGGGCGAAGGAATGTAGTCTTGGTTTGACATCTTATGGCCGGCCATTTAAGGGCAAAACGGACGATTAAATTTTTGGTCGGCACGTGCTAAATTGTGCTAAATCGAGCTTTTTATCCTCAGAATATACTCAGCCTAATGAGGGACTACGAATCTCACCAGTGATGTGAAACAAGGGACAGGTGAGTTGTGCACACGAGAATAAGAAATTTGGAAGGAAATCAATTGGAAATGAATTGAGTAGCCGGCCATATAAGGAAGGAAAAGATAGAAATTCTTTCCTCGTACTTGAGGGAATTGGCTAGAAATCAAGGATTCAAAGAATGGTGACAACATACTGTTATTCCAATAATAGTGCAAATACTGATATGTTAGCAAAGCCCTAACAAAAATGGACAAAGAAAGAAAGAAATCCAAGAGGGAAACGAACATTTTCTAACCTAGATTGGCAGCTGGGAATCTCGGCATGTCAAGGGCAAATAACGGGAGCGAATTCTTGGTGATTGCAAAAATTCGCGGGAGGGAATTCTTGGGTTGCTTGACATATCATTTATCACATAAGAGAGAGCTTTAAGGGAGAGATCTCTTATTGAAAAGCAACTATCATTCGACAAAAGAAATGATGGACCACTTCAAGACGTTCATACATACATAACTTGGAAACAAAACAATTAAGAGAACGTATGACCCCTTCTCATCGTTTCATTGAGCTCGATACATAAGTATATTGATCTACAGTGACACCACTCCTTGAAGAAAAATTAAGTTCTTTCGCTAAGCTTCGATAGGCAGGCACCCTTATGGACTACCGACCGACCTTCCGTTTGCCCTCCGACATCTCCATCTCGCCCTGATGCACACCCTCGTCCTCCCTCGAGATCTCCTCCAACTACCTGCCTTTGGTCTCGGTCTCCATGAACGTGCAACGGAACCCTAGCATGTTTGTGAACGCCAAAATCAACATGGCGCGTTTTATTTTATGTGTACGTCCATCAAGTATGTAGCTTCGGACCCCAAAGGCAACGACTAGTGCCTTGGCCTTACCTGCCGATATGCTCATAGTGTGGCATTGGCATGTAGACCTAACGCAGGTCGGGAATAGCTCAACCAGGAGAACAAAGACCCTGCTGTTATGGCACTCAAGTGATAAAAAAAAAAAAAAAAAAGGTTATGGTACTCAAATAAGCGTCATACGAAAATTATGGCACTTATAGTGTAATTTTTCCAATTATATAAGAAGCTAATTTTTGCGTCCATTCTTTCCGAGGTAGATTAATTTCATTTTTAAGGGGCTGTTTGTTTTAGGTTGGAATTTTTTAGAAAATTCAATTTCCAAGGAAGTGAATCATTTTCTGGTGTTCGTTTGTGATGTAAAGAAGTTGAAAAAGATTAGTTTTGTGGTATTTAATAATAAGTGAAATCTACTAAGGCTCCGTTTGTTTTACGGAAAATAAATAATTTGTAAAATATTTTCCTAAAAATAATCACGTAGATCGCTTAGAAAAAATGAATGAACAAAGAATATTTTCATTATTCACGAAAATGTTTAAATATAAATTGTTGTTGATAATACAAATATTTTCCATTGAGTAATAATTTCAAACATATAGGCGATCATTTTTAAAAAATGTTTTCTAAATCATTTATTTTTCGAGAACCAAACAAAGCCTGCATGCACCTTATATCATTAACAATTGCTTTGAGGGAAAACAGTTTCCTTCTTGTGAGAGAGAAAACCATTTTCCCGATCTAAATTTGTTACTTTCAGCTAGGGGTGTGCAAAAAACCCAGGAACGCCCAGGACCACCCAGGACCGGACCGGAACCGGTGGTTCCCAAGGGGACCGGTCCGGTTCCCGGTTCCAATTTTTTGGAACCGGTGGGTATCGGTCCGGTTCCCGGTTCCCGGTGTGAAACCGCCCACCCGCCCACCCGGACAGGACCGGTAATATAATAATAATATATTTATTTATTAAAATTTTAATTAAAAAAATCTGACCAAAAAAAAATTTAAAAAAAGAAAAACGTATCTAGACACTCATAACTCTATGCTCTCTTATCTCTGGACACTCATTTGATGGGTACCCACTTGATTTATGGATGATGTGGTTAATAGAACCGATCATAGTATAGGAATTGTATGGAAAGTTATGTTCTTTTTTTTTTTTTCTGTTCCGTTGATCCGATGTTGGTCCACATATATTTTTTTATTTGTCCAGAAAAACTTGGTGGGACCGGTTCCATGGACCCACCTGGGAACCGGACCGGACCGGCAGTCCGGTTCCCGGGCGGGTCCATGGAACCGACGGGCAGTCCTCGGTCCCAAATTGAGGACCAACACCGTCATGGGTTGGTCGCTGGGTTAAAAAGTGGACCGCCCAACCCGGACCATGCTCACCCCTACTTTCAGCCTATGGAAAACTTTTCCATTGCTTGAGTAGTTTTCTGTATGCTAGAAAGTCCGAAAACAGTTTCCTGAAAATGATTTTTGGTCAATCAACACCCTAAAAATCATTTCACTGAGCATTTTTATTTTTGAGATGCCGACAATGTTTCCATGTGCCTACCACCACGAATAAATTACCGAAAAAAAAATTATATAGGAAGCATCCGTGAAATTGCTTATGAACCTCATATAATGCAGTAGATGCCGAAAAACACAAACCACCCTACTGTTTAGCTGTACATTGGAAAACAATGGAGAGTGTGCTGCACATTCTTGACTTTGTCACATTCAAATTACATTGCGATATCATATCGAGACAGTATCACCATGTCTAGCAAACTAGCATAGTCCCCTAGCAGCTCTCATGGTTCTTACATATATATATTTTCTTAAACAAAAGGTTCTTAAAAAGGACAGGCACGATATTCCCAAAACTTTGTTGATATAGGAAAACCCTGTAAATGAAAAAAAAAGAAAGAAAGTATGGACTTCGTACTACATGCACTAAAAAAAACTCACAATCAACCACATTAACATGTAGAAGTTTCCGTCAATACAAATAACCGTCAATATCAACGGTATACAACTACATACAACGGACCGGCATACACTTGACGGTTCCATGAATATGTTGCTAGCAAGCACAGCTGAAGTACCTATTAAGTACATTCTTTCTGGTAATATGAAAGCCTTGGGCAAGATTTCAAACAGCCACCAAATTGCAGGGTTCTCATTCTGATTTTGCGCATCAAATAAAAGGCTGTGTCAGTAATTAAATATGAACTCAAACAGAAGAGTGGAGGGCCAAATCTCCAGAACCAACCTCAGAAAGGGGCAATTTTCATTCTTAAGATCTGAGAAGAGACAACCTTTTATCGAAGCGGATGAGCTTGGTTGGTCTTGGAGACCAACTAATGCATCACAGCACGTGAAATGTTGCTGATACTCATACTATCTTTTTTTTGCCTTACCGTAGTCCGCATGAGTTTGGAGGCCCTCCCATAGAATGCCCTGTCACCATGACATTGATGTCTCCATATAAATCCTTGGCTCTTCTAACAGCATCCAAAGTACCAGGTCGCATTGTCGTATTGTGACAGGCATAATAAATCCATGATGAACCTAAGCAAAGACAATAGAATAAGACCGTAACTCATTCCAAATCAGAAGTATCCACAACTTGCAAGAGGCTCATCGTCTCTAGAACCATGGCTACAGGCATGCTGGGTTCGTTTAGGTCAAGCTGCTTCCAGTAGAAGTCTTCAACCCAATTCTGTATGCAGTAGACATAAATAGAAGTAACCACTAACTAAAAAAATTCAAACTTTTCCAAGAACAAAATTAGTGAAGTATGTGATCTCCTCATGACTCCTTCTAAATTTACAAGCACATAACTTTCATGTCTCAGTGGAAATGATTCACTGTTTTCCCTTCTTATGGATAGCAGACCCATGTGATTTGTGTTCACACTCACCGGAGGCTACTCTTCTTAGCTTAAATTTTCATCAAATCCTTCACATGTCAAATGTAAGAGGAATAATTGCTAAAGTTAACATGCATACCTATGTTCTTGAGTACCTTCAAAAGCTATAACCGCAGCATTAAGGTCCTGGCCACACCAATAGATGCATATAGGTAATATATATTGATTAGAAATAAGGACAAAAAATTAGATGAAATTCAAACATAGAGGCATCACAAGCATCGCAAATTGGTAGGCCACTGCAACATGAATTACATACCTCTAAGCAGTGCTGGATGTCAACTATTGGATCAATGAATTAGAACCCCTACTTTCAAATCCAAAGGCATTAATAACCAGTCAGAAGCTAATAAGAGAAGGCAGCATATGCCCACAAAATCTCATCTCAAGAATTGGCCATTTAGTACTGAGGACCTATTCTTAACGCAACCTTAGCAACAATGTCATATTAAAACGCAGTCAAATTACCTTGGTCTTTCCATCACAACCAGGACATGTCCAACTAAAAAGTTCTGTCAAATCTGACATGTAAACCTATTAAATAAAAAGCTGTGCATCTAGTTACGAAACTTACGATGTTATTGTATTGAAATTGGTGAAACCTGAAGGTAATAACAAGAAGCTCTAAGTAAATGGGAAAATCTTTCTAAAGAACACTTACAGCAGATGCATACTCCCCAACCATCGTCGCGAGAGCGTGATTGAAAACAGCTTTATGAGGCTTGGACCTCACTCAAAGTTCTGCATTTACCAGTAGAGAAAATTTCAGATTGAAAATGCAGTCACAAGCTCATTCAATTACAAGCAATGAGGCAAGTTTCTTATGTCTCTAGCTAGCTATTTCGACAAATCAAATGAGAGGAACACTTAAGGAAACATCAACTCAAACCAATATTTTCAGTATATATCTGCCGTCCTTTGTGAACTTAAAGAACTAATTTTATCCCCAAAGTAGAAACAGCAGGATGAAATTTGTATTGAACAAATATGACCATATTCCAGACGTACCATTGATCCAAACTCGGTAATCCAAGAGCTTAACAGAACTAACCAAATACAACACAACACCGCCAGTCCTATGCTTTGAAGACATCCAAATCGTACACCTGAGGGATCATTCAGCTATAGTCCGCCCCACTCAATCAGGCACCACAGCTCCACAACACAGTCAGTTATTCCCCCCCAACCCTGAAATGCCTAATCAGCCAAAATTCACAATTCAAATCTCACTGTCCAAGCTCAAAACCAACCCACTCAATACCAGGGCCTGTCTATTCTCACTATCAAAACTCCCAATCCGGATTGAGTCAGAGGGATCAGGGCAGCAGCAACTGATGCCATGAACGCGAATTGCAATTACCTCCCGCCCCACTCCACTCGCTGCAATCAAGCAGTGTCAGAACAACCATCACTCCCAACCACGACCCGTTCCGCTCCACATTCTACGAGAGAATCGGATCGAACAGCGTCATCGAGAAAAAACCGAAAACCGCGCCCCACGGGAAAAATCCAATCGCCGCACGTTTCGCATGCGCAGACGCCATCAAATGGCGCGATCGCGCAGCGAGATAGAGAGAGTGATCGATCGATCGCGATCTTTGTCCGCATTGCTCGAATTCGAACCTCGATTCCGGTCTCGCAGGTTCGTGTGGGATTCTTATGGCGATTGAAAGCCACAGCGACTTGGTTTCAAAGGAAGGAGAGGACGGTGAATTCTACTGACTTTTTTCCTGATTTGCCCTGGGGATCTTCTTCTGTTGGCGGGCACATCCGGTGATTTCGTCGTTCGCGTGAGGGCACCGAAGGAAGTTCAGCTAAGAAAATTCAATTTTGGGGTTGTATCTTCTCAGTTCTCTCTCTTTATGGGGACTTCCTTTGGTGTCTCCACGCTGGCACTTTTGACTCGAGCTTAGTTCGACTAGCTGGTTCGAACCCGGTTTTTGGAACAACGCCACTTAAATTAAATAACACGCCCCCCAAGTTGACGAGAATGGCGAGGCCGAGTTGGAGGGCGATGAGGTTTGATGTTTGCCTTCGCCGTATTTTACTGGATTAGTTGGAATTTTGGCGCCGGATCAGATTCGGCGGATCTCTTGTTTGCTTGCTAGGGTTCGCGGGATCGGTTGCGGTTATAGGTCTCCCCTGGCATTTTGTGCTAGGAAGTGGACGTGTGCTTCGTGTGTGAATACGAGATTTTAAGAAGTTTGGGAATAAGCATGGGATTTCGGGTCGAGGATGTCGAGTTAGGACACTTCAAGTCAAGTTGCTATTCTACTAGATTTCTTGGGATTGTTTCACTACGACTCGGTAATGCAGATTCGGGCAACAGAGCTCGAGCATCTGGAGTCAAGAAAGGAAGACCCGTTTATCTCTTGATAAGGTTCAGAGAAACAACTCCAAAGACTGCCAGTAATCTTCTGTTGTGTTTTAGCCTTGAGAGAATGACGCGTGCTTTTTTGGAAAATTTTGGGTCCCGTCTTCTTCCCTCCTTTGGAGCTTACCTTTGATCATTAGCACTTTGACTCGGCTTGGTTCAATTAGTTGGTTCAAACTAAATTCTAAAAAATATTCTAAATTAAAGTTAATATTATTTATCTGTTCATTTGTATTCGTGGAGGTATGTGAAAATGCAATTACCCCATTATGGTCGCAAGCTCTCTCAAGTTAAATTTTTTAAATTCATGCTTGAATCGATATAATGACTCGAGTTGTTCCACCTCAAGTGACCGACGAGTTGAGGTTAATTGTGAATTATGGAACCCACTTCTCTTGGGTTGAGAGAGAGAGTTCGAGAAGGCAACTTACTATTGGGTATTAATTCTTGAAATACTTTTGTTGAATTGGATCCAATATTTCCTACTTTTTTTCAGATAAATGTACCTCCAGTATTTTGAATTGATTCGCTTAATCTAAAATTTACAAAATATTTATGGTGTGAATACAATTGGACCGATCACCATTTTATAGGATGATGGCATTGTCATCCCATAATTGCTCGATTGATATATGAGTCGTACAATTATCGGGATTGAATACTTCACTTTACACGTAAAAGATTATTAAATGAAAGAAAAGGTCTATAATCTCTGAGAACAAAAGTCATTGGACTTTTTTCACCGGCTATGTTTGAAGTAAAAGAAAAAGTCCGTAACCTCACACAACAAAAGTCACAAATGTCGTTTAAAAAAAAAATACCAAAGAGTGCGAATGAATTATTATTTTTATATATCGCAGTTAGCCCACACAAACAAAATAAAATAAAAATCCCAATGTGTGGTATGCGCGATGTTTGGTGGCTTTCGCGGATTTATATTCATAGTCAAATGTTTATAAAAGCACAGAAAAATTAGTACACGAAACAAACGGTTGAAGTTAAGAAAAAGTGAAATTCAAGAGAAATTATTGTGGAGAGTAAATTAATCAATTTTGTAGAAATCTTCAAATCTCTTCCTTTATAGGCAATATAAATTATAAACACATCAATCCTTCATTTGACTTAATTCAAATTTTTGGTAAGGACTTAATTCAAATTTTGTAAGCACAAAACAGATTTATAGAACAATCATTTTTTGATCAGGCTCATGCACCGCTCGTTTGCTATAAAAGAAAAGAAAAAAAATTAAACATTAGAAAGTCACAATCCAAACCCAAGCATGATAACCCAAATGATGAAGGGATCACGCTATCTTCCATTGATTCACAAGTTGGAATCATGTTGCGAGCAAACCTTTGACTGATTAGTATTTTTAGGTGTTCGCAACGTTTTGTTGAAGGATTTTCAAACCTTAAACATATTAGTTACGATGATTAATTCACAAGATGGACTAAACGGTTATGGCTCAAACAAGACATTCCATAATGAATATAACACTTCAGGATAACAGCAAGTATGGATAATCATATTGATGATTTCTTCTCGCTTTTTAATTTATCAGGAAAAATAAAAAACTGCAACCCATCGGGACTCAGGCAAAGAGGCCAAGCCGGACCACCCCCAAATCATCGAACTGCGGGTCCATCTTGCACGTGAGCCCACACCGACTCTTTCCTCCTTTGCTTCGTCCATTTTCGGACACCGACTCAAATCAAACGACCTTTTGATTACGGCTCTCCCATCCTCCCCTTTTTAATGCCGATCACCACTTCCGATTCCGATTCAGCCTCTCTCTCTCTCCCTAGAGCAAGCAGTGATGACCTCAATCAATCGATCAGTCGATCTCCGCTGAAACAGGGTCTTCGCATAGCCATGGCGAGACCGTCGGAAGGAGAAGGCGTCATCCGATGAGGCCCTGTCTGACGGCTCCGAGGAGGAGCAGCAGCAGCTCAATGAACGATTGACCTACGTGGTGATAGTCTGTCTAGTTGTTGTTTCGGCTGTTCTGTTCAAAGATTTCTTCCAGAAAAGTTTGAGTGCGAGTAAGATCACGGGAGAGGGCAGTCCAAATAATGATGCCGCTATGAACCATTTATTAGTGTGAACGGTGACATGATTGGTACCTCTTGGAGGAATTCACACAAACAAAAAGTATTGTAAGAGCTACCGATGTAAACCCCCACCTAATTGGTAAGCGGATGCATGATTTTTGGGGGAAAGTTATGTCGACTAACTTGCTAGACGTTGACTTGGTGCGATTCGCATGCTGGTTTTAAGGGACGAGCATCAACAAATGTCTATCTTTAAATGGAAAAATGCATCTACAAGCTACCAAGATAGAAGGGAAAGTATGACATGGACTCCTGCCTTAGAAGGGATTTCTTGTATGACATCGTATCAGTTAGATTGGGCAAACCTTTCAATGTTGAAACGGTGCCGTTAGATGCTAGATTTCAGGTACATGTGAATCTAGATAGATTGATCTCCACCACCTCCCAAAGGAGCCTGGTTCAATGCAATGTTTGAGAGAACGCTTGATCGTGGAGCTTCCTGACTCGATTGGATCCCACATAAGCCTTGAGCACTAGTCTTTGATAAGAAATGGATACCAGACTCAATCTGGAATTTGGAATCACTTGCTGAGTTGGATATGTAGAACATGGACATAGAAGAGCTGCCTGGTTCGGTCGGGATCATGAAGCATTCGAAAGTACTGAAGATGAGCTTCTCTGCCATAAGAATGACATTGAGTGCAGTATGGAAGCTGGAAAAGCTAGAAGAAATAGATGTGGAGCTTAGTGAGAGTTTGCCCATAGAAATTCCAAGGATATATGGAGATATTCATCTCAAAATATTTTGAAACTGACATGTGCTGAGACACACCATGTATCGAGGCTCCTAGAAAGTCTTATCTGTCTGCATATTCATACCGAGTTGATAATGGCATTTCCAATCTTTCAACCTCGAAAAGCTTGAGAAATTCGTCTTTGGGAAGCTAAAAGTGTCCTCCCCCTGTTGACCCGTCTAAGGTTGTGGAAGATGCTATCCCCCGGTGGATTGGTGGGTTAAACAAATTGGAGTCTTTAGAGTTGTCCTCTTCGACGATGACCACCAAATCACTAGATATTGCGCAGGTTTCTCATCTCAATAGACTCAAACTCTCTAATGAATGTATGCAGTGCCTCCCAAGGCTTCCCACAAGTTTATTGCCCTTACGAATCAGACATTGCCAATCAACCCATACATTGATAGACCTATCAAACTTGAAGAAACTATCAAAACTTGTAATTGAGTACCGCACAATTACAAAAATTCCAAGCCTTGATAGTCTTGAAAGTCTTAGAACTTTGGCACTGAATGAACTCAACCAACTCTGCAAATTAGATGATCTGAGTGGCTTGAAGAAACTAATGGCTTTTCATTTACATCATTGTGGTAATCTGGTCGACTGAAATTGTTGGAAAATTTATGGATCTCCTCCGGCAACTTAGTCCGGAAGCTTCCTAATGTACCAACATTAAAGAAATTAAAACGGATAGGCATACTTCACCGTGGGTGATTTGGAAATTCAGCACATGATGGAGTTGCTTGATCAAACTTGGCAAGTTTCTACAAAAGAGAAAATAATGGATACCTGCTCTGTGAAGTACTTTTTTTCTGATAAGAAGTACCTCCTCTTCTGTTATAGATATGAATTACAAAGAGGTTTACGCAAATCTTCTTTTCATGTGCACTTGGCATGTTGACTTCTTATATGGTTTTGTAATCCTATATGCCCTTGTTCATATCTTCTTTGTTTTAATTTGGTTTGGTTTAGATGTTTCAATGGCTTTGAATTGCTAATTAACTCACCTAGTGAGGTCAAGTCAATTTATATGACTTCCAAGTGCAATATTTTGTCAATTTACTATATGGTGATTTATCAGAGGTATCCTTTCAATTGCCGCTTCATATTACTGAATCCGAAGTTGTTCGATGCCCATACTTTACGCAGGAGCCCGTTAACCTTTGTCATGTTGTATGCGATAAACTAGTTGTTATAAAGTCTGTGAAATATCTCAGCACTAACGGCATCACCTCTACAGCAATAACCTCCTCAAAATTGCAAGGTGTAGAAGACAAATACTCTACATCGATAAACACATGTCCAGTTTGTTTTTCGAATAGAGCAAGGCTCTCAATTGGATTCACAGGAGTTGAAGAGAAGGTGTAACGATTCTTAATTAAATTTAAAAAATCTTTCTAGCTGCAAATGGTCTTGGTTTGACATTATCTAATGTTGAGGTAAATCTGAAATAATGACCACCCAAATCGTTTAATTTCAAATGAATAGAAGTGCGGCAAAATTTTTTTCCAATTCTAAAAATTTAACATGGAATAGTCTCTCGCTGTATGCAATTTCTAATCTTTTCCCCTTCTTTTTTTTTTCTTTTGTAATAGATTATCCGCAAGTATTAACCAAGAGAGTGAAGAGCCACACCTCCGAAAACATTATCTAAAATAGAGAATTTTTATATTTGAGATTGGGGCGAGTCGATATTTTTTTAATCATTGTAATCATTGCAGAGGCTTCACTAAACTTTTGCCAGTCATTGGAGAGGCTTCCGAGTTTGATCGGGAATTTGGAAATGCTAATTGAGATGGATTCCAAATGGGATCTAACAGGTCACATCTTGTTCGTGAGCTTATTTACTACACTTGTTAGTGGCTCAATGTTTTAATACGATAATCGTGAATAATTTTTCCCATCTATGTTGACACAGGACTGGGCTTACACATTGGTTTCATGTACTCTACTTTAATAGTATTTTGTATAATAATCAGCACAAAGCATAAATTTTATTTCTAACTGCAATGCTTTGTGGCAAGCAAATTATTGACACTAATGAGGGGTTAAATGCGAAGGATGGTTCACCCCGAAATAAACGTGTGATCTTTTCTTAATATGATTGATCGCTAGGGGAGTGCTTTGATGAAGATCAAGCCCAATAATTTCCACCGGGCTTTATGTTTCAGAGTTAATTCGGGCCTGGGCTTCATCAGCCCATTAAATTGGACCGACCAGAGTTCACTTAATTAGGATGGGGGGAAACGAACTTGGTTGTATGTTTGATGTTTGCTTTTGTTGACTTCGACTTTGAATGAATCCGCATGCTTCTTTGTTTGGGGGCAAAAGTTGATTCTAATCCCCAAAATTTTTGCACCACGTGTCCAGTGATTTTGCCGCGTTAAGGAACGTAATAATTGTCAACTTTGACAGGCTGGAGCAATGCTGCAAAGAAGCATCTTTACCGACCAATTTTGCAACAAAACTGGCCCACGGCTCTCTGCATATTCACCTAATCCTGTGACTTCTAAGTTCAATGACCTACCGAAAGAGAAAAGTCATTCAGAAAAATCTTCCTCTTTTGGTTCCTTAATGTTCTGTGGTGAAGAAGGAACAAAGGTCTTGATAGTTAAGGCCTGCATCTATACGAAAAGTCCTTTCCTTTACCCTTAAAAAGAGTAGGAGTTGAACCTGAACAGGTCCTTAAAAGGCTCAATGGGAAAAAGTTAATTCTAAACCCCAAAATTTCTGCATCACAAGTCCAGTGATTTTGCCGTGTTAAGGAACATAATAATTGTCAACTTTGACAAGCTGGAGCGATGCTACAAGGAAGCATCCTTACTAACCAATTTTGCAGCAAAACTAGCCTACGGCTCTCTACATATTCACCCAATCCTGTGGCTTCTAAGTTCAATGACTTACCGAAAGCGAAAAGTCATTCAGAAAAATCTTCCTCTTTTTGGTTCCTTAATGTTCTGTGGTGAAGAAGGAACAAAGGTCTTGATAGTTAAGGCATCTATATGAAAAGTGCTTTTCTTTACCCTTAAAAAGAGTAGGAGTTGGATCTAAACAAGTCCTTAAAAGGCTCAATGGGCAAAAGTTAAATCTAATCCCCAAAATTTCTACACCACATGTCTAGTGATTTTGCCGCGTTAAGGAACGTAATAATTGTCAACTTTGACAGGCTGGAGCGATGCTGCAAGGAAGCATCCTTGCTGACCAATTTTGCAGCAAAACTGGCCCACGACTCTATGCATATTCACCCAATCCTGTGGCTTTTAAGTTCAATGACCTACCAAAAGCGAAAAGTCATTCACAAAAATCTTTGTCTTCCTGGTTCCTTCACGTTCTGTGGTGAAGAAGGAACTAAGGTCTTGATAGTTAAGGCTCGCATCTATACGATAAGTCCTTTTCTTTACGCTTAAAAAGAGTAGGAGTTGGGCAACAGATCTCACCTATTTTCTCTTCTTCCCCACGCTTTTGTGCTAATGGGTGAAGCCCAATTTCTATCCAAATGGAACGAGACTTATTTAAAAAAGGGTCAATACATGAAAAACCTCAAACTGGTACATCTGTGACAAATTTACTCCAAATTAATTTTTTGACCGTAAAAAACTCAAACTGGTATACATGTGATAAATTTACTCCAAATTAATTTTTTGATCATAAAAAACTTAAACTTATACAACCATGACAAATTTACCCTTAGTTCGTTTCCGTTAAATTTTTCTGCCAAATTATTTTGTTAATGACACTTGGCAGTTGACTAATTTACCAATTTTATGTATTATCCTCCGTTTGTCACAGGTGTACCAGTTTGTCATTTTCCATAGTATTAATTCAATTTAACGAAAACTAATGAACGGTAACTTTGTCACAAATAAATTAGTTTGGATTTTTTGGTGGTTAAAATATTAGTTTGGGGTAAATTTATCATAGGTGTATCGGTTTTGGGTTTTTTGTGGTCAAAAAATTAATTTGGGGTAAAATTATAACGAGTGTACCAGTTTAGGTTTTTTGTGGCATTAAACCTCAAAAAATCTGTAACGAGACTTTTGGACTTTCGTTTTACTAAAACCAAAGTCTAGTGGAGTATAATCAAAGCTAAAGCTATAAGAGAACAAATTTGATCTTCCATTGATCTTAGTTTAAGGAATTTGATACTTCTTAAGAGTCTTTTTTGACTCATCGAGTCATTGGGATTAATATCTTCAATCTTAAATTTTTTTTTTGTCACACTCAGATTTATGTCTAAAAAGACTTAAGGACTTATGATTTCCGGAATGAAACATTTTTACATGTCCGGATCTTGCGAGATTTTATTTTCTATCGTGAAACATGGAATGGTTAGTTACCACAAAATTGATGTAGAAAATAGAAAAATACTTGCAAGCAAACACCATCTATTTGGAAAACTTTCTTTTAAATAGTTTAGCATATCATGTCATCAATCAATAAAAAAGTTGATACTATCTAATTTAACTAAATGGAAATGGAACGTGCCGCATACATATAGTTTTGCATTACATCGAAATATAATCATTAGATTAAAAATTGCATGAGATTGGTCGATATGATTTTGATACGGACACCGGCAATCTAAACCTAAGCTCCCTATGCCTCGTTTTAACGTGGCATTAACATTGGCTACCCTTCTTGGAAAGAAAGAAGAAAAAAAGATGGAACTGCGTACGGTTGGTGCAAGAAGATAGAAACATCACCGAATTAGAGGGTCCAAGTCAAAGTCTACGAAGACTTGGACTACGAACAGTCCATGAACCAACTTGCTCAAGAAGGAATCGCACCAATGATTCATTTTATTCGGTACTTTGTGCCTCACAGTGAGACTTCCATAAACATAGAGATTTCATCAGAAAGATTAAAAATAAATGTCACTAGATCACTCGGTAAAATTCAATACTAATTCATTTGTTCTCTTATCCACCTACAAAAATCACATGATAACAAATTGATCTCCGATTCTCACATTCATCGATAATTTCATCTTGCGATTTCCTCCAATCAAATACCATCATATGAAAATCGAATATCATATAAAAACAAACCCTTAGGTGTGTTTATCTCGCTTTGAAAATGTTTTTAGGAAATTCATTTTCTGAGAAAGCAAACTAGAAGAATTTGATTATGGTGAAAACAAGGTGACAAAATTGATTTTATCCTATTTTTTTTTTGTCCACTAAAGGCGGCTCATATCGTTAAAAGTAACATGTAATGACTAATAAAGTAGAATCAATATCATCTTTGTTCATTCAGTAATCCATCAAAATAACAACGATTACAAAGAAATTAGGATAGAAATCAAGGAAAACGATTCTTTCTTGCCAAATCATTTTCTCTAAGCTTATTAGCCCATGTTAAACATTTTCCATCGATCGAATAGTTTTATGTAATTCAAACACCGGAAAGTATGGAAAAAAATTTCCGAAAAATGATTTCTCATCAAATAAACTGGCCCTAAGTTAAATAAAGGAGGAAGAATGGGAGGGACAGTTCCATCTGTTTTCTTTCTTTTTTTGGGAAAGTTATTACCCTTCAAGATAAAATTGTACAAGTGTTTGCAAGCTCACATCATTGATAGAAGTCGGATTTGAATGATGGTAGACCATATAATTGGTTCCAATGAAGAGATCCAAAGTGAACAATCATATCCCTTCATATTCTTTCTTGTCTCGGAAAGGAGAGAACAAAAGTGAAGTGCTAAAAAGAAGTTGGACTCATGTTAAAGCCACCTTTTGATAAAATAATTTTTCTTTCTTTTGGCCAGCAGCATTTGATGAATGACTCCATAACACAAATTCAATAACTTACGGGGATTTTCAATGATAATCTGTAAAATGACATGAGTTCACCGTTTCGCATAACAGGTTTTACTTAATGGTGTCTTAATTACAGTTGCTATCAATATGTGGTCTTTTTTTTTTTCATCAATGTTGTTAAAAAAGATGTGTGCTTTTACTCTATAAGCACGGGCTTTTCTTCATTTGAAGTTTAACAAAATAATTCCGGGCTATTTACAAGTAATGTTAATAAGTATACTAAAATTAATTTATTAAGTGATATTGATCAAATCGTCTTAGCAAGTGAATGAACGGATTCGTGAAAATAGATACTATACAAGTTTGAAAATACAAACAGTTGTCATTTTCTTTTATAAAAAAGTCATTTTTGGAAAAGCTGAATTTTTCAGATCTAGAGAATCTTGAGCTTTCCAAATTGCTATTAAAAATGTCCTTAACTTTTTACTTTATCATGGAGAACATAAATTTTCAGTTTTGTATTAAGTTTACATGGAATCTTAATTTTCTTTGAAAAAGGTCCTGACCTTTTGATTTTATATTGCACCAAGATGTCTATATCGCAGATTTGACAAATAAGTTTAGTAGATAATTTCAGAGTTTCTACCTTGGCCCCTTGTCTAACGTATGCCATCACAGCACTTGTCTTTTATTTCTTGGTTTTATTTCTTGGCCCGATCAGCCCATCAAACTGGACCGACCGAAGTTCACCTTGATTAGGTTGGGGGGGGAAACGAACTTGGTTGGAAGTTTGATGTCTGCTTTTGTTGACTTCGACTTTGAATGAATCCTCCCGTTTATTTGTTTGGGGGGGGGCAAAAGTTGACTCTAATCTCCAAAATTTCTACACCGCATGTCCAGTGATTTTGCCGCGTTAAGAAACACAAATAATTGTCAAACTTTGACAGGCTGGGAGTGATGCTTCGAGTAAGCATCCTTATTGACCAATTTTGCAGCAAAACTGGCCCACGGCTCTTTGCATATTCATCCAATCCTTTGGCTTCTCCAAGTTCAATGACCTACTGAAAAGTCAATCAAAAAAATCTTCCTCTTATTAGTTCCTTAACGTTCTGTGGTGGCTGACCAAAAAAAAAAATGTTCTGTGGTAAATAAGGAACAAAGTGTCTTGATACTTAAGGCCCCCATGCATCTATACGAAAAGTGTTTCTTTTCCTTTATAAAGAGAAGGAGTTAGGCAGTGGATCCCACCTATTTTATCTTTTTCCCAGGGCTTTTGAGCTAACGGAGGAAGCTCAATTTCAATTCAAATGGAAGGAGTCTGATTTAACAAATCTGCAACGAGACTTTTGGACTTTCGTTTAGTAAAACAAAAGTTCAGCGGAGTATGAGCAAAGCCAAGGCTATCAGAGAACAAATATGATCTTCCATTGGTCTTGATTCAAGAAATTCAATACTTTCCAAGAGTCTTTTTTTAACTTATCGAGTCATCGTGATTAATAACTTCAGTCTTAAATTTTTTTTTTTGTCACGCTCGGATCTACGTCTAAAAAGACTCAAGAACTTATGAATTCCGGAATGGAAACATTTTTACACCTCCAGATCTAGTGAGATTTTATTTTTCCTCCTTGGCTCCCCCACCATGTGCTTCCTCCATGTTGTCCTTATTAAGTATCAATTAGTCCGTTTAATCAACACCTGTAACTATCGAAATCTGAAGGTCTTGCTGGTGTTGGTGCATTCACATCGCTCATGCACTCACCATCAAGTGCGAAAGTGACACTGCATTTATGTACGGGCAAAGACGCAAGCGTGCCTCGAGCAGTGTCATCCCTACGATTGGCGGGCAAGTTCGTGGGCATCTATCGAGACACGTGTTGTCCGGATTTCCAATGGAAGATAATATTTACAATCTGTGGTCAGTTGAGTGTGAAGTTTGGTTGTCTCCTATGTCTAGAACCTGTACATAGTAGAAGAGCGACGGCTTACTCGGTCTATTGGCTTAATCGACTTATCAACTTATCCCACGATTAGCTTTAAAGTTTGTGGAGGGATAAAATCTAGATTGCAATGTTTGGAAAGGGGGCCTTTTAAATTGCCAGGACTAGATGACTTTTAAGCAGTATTTTATCGACATCAGTGGATGACTGTGAGCTATTCTGTCGGTCTTGAAATTGAGAAACTCTGGCTTGATGCTGGGAATTCAGAAAGTAGCAACCAAACTCTTATCACCTTGATTTTCAAAGTTGACTTTCCTGAACGGTTGGAGCATGTCGGTCTATTAGCCTCTGTAATATTTCCTTCGGCGTTGTCATTGAGATTATCATGATTTGATTGCAGAAATTTAAGCTAAACTTGACTTCACTCAACCAAGTAAGTTTCGTTTCGAGTCATCACATCCAATATAATATCATCATTACTAAGGAAATCATTCATTAACCGCGCAAAATGAAGGGGAAGGAAGGCTCCATGCTAGTCAAGGTGGACTTGGGCAAGGCGTTTAATAGGTTAAGGTGTGAATTCACGTGGCTGGACTTCTTGGTTCATTGGTGGATCCCATCAAGCGATTTATTGCGATTAACAATATGCAGCTTTTTAGGAATGGAGAACTAAGAAAAGCTCCAGGGGGTGTATAACAAGGGGATCTGCTTTTGCCTTCAATCTTTGTCCTTTGTATAGGGCGACTTTCTCACTAAATCATGAATTTCGTTGAGAAGAGTGTTTGGAAGCCTTTCCAAATTACATTTTCCATCCCTTCATGTCATTTGTCCACAATTGCCACCTACATACTCAACCGACTTACCATTAAAAAGAAAAATTAGGTCCCTGCCATGAGGGCGTTGGAATAGTTTGGCAGCAGCAAAATAGTCATCCAATTGATAATCAACAACTCGTATGACCTCCGACCAAAAAAAAAACAACTCATAGACCGGGGGCAGTTTTCCCCAAAATAGCCCCAACCCGACACCCCCAACCCCGAAGGTGACACTACAATCATGTACAAGCAAAGACGCGGTGCGGGCAGGTGTGTGGGCAATCATCACGAGGCGGTGTTGTCCAAAAATCCAATGGATGATATATTTACAGTGCGAAGAAACTTCACAAAGACAGGATTATTAAAATTCAAAAAAATAATGACAGAAAGCACTCGATTGCTCCCATCTTTTTAATATTTTATTTTAGCCACCAAAAGCACTCGATTGCCCCCATATTTTTAGAATCCCGCTAGTTTATCTACCCTGCAATTTTTTTTTTAATTTTAATCTGGGAGTTTGTTAGGAGCATTCGATCTGTGGTGGTTCAATATATTGTTGTAGTTATTTTCGTACGACAATGATGTGGAGAATACCGAATCTCGGCGCGCATTGCAACCCATAGTTTTCGGAGGGGAAGATCTTGGCGTGTGCCCATCATTGATAATTCTGGTGATCGGTCGCTGATTATTTTTTTATATTGTGACAGATCTCATTTTTTGAGATGAGAGCGTGCTTATAACTACAAGCTGTATTTTTTTGTTTTCTGAGTTTTATTTATTTTAGCCACCGAAAGCGCTCGATTGCTCCCATCTTTAGAATTCCACTAGTTTATTTACCCCGCAGTTGTTTTTTTTCTTTCTTCAGTTGCGTTATGACGGACGGTGGACATAAAATAGAAAAATTGAGGTGGGAGGGGCCACTTTTGGTGTTAAAAAACCTGCATTTGTCAACTTTGACGGGCTGCAATGAATCATTCTTATTGACCAATTCTAGCAAACTGGCCCCCGACTCTCTGCATATCTACTCTATCCTGGCTTCTAAGTTTAATGACCTACAGCGATCTCCATCTGTGGTTCTGGCCTCTAAACTTTTTCCATCTCTAACTGCCATTGGTTTTGCTGCTATACTTTGCAATTTTTTTCTTGAAGAGAAGATCAAGTGAGATCAAATGGAGGGGAGGGCAAAAAAAAGACGCATCTGTGAAAATGATGGAACAGCAAGAGGCGCTTCTTCTACTCACACTTCCACAGAAGGTCAAGGAATGGATACTTCATCAGGATATCACTATGAAGTATTCTTGAGCTTTAGAGGACCAGATACTCGAGCAGGTTTTACCGACTTCCTTTACACTAGTCTTAAAGATGCGGGAATCCGCACGTTTAAGGACGACGAAGCTCCGCGTTGGGGAAAAGTTTGCCCCAGAACTTCTCCAAGCAATTAATCAGTCAAAAATCTCAATACCTATCTTTTCGAAAGGTTATGCCTCTAGCGTATGGTGTCTCAAGGAGGTAGTCCAGATGGTCCAATGCCAGAAAAAGAGTGGACAAAAGATCATGCCCATTTTCTATGATGTGGCACCTTCAGAGGTTCGATACCAAGCAAAGGGTTATGCAAAGGCCTTTCTTGATCATGAAAACAAGAAGCGACACGACGAAAAGACCATGCAAGAGTGGAAGGATGCTCTCAGTGCAGTTGGGGCAATAAACGGATGGGACCTGCATAGCGAGAAGAACAGGTGACTGCTTTTAGCATTCCATCTGATGTTCATTGTATCATTAAAACTGGAAGCATATCAATCGGTTTCTTTTTCAGAGTTGTGTTAGTCTTGTTAAAATTGAATTTTATGCTACTGAAGTTATCCCGCAGAAATCACATTAACTAATGGCACAATCCCAATTTTGTCCTATTTCAATCCAAACGACATTTTTTTTCAGTTCAGCTTCTTCATTAACCGTCTGTACCAACGCTAATTCATCTACAATGGAATAAATCGTTGAAGAATACATTTCAAATAGGTCTATAGTTTTCAATTTGGTCTCGTCAGAAAATAGTTTGTTCAACACAGTTTTCTAACTCATTGCCTTTTGACCTCCAACAAACACTAGGCGAGAAGGTGAGTTTGCAAAAAAACTCACGAAGGAGGTTTTCAGAGAATTGAAAAAGGCTTATTTGGTGGTATCAGATTGCTTGGTCAGTGTCGACAACCACGTGGATGCAATCATGGAAATGATTGGTGCCGAGACAAGTGAAACACGGATTATAGGAATTCATGGAATGGGTGGCATCGGAAAGACGACTATTGCCAAAATCATCTACAATCAACTTTCAAAAAATTTTGAAGGTTGTTGCTTCCTTTCTAACGTCCGTGAAACATCAAAACTCAAGGGCATTCACCACTTGCAACATCAGCTCATCTTTGACATCCTCAACACGAAATGGATAGATATAAGAAATATTGATGAAGGGATTAAGACCATTAAAGACAGGTTGTCTAATAAAAGAGTCCTCCTTCTTCTCGATGATGTGGAAGAAAAGGATCATATGAATGCACTTGTAGGAAACCATGATTGGTTTGGTAAAGGGAGCAAAATTATTATTACTACTAGAAACAAAGAGGTTCTCAAGCTTACCAAAGTGGACAACCTTTATGAGGTTAATGTCATGGATTTCACTTGATCTCTACAACTTTTTAGCAAACATGCCTTCAGAAGAGATTCTCCTTTATACGAGCATATCAACCAATCCAAAAGGGCAATAGGCATTGCTGGAGGCCTTCCGCTAGCTCTTGAAGTCATAGGTTCACTTTTATCTTGCATTGATAAGAAAAAGTGGGATGACAAATTGGAGAAGTTGGAAAAAGTTCCTCATGTGGATGTTCAGAGTAAGCTAAAAATAAGTTTTGATGCATTAGAAGTTCGACAACAACATATATTCCTCGATATAGCTTGTTTTTTTATTGGATATGACAAAGATATTATGGTTCATTTCTGGGAAAAATTTATATATTTTCCAGAAGAAGTTATGGAGGTTCTGCAGAACATGTCTTTGATAAAGATTAGATGGGGTAATAAAGTGTGGATGCATGACCAACTCAGAGACCTCGGAAGAGAAATGGTTCATCAAGAAAGTAAGATGAAAATAGAGAAGCAAAGGAGGGTGTGGGATGCTAAGGAAGCATTAGATTTGCTGAGGAGACATGAGGTAAAATCCCCCCGTGTGATAAATCTCCATGTTACTTGTGGACATTTTCTCTTTAAAAAAAAGCAAGATACTTTTTTGTGTTCTCTAGCACTATTGTGACCTACTCAAACCAATATTCTTGCTCTGTCAAGATTAAAGGAACGATAGTACTCCAACTTAGGTCCTTAAAATAGTGAACTTGAATAAATGCATTTCGCTTCAACCCTTTTGTTTTTAAAATTTTCCATTGGGCAGGGAAAAACAAAAGTTGAAGCTCTTCGTCTCCACTTTGACCATGAGCGGCGGTACTGTTTTACCTATAAGGACTTTAAGAGAATATCAAATTTGCGGTTTCTTCAAGTTAACGGTTCGAAGGAATATTTTCGTGCAGAAGAGAGGCTTCTTTGGCACGAATCGCCATCAAATGTTCTTCCAACTAATGTTTTTCAGGAGAATTCAGATCTCCTTCCACATTTACGTTGGCTTTCTTGGCACGGTATTCCCCCAACATTTAAGATTGCAAATTTCTCCATGGAGAATGTGGTTATTCTTGATCTATCTGGGAGTAAGATTACGCATGATTGGCAAGGGTGGAGCCATATGGAGGTATGTTATATGCTAGACAACACTTATTATTCCGTCTTATGAGATTCAAAAATAATCTTTGCACCTTACCCAAAAAAAATAATCTTTGCATGATTTTTCTTTACAGGTGATGAAGAATTTGAAAATTTTGAATTTGACCAAATGCAATTGCTTGGAGAGAACTCCTATCTTCTCTGCTAAAGTAAATTTAAAACGATTGATCCTACAGCACTGTGAATCATTAACTGAAATTGATAGGTCGATTTGTCATTTGAAAAGTCTAGTTTCCTTAGATGTAAGCTATTGTGAGAAACTTCAGAGGCTACCAGATGAGCTGGGTGGAGATCTTGTGAGCCTTGAATACCTATCTCTGAAATGTTGCAAATCGTTGGAAAGGCTTCCTGATACGATAGGGAATTTGGAATCGCTGATTGAGCTGGATATATCCCAAACGAGGATCAAAGAACTACCCAATTTCATCGAAAAGTTGAAAAATTTGAAAGTAGCGAGGATTGTGATTGCCATGAGTAAAATACTTGATACCCTCTGGACGATTGAGAAGCTCGAAGAAATAGATGTCCAATGTACTGGTCTTTTCAATGTGGAAGTGGAAATTGGCAATTGCATCTATAGAAATCGATCCCTAAGGATCTTGAAATTGCAGGATGCTACAATATACGTGGTACCGAGGCTTCCTGAAAGTCTTATCATTCTAGAGTTGTCTACATTGCATATGGATACGTTTCCAAATCTCTCAAACCTAACTAATTTAAAGGAATTGATGCTACATTTTAGCCGACATGGCCGACATGTTGATGGTGGCGAATCTGATGGGCCTATGGAAGAATATCCAATGCCACGGTGGATTGGGAATTTAAGCAAATTGGAGGCTCTGGACCTATTCTCTTGTTTTTTTTGTGACCCACTTACTCGCGGATTTTAGTAGTCTCCTTCCCCGACTCCGACGACTTTCCCTCCAATGCCCTAATCTACGTTGCCTCCCACGCCTTCCCTCCAGTTTATTAGCCTTGGTTTTGGAGTCTAAACACATGACCGCCTTACCCACAGATTGTAGGAGTCTCCTTCCCCGACTCCAAATACTTATACTCCACTGCCCTAATCTGCGTTGCCGCCCGAGCCTTCCCTCTAGTTTATCATTATTGCATTTGGTTGGTTGCAAGTCATTTGGTTCCCCCGGGGATCTATCGAATTTGACGAACCTATCAGATCTTCGGATTTTTGGCTGTGTAATCTCAGAGATTCGAGGCCTTGATGGTTCAGAGAACCTAGATTTGCAGCTTTCGGAACTTCAACAGGTGGGGATATTACCTGATCTAAGTAATCTCAACCAACTACGGCATCTTCATGTGGTTTGCTGCAATAATCTAGTTGAGATTCAAGGCGAACTACCACAATGTTTGGAATCATTGAGTATTTGTGGCTGTGGATCTTTACAGAAGTTGCCTGATCTATCAAGCTTGAAGCATCTGCGATCTGTTAAAATAACGCATTGCAGGAAATTAAATATGGAGGCAATTTCTTTGCTTTGCTTAGAGAAGGCAGTTAAATTTGTGGGAGACAGAAATATTAGAGGTACAAGATGACGAATCTGGATACGAATTTGAATATTGATATGAGGGAGAAGACCAATGGATAAGTGCACGTTGCTCTTGAAAGCTTCTTGATTGCCGACCACAAATTGTTCCCTTGCGTGCAAACTTTAAACGAATTGAGGTAAGGTTTTTCATCTAACAACCAATGTTTTCCCTTTTCTGCAATCAAACTCTTTCACGGATATGGACAGAGAAGTTTCACATGCACTTTTTAATTACCTTTTTGCGAGTTGATGACTAAAAATCTTATGAAGGTATTGGAATTATGATACCTTCGGACAACCAGAGGGTTCTTAATTATGTACAGACAGTCGTTCTCTTCTACTAGTTTGGTTTGGCTTTTTTTTCCATATTCTGTTTGGATGGTTTCTCCGTGGTTTTATGTTTCCCAATTGAAGGGATGCATGTCGATCTCATCGGTTTTATTTGGTTTGGTTTGTAACAAATTATTAGATATTCTTGTCGATTTGTTGCTTCACATATTTCAAAGTTGATAACCATGCTTCGCTTTGGAGATGACTTTCTTGTACCGTAAACAAATAGATGGAATGTGCGTCAGAAGGTCATATAATAACTATGGTTCTCATCCTGGAACTTTCAAGCATAATCAATTCATTGTTGCAACTGTGAAGAAGACAGACACCCTCTATTGATATGCTTATGTTTAGTTTATTTTTCAGGAAAGATGTGCTTCTTAGTGGGATTTGCAAATATTATGAAGAAGTCATAAAATGAAGAAAGAGGAATTTTACTTGGGTAGCGGATCAACAGTTGGTGCAGCAAAATTTCCACCTCCAAGGTATCATTGTCTTATAGTTAAGGCTAAATTTTAGTATTATCATTGCCTACTGCCTATGACATATGATAAGTCTCACTTGGGGTTAGAAATCATGTAAATGAAACTCTTGTGTGATCTCGATTGTTGCCTACATTTTCTAGAAATGGTTATGCCTCGGTGATTATCTATAATAGAAGTGATTATCTATAATAGAAGCCCTTCCATTCACCTCGGTTATACTAGAGGATTCTTTTGGGTTTTGAGATTGATAAAAAGTGCTAAGGGAGAGATCTCAAACTGCCTTTTTGCCGATTTCTAATGTTGCTGAGAGGAATTAAAGTTTGAAAAACTCACAAAAATCTTATTGCGCAGGGAGCTGTGGCTAATTGGGCAGCTGCACAAATGAAGATCGAATAAAGAAAATTGAAAATGACATCCAAAGTGAAGTTTTACGTCCACTTTTTATTTACTTTATGAGTTGATCCCTGGAAATCTGAAGAAGGTATTGAAATTAAGGTACCTCGGTCTAACCAGAGGGTTCTTAATTATATACAAATATATGTTTTCTTTTCCTAGTTTGGTTTGGCTTTTTTAGCTATATTCTCTGTAAATGGTTTCTCCTTGCTTTTATGTTTCCCAGCTGGAGGTATGCATGTCGATTGCATCATTATTATTTGATTTATGACAATTCATTAGATATCCTTGTCGATTTGCTGCTTCACATATTTTGAAGGTGATACCCTCTGCTTCACATTGGAGATAACTTTGCTATACTGTAAACAATTAGATGAAATGTGTGTTGGAAGGTCATAACACTATGGTTCTCTTCCTGGAATATTACAGCATAATTAACTCATTGTTGCTATTGTGAAGAGGACATTGTATTGATATGCTTATGTTCAGTTTATTTTTTAGGAAAGGTGTGCTTCTTAGTGGGATTTGCAAATGTTATGGAGAAGTTATAAAATGAAGAAAGAGGAATTTCACTTGGGTAGCGGCATCACTAGTTGGTGCAGCAAAGCTTCCATCTGTGACAGGAGAGGAGAACTATTTAGCTTCGCCAAGGTATCATAAATCATATTATAGTTGAGGCTAAATTTCAGTATTATCGGTGTATCGGACATGTGAGAAGTCTCACCTGGGGTTTGAAATCATGTAAATCAACCCTTGTGTGATCTCCATTATTGCCTCCATTTTCTTGAAATCGTTATGCCTAGGTGGTTATTTGTAATAGAAGCCTAGCTGTATAGATGGAGACCGAAGAAAGGCAGATGATGGATGAAATTTGATGTTGACCATGTTCCCTCTCACAATCTTGGGGTGGTAAACCGTGTATTCATCTGTTTTTGAGGAGTAAAAAAAGCTATTTAGGCAAACCTGATTTTTTTTTCCTTTATTGTAGGCCCAAAAAAATGATTATTACATTTCGTGTAAATGTGTGTTCTCTTCATTGTTATGCAATAGAACTTTCTTATCAGTACCCAGATGTTCTTTTACAAGAAAACACTTGAAGGGATTGTCTGGACCGGGAGAAAAATTATGTGCTTGGAGTGGTGCTCGAGGTGGTCTTAGTTGCTCCTGCCAAAACCAGTTCATGGACCTCTCGATGTGAAATGGTGTTTAAGGTAGTCTTTGTCATGAGTATCATAGGTACTCACAACACAAGAAACATGGATTGTTGGAATTCATGGAATGAGCTGTGTAGGAGAGACAACTCTTGCCAAACTTATCTAAAATCAGTTTTCACATGGTTTTGAGCACTATTGCTTTTTCTCTAACGTCCGTGAAACTTCAGAGCTTGAGGGCATTCAGTTCTTGTAGAATAACTCATCTCCAATATCCTCAAACGGAAAGTGCAGAAATAAGTAATGTTGATGAAGGGATCAAGACAATTAAAGATAGGATTTTTAGTAAAGGAGTTCTCATCCTTTTTTTATTATGCTAACCAGAAGAATCGTTTGAATGCACTCATGGTAACATCTGTGATATTCGGGCATTACTGAATTCTTCAATGCCGAATATCAAGCGCTGAAGGATCTCGAAATTCTTATTGCTTTTAGTTTGTCATTGAATATCAGTGCATTTTGTTGATCGAAGGCACTGCCATCCTTAATGTGAGTTGATTGGGTTGAAATACTTCGCAGAAAGGGATAACATGCATGAGGCCTCTGATCGTTTCAACTTGAAGAGGTTCAAATCATGCAATGTCTGGCATTGCTTAGAAGATTCAACCATTTCTTGAAAAATTTAGGAGACATGCTCAGCAGAGTTCATTTTCCAAGTGCATGTGGTACTTGAAAGGTCGTGCATCCACAGCCAAGTCCGTTGTCAAGGAAGATTTGAAACTTAAACAAATTTCTTATTGTCCTATGTCATCCCAAGAGATATTCATTGTAGTCTTTCCTGGGATCGTTATCTGTTATACATAAGTTACAATCACACTTTGGCAAGTTGACTTGAAATCTATTGTTGTAGGCATAGTTATTACTGGCTCTTTTTGCAACTGTTTTCTACTAAACTTCTCATGAAATGGGACCCTGGTCTCTTTTGATCTATTTCATGAGTTTGATTTGGTTTAGATATATTGCTTTTTGAAGGTTTTGGTTGGCTAATTGAGTTACCAGTAAAAGACAAGTCAAATTGATGCTAGTGTTATTGCATTCAAGTGCATTACTTTTGTCAATTCACACGTGGGTCATTTACGTGAGATCCTTGGAACTTGCTGGTTTGTACTTTAAATTTTAACCTTATAACCATACCTTGTAAAACTTAACTTTGCTATACCTTAAACAATGAAGGATATAGTCCAACGTGTAGGTTTAATCCATGATAAAAGCTCTTTCATTCACTTTTCGGTTACCTAGGTATGGAGCTTTACGTTTCAACATTGGTAAGGAGAATCGCTAAACGACAAAAGAGACCTATATGATGGCCTGAGCTCTTTCTCATGGTAATAAGTAAGAAAAACTTACAGGTTTTTACCGTAAAGGTATGCCGGGGCTAGCGCAAGTAACTCGTAGATTTGACGACAGTGTATCTTTTCCAACGTTTTGGTGCTGTACTTTGGCTTTTACTGAAATGTACAAACTACAGCTTATCATATAGTGTCAAGGACTTAACTGGTCTCTTGCACATTGTGCTTTGAATAGTCACAATTGGCACTTTATGCTTCAAAATGATGAAGGAATTTCAGTTTTCCGGTTTTTGCTAATGTTAATTCCGGCATATCAAAAATAGAAGGTAAAAGCTTACAGCTTTCGTTCCAAAGGCCGATCAGATCATTCTTACATGTCTCAACCAAGATGATATAAATTGCTTACCTCCTAAAAGTTGAAATTCAGCAGAGGTTGCCAATGGAAATGACGCAAACTTCAGATAAGATCATTTTTTTCCGAGATGGCTTGACTTATCTATCCTGCCAAGGAACAGTCGAAGTACTTGGTTGCGCCAAGAAATCTTTTATATGCCAATAAGCCAGTAGTAGAAGGTAAGGTCACTGATTGAAAAGTGTTCTACCTAGACAGTCTTTGTTTCACCTTATAGAACTGGTTAATCTCCAAACCATGCAAGTCTAACAGTTCCAAAATTCACAAATTTCTGCCAATTTTGTGAAGTTCAACACAAGTTCAAACCCCCCAAAAAAGACAAAAAAAAGAAAGGAAAGAAAAAAGCGGCATGATTCGGCTATGGATAGATCAACTCAGCATCCACACATCCTTATTAGGTTTTATTGAGTCTCGTAAAAAATGCCACAGGCCCAAGATTAGATTGACAGGTAAACTTGTGAGCGCATTCATTCAATAGGTATCACAGAGTTGTATTTACAAGGATGATACATTCAACTTCATGCTATTTACATTCCAAGTGCATTTCGGTAGAGATCCTATGCATCTTGTGATGGACATGGAAACAGATTGATAGAATGCATTACGTGAGCAAACTTCATCCAGAGCTACCTAATGATCTTCACGAAATTAGGTGCTGACTTAGGAGCATTTTACGTTAAGTTACTCTTGACATCGGAGTCTTAACGCAGCCTCAATGCAGAAGAAGGATTCCTGGAAAGCATAATGTTTCCTTAGTCTTCGCTTCCATATTCCTTCAATCATGGGTTCATGACGATTTTGCACGATCCCCATGTCTCCGCCATTAATTCTGCACCATAGTAGAGTAAATGGTCCACGAAGGCTGTTACCAGTTACCGATCTGCAGAAACACACTCTGGTAAGTCATCTGTAAATATTTCTGGTAATAAAGGACTGGCATTCTCTAGAACAAGCTGATCTGTCACATGACTTATTGCACCTAGCATGATAAATCCACAAAATAATTGCTTGTAACAGGTACCTACGACTGAAACTACCTCCTTACCTGCTGCAAATTGGATCTTCTCCAGAGCCATCACAAACTTTCTCGACCTAATAAACCAGACTACCAAATCCTATATTATATAGCCATACCTACAAAAAAAGAAGGATTCCAATTACATGCAAACACCCACATAAAAAAGAGTAAGATTATCACCAAACAAGCAGGTGGAATCAAATTATTTTCACATTATCTCACATCTATATGTTTATCCGTGACTATCATTGAGCTAGTTGCCAATATTATAGGCATTAGTAGACATACATAATTTAAATGATTAATACCTTATAATTGCACAAAGCTTAAGACTAGGTCATCAGCCATCAGAGAGAGAGAGAGAGAGAGAGAGAGAGAGAGAGAGAGAGAGAGAGAGAGAGAGAGAGAGAGAGAGAGAGTTAGACAAATTATTACGCGTCTTAAATTTGGAATTGGTACGAGAAACTCATGATAGCTTTATAGGAATGAGAAGAGTTCCTTAAATAATGTTAAAAAGGTCATGAGTACTACAAACTGCCCTGCTTTGTTAAGAAGATAAACAAACAAAACAGTTAAAATTTATATGCTGAAAAAAATCAGAGTACGAACATTGTTGGAAAATATAAGACTTCTCCAGTTAGATAGGTTGAAATAAATGCAAAGCAAATGTCAAATGCAGTCAGCGACAATTCCCCATAATTTATTTGACATTCTGTCAAGATCAAAGTCGTACCACGCTAGGGAAGTGATGGTATGTCTTTTGTGGGAACCAAGAATAGTTCGGAGGCAAATGAGGCACAACATATGTCCATTAGTTATATGTATACTATTTGGCACGCTGTAGTAAGAAACAAACATTGCATTGCCAATACAAGGTTGTCCAAATGTCAAAACCTGGACAATCTGTGCTTCATGATTTACCTGGAAATTAAGTGTCCTTAGTTATATAAGTAAATCAAGTGGGCAATGGTCTGGAAAAAATAGCTTCACCACACATAATTAGACGGCCAAATAATTTTCTCTCCATGAGGGTTGGAGGTCTAGTGTTACTTTTTCTAGATCCCATCCATAATTTTCCCAAAACCAAACCCCACAGCCACAACAAAACCCACCACACCCTCACATCCAAGAAAAGGTGTTAATAATGTGGAATGGTCGTATTGGGGGTGAATTTTCAACCAAGGAGCATTTAAATGCTTCCACGAGAAGCACTTAGATGTTGGTGGGGTGAGTCATATCCTGCTAATGACACAAACAAAAAATTCCAAGTTCATGGTGAAATTGCCTCTAGAACCCCAAAACTTACAGTCATTAATAGCAAAGGAGAAACTAAATCTTAAAAAGGGCCACTACGCATGGAAAGGGCCACAACCCATGGGCATGATGTCACAATCGGCTTAGAACAATTTTCAGTAAGAAACCAGCAAACAAAAATGACATCTTAAACCATCCAAGTGTTCAGACAAGATGTCACAGTTGCTATTAATACTTCAAGAAAAGGTTTAGTCTAAAGTTCATGCAACCCACGATCCTATCGTAGGTCACGTGAGTGTCTGTATAATCTGTGTCCAAGACAAAGTTTGACTCTCAAAAATCACTACTCGTCATGGAGAAGAGAATTAATGGGACATGACTTTGGGGTGGGTACCATTTCTGGTACCAGTTCCACAACAGGTGCCTAGAAAACTCTGGACCACTCTGTCCAATAAAGCTAAGACAAAAAGCATAAGTTAGACATTTAGAAATGGTTCCAGCCTACAGCATATCTGGCTAGTAGTCCGACTGAAAAGGAGCTGCTTCTTTTGGTTAGAGACAGACAGACAGAAACAGCGCACAGAACACGGATTTAGGATCAATATATTCTAGTTTAAAATGCATTAGCAATTCAAGATTACATGACATAAAATTTGAGCTTCAAGAGCTTGCAAAAGTTATATATCCAGACCATAAACATATCAATAATCCCAGAAAGTTTCCAGCAAGTAAACTTCGTAATGATTAGTTGCAAGTGTTTATCCACTATATTTAGGTATTCAATCAACTTTAAGCTCCATGGCTTAACATGTAAGACAATTCACACAACTAAATATGTAGACCATAGATGGTTCACGTAAAGGGTTATTTGCAACCCATTCTGCTTGTGTTTTGTCTACGGGTTGATTTACCAAAAAAGAAAAAAAAAAACAAGATGCTGACCAATTGTAAATATAAATATGAAGCCATAGAAAGTTCAAGATATCCATAGTCTCCAGAGTCTAGACTCTTCAAGGTAGAGTTGGCAGAGAATTTCAGGTAACTCTTAACAGACCAAAACTGAATTAATGGAAGAACACAATAGAGAAGAACCAATATCTGAACCCATAACAAGTTTTTAACTATCTTACCACAATATCAAGTCCACAAAAGGATGCCATAGGCCCTCCCATAGAATGCCCTGTCGCCATGACGTTGATGTCAAATCCTTGGCTCTTCTAACGGCATCCAAAGTACCAGGTCGCATTATCGTATTGTGACAAGCATAATAAATCCATGATGAACCTAAGCAAAGACAATAGAATAAGACTGTAACTCATTCCAGATCAGAAGTATCCACAACTTGCAAGAGGCTCATCATCTCTAGAACCATGGCTATAGGCATGTGGGGCTAGTTTAGGTCAAGCTGTTTCCAGTAGAAATCTTCAATCCAATTCTGTATGCTGTAGACATAAATAGAAGTAACCACTAACTGAAAATTTCAAATAACTTTTCCAGGGACAAAATTAGTGAAGTATGTGGTCTCCTCGTGACTCCATCTAAATTTACAAGCACATAACTTTCATGTCTCACTGGAAATGATTCACTGTTTTCCCTTCTTATGGACAGCAGATCCATGTGCTTTGTGTACGCACTCACCGGAGGCTACTCTTCTTAGCTTAAATTTTCATCAAATCCTTCGCATGTCAAATGTAAGAGGAATAATTGCTAAAGTTAACATGCATACCTATGTTCTTGAGTACCTTTGAAAGCTATAACCGCAGCATTAAGGTCCTGGCCACCCCAATAGATGCCTACAGGTAATATATATTGATTAGAAATAAGGACAAAAAATTAGATGAAATTCAAACAGAGGCATCACAAGCATAGCAAATTGGTAGGCCACTGCAACATGAATTACATACCTATAAGCAGTGCTGGACGTCAACTATCAGATCAATGACTTAGAACCCCTGCTTTCAAATCCGAAGGCATTAATAACCAGTCCGAAGCTAATAAGAGAAGGCAGCATATGCCCACAAAATCTCATCTCAAGAATTGGCCATTTAGTACTGAGGACCTAATCTTTACGCAACCTTAGCAACAATGTCATATTAAAACGTAGTCAAATTACCTTGGTCTTTCCATCACAACTAGGACCTGTCCAACTAAAAAGTTCTGTCGAATTTGATATGTAAACGCGCAAAAAAAAAAGCTTTGCATCTCGTTACAATGTTATTGTATTGAAATGGTGAAACCTGAAGGGTAATAAAAAGAAGCTCTGTGTAAATGGGAGAAAGTTTATAAAGAACACTTACTACAGATGCATACTCCACCACTATTGTCACAAGAGTGTGATTGTAAACAGCTTTATGAGCCTTGGACCTCACTCAAAGTTCTGCATTTACCAGTCGAGAAAATTTCAGATTGAAAATGCGGTCACAAGTTCATTCAATTACAAGCAATGAAGCAAGTTTCTTATGTCTCTAGCAAGCTATTTCAACAAATCAAGTGAGAGGAACACTTTAAGGAAACATCAACTCAAAACAATATTTTGGTATATTTCTACCGTCCTTCATGAACTTGAAGAACTATATATGTTCAATGCAATGCGATGAAAGGGGAATAAGTAAACAACATAAGGCTCCGCTTTCCCAAAAGCTATTCCACTATAACCTTCAAGCTACAGTCCATCACTCAACTGGAGAAAAGCTGACTAGCTGACAGTTAATCACTGTGAGATACTCAACAAATTTTATCCCCGAAGAAGAAACAGCAGGATGACATTTGTACCGAACAAATATAAGGAAATTCAATCGATCCGAACACATTCCAGTAGTAGCATCAATCCAAACTCGGTAATCCAATAGCTTAACAAAACCAACCAAATGCAACACAACACTGTCAGTCATATGCCTCGAAAACATCCAAATCTACACCAGAGGGATCATTCAGCTACAGGTTGGCCCCCATTCAATCAGGCACTACAGCTCCACGACACAGTCAACGATTCCCCAACCCTGAAATACCTAAATCCGCCAAATTCACAATACAAATCTCACTTTCCAAGCTCAAAACCAACGTACCCAATACTAGAGCCTCCGAATTAACTGGTACATGAACACGGAATGCGATTACCTCTCGCCCCACTTGCGGCAATCGAGCATGTCAGAACCATCACCCTCAACCGCCACCCGTTCCGCTCCATATTCTACAATAGAAACGGATGGAACAGCGTCATCGAGAAAACGAAACTGCGCCACAAAGAAATCGAATCTCTGTAACGTTTCCCATAAGCAAACAATTACACGAAATCGAACGCCGCGATCGCGCAGTGAGATAGAGAGATGGGCCGCGATCGTCCGTGTTCCTCGAATTGAACCTCGATTCCGGTCTCTCGGGTTGGTAGATTTTCTGAAGATTTTCGCGACGGGATGGCGATTGGAAGCCACGGCGACTTGGGGCGAAGGGGAGGAGAGGATGATGAGTATACCACATTTCCTGATTTGCCCTCGGGATCTTCTTCTGTTGTTGCGGCAAGATTCGGTGATTTCGCCGTTTGCGTGAGGGCACTGAAGGAAGTTCCTCTAGAAATTCAAATTTGGGGTTCTATCTTCTCTCTTTTGCAGCTTACCTTTGATGTCTCCACACTAGCACTTCGACTCAAGCTTAGTCGAATTAGTTTTTTTTATCTGTCCTACTCTAATTCTCATCTCACTCTTAAATTTTTGCTCTGTTTTTTTGTAAAGTATGGGAATTTAGAAATCGAACCCCACACTTGAAACTAAACGTCCCCATCACCGATTTTGAAAAAATGAGAATTTGAACCCTCTACCTCATCCATCCTAATGGGAAGGATGGCTACTAGAGCAATCCCTATTATATGAAAATGCAATCACTACTAGACGCACTGTAAAGGTGTATTTAACTTTAAAAAGACAACTGTGTTCGGTTACATATGCCTACTTTTTTCTCAATTTGGCTTAACAAACGATGAGAGATGAGAGCTCCCATTGAACCGAAGTAGTTGTGCCTTCAGACTATAGAACCATTAGTCGCTCTAAATAGTTTTGATTAAAAATGCGGTCCTTAATCTAAGTTTCTAAATATGCAAGCGAGGACTGCCGTCGTGAAGGATGAGAAATTATGTGAAAAAAATATAAAAAGAGGGTTCTATGGTGGCGGGAAGCAACATGAGACAATAGCGATGCTGATCCTAAAGAGGTTACTTGAATCTGTGAAAATGTTTGCGAGGCTGAATAGAAATGGTAGGACGCATTTAGGGAATGATGAGATCCTGATTGGTGCTCAGGACCATTGTGATTGGGATTACCTTATGCTATTTGTCTTCATGAATTCCTGTTTCTCCAAAGAAATGCACCCTGCCTAGGTGATTGTCAATGAATGAACACATTTCATAATTCATGTCAAGTCAATGCAGAGTCTCTGCAGTCAAACATTTGTATTGCAACGGTAAACCGAGACTTTCCTGTGTATAGGAGGCCCAAAAAATTCTCAGATTTACCATAATTTAAGGTAAATATGTCATAGATATACCAATTATGGGTAAGTGTAATACGGATATACTAGTTTGAGAGTTTTTTATGAAAATATGGCATGTGTATACCATTTTGAGATTTTCTTTATCTCGTTACCACAACAATGAATCTGGTCTATCTCTATGACATGATTAAATCATAACAAAGAATCTGGTAAAAGGTGCGTTCTTTTTCAATGACCAAATGAGGAAAAACTAGTTTATGTACGAGAGTTAAACGAGGCTCTGAGCAACCCAGGGGTTAGTTTAGGTTAGACTAGACCATCGATTGATAGAAATGTGAGTGCAGATTAGTCCCACAACATATCTTATTTCCTCGCACTCTCATATGTAAATAATCTCATGTTTGAAATATCTATTTGAATTTATCTTGCATTTTAGTCCACTCATCACTACGTACTTAATCCCTCACGCACTTCAGACTGATTCTTAAGTAGAGTCCAAAACCGCATTAGTTAAGTAGATGGAAAAGAGAAACCCCCCGAACCTGCCCACTTACCCATTGTGCTTGTTATGACATTAACTAATGTCGAGCTAAATAAGTAAAAAACGACCCAAATCATTAATTCCAAATAAATAGATGTGGAGCAGTATCTTAAAGCATCGCTTGACAGTTAGAACAATTCCTCTTGGTTCATGCATCTCTGGTGACGATTTCAAGATTGAATTTGTTCGACTCCGCTTTGAGTCCATCGACATTTCCTAGTCTTCGGCAATGTCGGGCACTGTAGGTGCCTTGCGTCTGATTATCAATGTCCAAAACTGTCTCGTTATGGCTCTGATGATCAAACTAAGAGAACCTAAAAAAATTTTGTAGAAGCAAAAAAAAAAAAAGGAAAACTACTCAAAGTGAAGGTCATCATACTTGTTGGATGATGTTGCTGAAGCCCGATTTGCCGTCGGCAAGTTGACTCCAAGATCAAAGTGCACTCTAACTATTAAAGAGAAATTTCTCGAGCTGTAGGAATGCTTGCCAAACCCTCCTTTTTTCGGAGCATTTCAAAACTACATACGACTCTACTAAACTTGAGCTACCTTGAATATGGTCATTTGGTCTACATGTTGAATTTGACAAAGGGAGTTCGCAAGTGAGGGTATTTGTAGTGCAGGCGGCCACGCCGTGATGCTCTAAGTACAACGCAAACATCGCGAAGCTATAGTATTGTCCTTGATTCAATATACAAACTAGGAAGAAGATATATGCAAGTGCGTATAAAATAATGAATGGCATTTTGTTAAGTTAACTATAAAAAGGATCTTTTTAATAATAATAAAAAGGCGTGAAAACAACACCACATTTTTTTGGAAACTAAATTTAATGAACATAGTATTTTCCCTTTTTAAATTCATCTTTTCGACATATCACTTACAAGTAGGCCCGACACCTATATATATATATATATAGATGTTTGGGCGCGTTTTGTCCACTTAGGAGAAAAACTTATATCAACGGTCGATTTCTGAAACTCTTCAGCTCACTAAAGGTTAATATCTATACTTTTTAGGAATTACAATCGTTTTTTTTCCGAAAATATCTTCAATTAGTTATTTTGTAAATATTTATATCAATAGAAAAATGCCTAAATTAATAATTCTACTTTATCTATCATGCATTTCAAGTTTAAAGTTTGAGTCTTTTCAATCTTATTAGTTATAAACAATCTGACAAAAAAGTACATATTCTGAAATAGTTTTATCTTTACCCGTATGCATGTATAATTTCTTTCGTATTATATAAATAATATCTTTCGATTCATTACTAATTTAAATATTTCGTAATAAGGGAATTTTGTCATATCTTTTAAATATTAATTTTCGCATAAACGTGACGCGGATATAGAAAGGAATCTTTCTATTTCTTATAAAGATTATGTATCAGTACACTCAAAAGTATTGACTAGAAAGAAAGGAGAGGAACCAAAAAAAAACCTATATTTTCTGGAAAGAGAAGTAATACTTATATAAGCTTTGAGTAATAGTACTTTTGATCACGCAATTTCATAATATAAGCTTGGATATTTTTCCATATTTCTAATCATATATATAGTTAAACTAAAAATTTAAGTTTTTGGTACTCGGAGATATTGCATTCGAGATAAGGGTGAATTCCATTCTTTTATCAAAAAAAAAAATTATATGACATTCTTAACTCCACTCCAAATTCTAGGGCATCAATTTCTTTTATAGTTTGTTTTCTAATGTGGTACTTCACACAACATATTCTTTGTTCATTATTAAGACTATAACATGCCGGTATTTGTACCACACCAGCAATTCCACATTGAATTTTTCATTCTCCCTTAAAATCTGAATTTGACTCATCATACTCATGCATTACATATAAAAGTCTGGCTTTGAACAAAGTTATGCAAAAGACTTGAACTTCAGCATTATACCCTTCCAAACAAGTACATTAAGAAAAAGGGAAAATGACACAAATGATCCATGCACTTTGGTCCAATATGCAATGTGATCCTTGAATTTTTAATTTGTTTAATATAGTCCCTAAACTTTAACCAAATGTGTAATGTGGTCCATAAACTTTTAATTTGTTCAATGTTATCTTTAAACTTTTGCTTTATGTTCGATATAGTCCCTGAACTATATGCAAATATTCAATATAGTCTTTAATATTTAATTAATACAATAATTACATTGAATATTTTCATTTAGTTCGAGAATCACATTGAATATATACCAAAATTTCAAAGACCATCTTATACATTAGATCAACATTCGTGGATTATTTTTCTCGTTATCCCTTAAGAAGACCTTGCCCTAAGATTAATTACCGGGCCACGCCACCCGCGACAGAGCACGGACTTGCCCCTCTTAGGCCCTGGCCTAACCCTAGCACGGCCCCCCTCAATGAGGGGTCGTACCGGGCCAGGCTGTTAGCAGCAAGGGGCTGTTCCAATACCTAGCCTCGTGATTGTAGCCGGAACAAAAATGAAGATAGCAAAATAACATATCAACGACAGGAAAAGAAATTCCTCGTGGTACAAGAAAAGTAGGGGCAAAACAGGAGGAAGCAAGTGATCAATAATTTCTTGCCAATGAAATGCATCCTCATGTTTTCTTTTTTTTTTTCCTTTTTCCCTTGTCTCGTGGGGCTTCTTGTCTTTGACTAAAAAGCTCACGGAAAGCACGACCCGTCTTCTTTTTCTTTGCTTTATTTCTTTTCATTATCACTTTACTTTTTAACAAGATTTTCCCAATTTCACCGTGACTGACGGCCGAGGTCCCAAAGAAATGGTTTTGATGCTACTAGTCATGAAATCGGTGGGTCAATCATTTTAATAGTTGACTGATAAATGATTTTCTTTTTTCCGGCCAGCGTCATTTGATAAATGATTCCAAACCACAATTTTAATATTTTCGAGAGGATTTTCAATGAGAATTTGTAAAATAAGGTGCTTTTCAACGTGTCATGTTACAGATTTTACTTAATAAGTGTCTTTTATTTTAATTGCTAGCAATATGTGGATTTTTTTTCAATTAAGATGTGCACTTTTACAAAGTAAGCACTCACTCTCCATTATTTGAAATTGGATAAATAAGTCCCGGTTATTTACGAGTAATGTTAATGAATATACGAAAATTGATATAAAAGGGGTATGGCCAAATTATAATTGAACCTTTAGCAAGTAAGCAAACAGTTTTTTGAAAATAGATATTATACAAGCGTGAAAATCCCGAGAGATTTCAATATTTTATTTTTAAAATCATTTTTGAAAAACGTGAATTATCTGGATCTCTTTAGCATGATATTCTAGAGAATCTTGAACTTTCCACTTGCTATAAAAATAAATATTAACCACTATAATTCCCTGTTCCATTTGATTTTATTGTTTGGTCAGACCCTGTTCCATTTGATTGGCGTGCGATTAATTGATCATCCCATCTTTACCATCCATTTCAAATCCGGTTTGATCCTGGTTGTTCATTCAATTTGGAGTCTTATCCACTAAACCAACTATTTTTTTACCTACTAAAAGCCATTACTTAGGGGTCCCTCATCACTCATTTGTCAAAAGCAAACGGATGCTAAAGGTAGGTCCAATTTTTAGTCCCCACTAGATTAAGCATAATGCATCATCTATAATTTTGTCCAACTGATATAGACGTCGAGGTTGATTGGCATGGATAGAGTGAAAAGAAAGGGAACTTTAATGGAAAGATCATTTGCTCAAACGTCCGTACGAAATATCAACTAGTGATAACAAAGTTGCACAAAAACCAAGATAAGAATTAAAATAAAGGCAGTTCAGTAGACCACCTACCCAAGGCCCACGCCACACAGCCACGGGTCTCCTCGACTTTCAACTTCATTACGGAGAATATTATCTTCCGATTTTGTGTTAAGATGTCATGGGATCTCAATGTTCTTTAAAATGTCCTCAATTTTCAATTTTATCAAGTTAATTTAGATATTGCGGGACGATTTTTATATCCTAAATCTGACTAATAAGTTCAATAGATCAATTCAATGTTTCTATTTTGGCCACCTGTCTAACGTATATAGAAGCACTTGCCTTTTATTTTTCATTTTATTTCTTTTGATTGCTCCTGCAACGATGGTAAGCACGTGGTTACTGCTCTCAGTCGATGAACTGCCGATGTATATGTAGCTTGACAAGCTTGAATTATTGGCGCGATTCTGATTGCCAACGGGCTCAATTCGATAAACTTAGACAATGAGTTCTTCTAATGAACACTAGCAAGACCTTTTTTTCTTTAGCAATAAGGGACGGTGCTAATGCCTGGGCCTGTGATTGCAGTAAGAACAAAAGTGAAGATGGTAACACAAGATCTCAATGTCGGATTTCTCGTGAATATAACTATGAAAAGGAATTCCTCGGGAAAAGAAGGGGCAAAATAGGAAGGAGCAACAGTGAATAATTTCTTGCCATCGAAATGCATCCTCATGTTTGTTTTTTTCTGCATTGTGGGCTTCTTTGGACTAAAGTTCTGCCGACAACGCATAGGCGCACGCTAATAAAGCATTGGTGGGTTCTCTTTTCCACAGTAGCATGACCCGTGTTCCTTTTACTTTGCTTTATTGCTTTATTTCTTTTCATCATTATCACTTTGCTCTTTTAACAAGATTTTCCACGGATTCTCTCGGGCCCGTTTCGCCATGGATGACGGTTGACGAACCCAAGAAATGGTTTTGTGCTACTAGTCATCAGACCAATGGGTTAATTATTTTGATAGTTGATTGATAGATGTTTCTTCTTGCCAGCATTTGATAACTAATGTTTTTTCGGCCAGCAGCATTTGATAAATGATTTCATACCACAATTTCAATATTTTCATGTGGGTTTTCCATGAGAATTTGTCGAATAACATGATTCAGAGTGACGCTTTTTATTTTAATTGCTAGCAATATGTGGATTTTTTTTTCGATTTTGATAAAATAAATTGTGCACTTTTGCTCCGTAAGCACTCTCGCTCTCTATCATTTGAAGTTTGAGAATAAGTCCAAGTTATTTACAAGACATATTAATAGGCGTACTAAAATCGATATATTAGTGATTTGATCAAATCATAATTGAGCATTTAGCAAGTGCACAAATAGATTTATGAAAATAGATACTATACAAGCAGGAAAATTTGAATAGCTTTCATTTTCTTTTAAATCATTTTTGTAAAAAGTGAATTTTCTAGATCTCTTTAGCCCTATATTCTAGATGATCTTGAACTTTTGCTTTTAAAAATATCCTAAACTTTCAACTTTATCAAGGAGAATTTCTAGTTTTGTATTAAGATGTCATGGAAAATCAATTTTCTTTGAAAATGTCCCAAATTTTCAATTTTATCAAATTAAGTTAGATATTGCAGCAGGATGTCTATTCCATAGATTTGAAAATAAGCTTAATATATAATTTGAGAGTTTCCACCTTGGCCCCCTGTCTAATGTATGCCATAACAACACTTGTATTTTATTTTTGGTTCTAGGGAAAATTTCTAATAAAGACTTGAAATGCCCTCATTTTCTCAAATAAAAGTTTGAAATGGACATTATTTCAAATAAGGGCATGAAGTGGCTATGGCAGCTACAAATAAGAGCTTGACCTCACAGGCCGGTTAAATATTCCAACTGATTAAGAGCATTTTCATCCAAAAATAATTTTAATTACTTCCATAGTTGATTGACAGGTAGCCACCATTCAATAAATGATTTTTTTTTTGCCAGCATCATTTGATAAGTGGGGCATCTGAACTTTTTTCATGTCTGAATTGTTTCTCGAAGAAAAGATTAGGAGAGATTAATGGAGGGGAGGCAATGCTTGGTTTATTCATCATTGGATTGATCATAATCCGGATTGTGAAAAGCATATGATAGTGTATGTGCTAGTGCTTTACAAGCGACTTTGGTTGGCTAAAGAATGGTTGATAGGAGCTGATTTTGATAGCTGCAGCTTATATTGGTTGTCATCAAGCTAGTATTGCAAAACTTTAGTTGCGAAGTGGCTATTTTCTATCGTGAAATGCAGAATTAGTTATCACAAAATTAATTTAGAAACTTAGAAAATACTTCCAAACAAACACCATCTATTCAGAAAATCTTTGATCTTAAGATAGTCTAGCCAATCATGTCATCAATCAATAGAAAAATTGATATCATCTAATTTAACTAAATGGGAAGTTAGAAAGTATCGTATGAACATAGTTTTGACTGGCATTAGAATAGAATCATTAGATTAAAAATTGCATGAGATTGGTCGATATGATTTGGGTTAATATCACGAAAAACCCCAAACTGGTACTCTTATGACAAATTTATTGAAAACTAATTTTTTGACCATAAAAAATCCTAAATTAGTATACCTATGACAATTTTACTCTCCATTAATTTTTACTGTTAAATTTCTAAGTTGGATGATACGTGGCAGCTAACAAATATATCAGTTTAGGGTTTTACCCTCCGTTTATCACATGTGTATCAGTTTGTGATTTTTTATAGTATTAATCCAATTTAATGGAGGGTAAATTTATCACAAATGTATCAATTTTGAATTTTTTTGTGGTCAAAAAGTTAATTTGGGGTAAATTTATCATAAATGTACCAGTTTGGGATTTTTGGTAGTATTAACCCATATAATTTTGATGCAAAGGACACCAATAATCTAAACCTAAGTAAACCATGCCTCGTTTTAACGTGTATTAACAATAGCTACCACTTTCCAAAGAAAAATAAAATAAAATAAAAGAGCAGCGTACGGTTGGTGCAAGAAGACTAAAACATCAAGGGACTAGAGGGCCAAAGTCAAAGTCTACGAAGACTTGGACTACACAGTCCATGAACCAACTTGCTCAAGAAGGAATCAAACCAACGATTCATTTTATTTGGTCGTTCGTGCCTCACAGTCAGACTTCCATAAACGTAGAGATTTCATCAAAAGATTAAAAAAGAAGTCACTAGATCACTCTGTAAAATCTAAGGGCTAATGACCAAACCCTAACCCTGACATTTGACATTTTCAAACTATTTTTTTTTGACCATAAAAATCCCAAACGGTACCACTTGTGACAATTTATCCCGAACTATTATTTTGACCACCAAAAATCCCAAATCGATATCACATGACAATTTTATTTTAACTAATTTTTAATATTATTTTTATTTTCGAATTTTTAATTAATTTTTTATTTTTCTTTTCTCTTTTACCTCCGGCCGGCGAGGTCGAGCCTCGCCAGCGGCCGGCGGGGCCGGGCCCTCGCCAGTTTGGCGAGGGGACCCTCGTCGTTCTTGAGGCGAGCCGACCTCGCCCTAACGTCGGCGAGTTGAGCCTCGCCCGGTATACGGGTGACCTCTCGCCGACTTTGGCCTCCGATTGACTGTCGCGTCCGGTCCCATGACCGGAGGTTAAAGAGAAAAGAAAAGAAAAGTAAAGAAAAAATAAAAAATTAATAAAAAAATTTGAAAAATAAAAAATAATATTAAAAAATTAGTTCGGGGTAAAATTGTCACACGTATACCAGTTTACGATTTTTGGTGGTCAAAAAAATAGTTCGGGATAAAATTGTCACAAGTGTACCAGTTTGGGGTTTTTTATGGTCAAAAAAATAGTTTGGGGTAAAATTGTCATCGTGCATTCAGGTTTAAGGTTTTCGACTAGCCCAAAATCTAACACTGAGTCACGTGTTCTCTCATTCACCCACAAACATCACACGACAATAAATCGATCTCCAATTTACATGTTCATTGATAATTTTGTCTTACGATTTACTCCGATCAAATACCATCATATAAATCGAAAATCATATAACAACAAACTCTTAGAATGTGATTATCTCGCTGAGAATTTTATTGTCGCGGGAATAGGTTGTTAGGAAATTCAATTTTAGAGAAAGTAAATCAGAAAATTTTGATTATGGTGGAAACAAGTTGAAAAAAAATTGATTTTATCGTAATTGGTAATATGTGAATCCACTAAATGCGGCTTGTACCATTAAAAGTAACATGTAATGACTAAGAAATTGGAATCGATACTGTCTTCGTTTAGTTTGTAATCTATCAAAATGACAACGATTACAAAGAAATTAGGATAGAAATCAGGAAAAACGATTCCTTCTTGCCAAGTCATTTTCTCTAAGGTAATTATTTTTAGCCCATGGTTAATGTTTTCCATCGATCGAATAGTTTTACGTAATTCAAACACTGGAAAGTATGGAAAAAATTTTCCGAAAAATGATTTTTCATCAAGTAATCTAACCCTAAGTTAAATAAAGGAGGAAGAACGTGAGGGACAATTCCATCTTTTTTTTTTTTTTCTGGGAAAGTATTACCCTTCGGAACAAAATTGCACAAGTGTTTGCAAGCTAACGTCATTGATAAATCCAGACCCAAAAAAAAAAAAGAAGTCGTTGATAAATGTTAGATTTGTATGGCGATAGACCACATAATTGATGCCAATAAAGAGATTCAAAGTGAACAATCATATCCCTTCATATCCTATCTTGTCCCAAAACGCAGAAGAGCAAAAGTGAAATGCCAAAAAGAAGATGGACAAATGTTAAGGTCTCGAGCGCGTAGCAAAAAAGGACAAAAGCAAAGCAAGAACATATTCCATTCCACTTTTCTTAAAAGTTAAGTTGAAAAAGGCTTACTGAAAAGTAGTGGATTGCTTGGTCAGTGTCGATCACCAGGAGATAAACTCATGGAAATGATAGGTGCTTAATCAAATGAAACACAAATCATCGGAACCTATGGGATGGGTGGCATCGAAAAGACGATTATTGCCAAAATCATTTGCAATCAGCATTCGCGCGATTACAAGAATTGTTACTTTCTTCCATATATCCAAGCCCTTGCGACTGAAGTCAGAACAAAAGTGAATATGGTAAAACAAGATCTCAAGGACGATTTCTCGTGAATATAATTATAAAAAGGAATTCCTCGGGACAAGAAGGGGCAAAACAAGAAGGAGCAAATAGTGAATGATTTCTTACCACCGAAATGCATCCTCATATTGTTGTTTTTCTTCTTCTTCTCTTTCTTTTGCCTTGTGGGCTACTTTTGACTAAAGTCCTGCCGACTACGCAAGAGGCGCACGCTAAAAAGCGTTGGTGGGTTTTCTTTTCCACACTAGCATGACCCATCTTCCTTTTCTTTGCTTTGTTGCTTTATATCTTTTCATTATTATCACTTTGCTCTTTGAACAAGATTTTCCTCGAATTCTCTCGGGCTGTTTTGCCGTGAATGACGGTTGAGGTCCCCGGCAAGTTAAATACTTAGATAATTGATTGATAGGTGGCCCCCATTTGATTAGATGATTTCCTTTTTGTGGCCAGCAGCATATGATGAATGATCCAATAACACAAATTCAATAATTTTTTAAGATTTTCAATGATAATCTGTAAAATAACACACATTCGCCGTCATGCGGGTTTTACTTAATAGCAATTTAATTACAATTGCTAGCAATATGTGGTTTTTTTTTTCATCAATGTTGTTAAAAAAGATGTTCACTTACTCATTAAGCACGAGCTCTTCATCATTTGAAGGTTAACAAAATAAATCTGGGTTATTTACAAGTAATGTTAATAAGTACACTGAAATTGATATATTAAGTGATATTGATCAAATCATTTTAGCAAGTGAATGAATGGATTTATGAAAATAGATACTATATAAGTGCGAAAATACAAATAGTTCTAATTTTCTTTTAAAGATGGTTTAATTGGAAAAACTGAATTTCCCAGATCTAGAGAATCTCGAACTTTCCAAATTGCTATTCAAAATGTCGTGAACTTTCGACTTAATCACGGAGAATATAAATTTTCAGTTTTGTATTAAGTTGCCATAAAATCTTATGTCCCGACCTTTCAATAGTATTAAGTTAATTTCGATATTACAGCAAGATGTTTATATCATAGATTTGACAAATAAGTTCAGTAGATAATTTCAGAGTTCTACCTTGGCCCCTTGTCTTTTATTTCTTGGTTTTATTGCACAACGACTATAGGCGGGGGCTTACTGGGGAAATAGCCAATTCCCCTAGTTTCTAGGATCATTGGTGCCCCTCGTTCAAGATGTTTTTTGTGGCCCATAGGAACATGACCCACTTTACTTAATACTAGTGGTATTGGCTATTTTCCCGCCCAAAATTGCTCCAAGCACATCTTTTCCGTTGAAGAGACAAGACTTCCCCTCATACGAAAACCCTTGCTATTCCTACTCATACTATACAATATAGAAAAATACAAGAAAATTCAAAATTATTGAATGAAGGAGGGTGGAGCAGAGAGGAAAAGGACAAGGGGGGCTGTGTGATTACGGTGGATGGGAGCGGGAGCTGTCGGCTGTCGGTAGTCAGGTCACATGGGGGGGGAGTGATGGTAGTCAAAGTCTACGAAGACTTGGACTTCGAATAGTCCATGATGAACCAGCTTTGCTCGAGAAGGAATCACACATCGACCCAAAACAAAAACAGAAAAAACATGTAAGAAGAAGAATCACACCGATGATTCATTTTATTTGGCAGTTCGTGCCTGATAGTCAAGCTTCCATAAACGTAGAGATTTCATCAAAAAGATAAAAAAAATGTAACTAGATCGCTCTGTCAAATCCAACACTGATTCATTTGCTGTCTCATTCACCCGCAAAAATCACACGTCAACAAATCCATCTCCAATTCTCATGTTAATTGATAATTTCATCTTGCGATTTCCTTCGATCAAATTCTATCATATGAAAATCGAAAATCATATAAAAACAAACTCTTAAGTTGCGTTTGTCTCCTTGAGAATTTTTTTGTTGTGGGAAAATGCTCTTAGGAAATTCAATTTTAGAGAAAGTAAACCAGAAGAATTGATTGTGGTGAAAACAAGTCGAAAAATCCACTAAGGGCAGTTTATATCGTTAAAAGTAATATGTAATGACTAATAAACTCGAATCGATATCGTCTTTGTTTAATTTGCAGTCCTTTAAAATAACAACGATTACAAAGAAATTATAATAGAAATCCAGGAAAACGATGCCTTCTTGTCAAGTCATTTTCTCTAAGCTTATTTTTTTTAGCCCATGGTAAACGTTGCCCATCGATTGAATAGTTTTATGTAATTCAAACACTAGAAAGTACGGAAAACAATTTCCCAAAAATGATCTTTCATCAAACAAACTAACCCCAAGTTAAATAAAGGAGGAAGAACGTGAGGACAATTCCATCTTTTTTTTTTTTTTCGTTTTTTGGGAAAGTATTACCCTTTGGAACAAAATTGTACAAGTGTTTGCAAGCTAACGTTGTTGATAGAAGTCAGATTTGAGCGTCAGTAGACCATATAATTGATTCCAATGAAGAGATCCTAAGCGAACAATCATATCCCTTCATATTCTATCTTATCCCGAAAAGGAGAGGAACAAAAGTGAAGGGCTAAAAAGAAGTTGGACAGATGAATGTTAAGGTCTCAAGCGCATAGCGAAAAAGGACAAAAGCAAAGTAAGAATATCTTCCATACCACTTTTCTTAAAATGAGTTATAAAAGGCTTATCTGGAAGCGTTGGACTGCTTGTTTAGTGTCGATCACCAAGTAGATAAGATCATGGAAACAATGGGTACTCAAACAAGTAAAACACGGATTATCGAAATTTATGAGATGGGTGGCATCGGAAAGATGACTATTGCCAAAATCATCTACAATCAGCTTTTGCACGATTTCTAGAATTGTTTGAACAAAAGCAAAGTTGGTAAAAAATATCTTAATGGTGGAGGGATCTCCATGTAAGTTTTCTCCGTATTCCCTTTCTCCTAGGAAGACAAATATTCGAAGGAAACTTATGGGGGCCTTGAGTGGCTAAGGTAGACACCATGTTAGATTCGGTTGGCCGCACCTAAGGTGACGAGGTGAAGCATTGCATAACGCTCCTTCTAGGTCAACCCGTGCTTCGCACATTGTCTTTTTAACCAACGTGTCGGTCTAATATCCCGGGTTAAGAAGACACTATGAAAAGGAATTCCTCGGGAAAAGAAGGGGCAAAATAGGAAGGAGCAATAGTGAATGATTTCTTGCCATCGAAATGCATCCTTATGTTGTTTTTTTTTTGCCTTGCAGGCTTTTTTTGACTAAAGTCCTGCCGACAACGCATAGGCACAAGATTTTCCTCAAATTCTCGTAGGACCATTTCATCGTGAATGACCGTTGGGGTCCCCGTCGAGTTAATTACTTCCATAGTTGATTGATCGGTGGCCACCGTTTGATAGATGACTTTTTTCTTTTGGCCGGCAGGATATGATGAATGATTCCATCAAATAAATTCAATGATTTCTGGAGATTTTCAATGATAATCTGTAAAATGATATGCTTTCACTTTTTCGCTTAACGGGTTTTATTTAATGGCACCTTAATTACAATTGCCAGCAATATCTGGTCTTTTTTTTCATCAATGTTGTCATAAAAGATGTGCGCTTTTACTCCATAGGCACGGGCTCTTTGTCATTTGAAGTTTAACAAAATAAATCCGGATTATTTACACGTAATGTTAAATTGGTGGGTGTGTGCGTGTGTGGGGAGCCAAAAACGTTGAAGAAAATCTCCGCGATCCGGCACAGGACTCATATGACCAGATGAGGGGGGGGGCTGTCTTCCCCAAAATAGCCCCGACTCGACATCCCAACCCCGAAAGTGACACTACAATTATGTGCAATTATTTACCCCGCAATTGTATTTTTCTTTTTTCAATTGCGTTGTGACGGTGGAGATAAAAGAGAAGAATTGAGTTGGGAGGGGACACTTTAGTGTTGAAATACCTGCATCTGTCAACTTTGACAGGCTGTAATGACTGGTTTCTTATTTGACCAATTCTAGCAAACTGGCGCTCCACTCTCTGCATATCTAGCCCATCCTGTCTTCTACGTTTAATGACCCACAGTGATCTCCATTTGTAATTCTCGTACTCACACTTGTGATCATGGTGGCTTCCAAACTTTTTCCATCTCTTGCTGCCCCTGTTTTTGCTGCTATGCTGTTCATTTTTTTCTTGAAGAGAAGATCGGTGGAGATCGAGGGAGGGGAGGCAAATAACAATGCAGCTGCAAACGATGGAACAGCAGGAGGCAATTCTGGCACTCACACTTCAACAGAAGTACCTGAAGTGGCTACTTCATCAGGAGCAAATAAGGATGCGGCTGCAAACGATGGAACAGCAGGAGGCGATTCTGTTGCTCACACTTCAATAGAAGTACCTGAAATGCCTGCTTCATCAGGATATGACTATGAAGTATTCTTGAGCTTCAGAGGATCAGATACTCGAGCAACTTTTACCGACCACCTTTACACTAGACTTAAAGATGCAGGGATCCGCACATTTAAGGACGACGAAAGTCTCCGCAAAGGGGAAGAGTTTGCCCCAGAACTTCTCCAAGCAATTAAGCAGTCGAAGATCTTAATACCTATCTTTTCGAAAGATTATGCCTCTAGTGTATGGTGTCTCAAGGAGGTAGTCCAAATGGTCGAGTGCAAGAATAATGGGGGACAAAAGATCATCCCTATTTTTTATGATGTTGCGCCTGCAGAAGTTCGGTACCAAACTGGGGATTATAAAAAAAGCCTTTCTTTCACATGAAAGCAAGAAGCGATATGACCAAAAGACTATCGGAGAGTGGAAGGCTGCTCTCCGTGTAGTTGGAGAAATAAACGGACACGACCTGCAAAGCATGCGCAACAGGTGACTGCTTTTAGCATTACATCTCATGTGCCTTGTATTGTTAAACCCGATGCATTTCAATTGGTCTCTTTTCTAGATTTGTGTTAGTTTTGTTGAAATTAAATTGTGTGCAATTGAAGTTATACCGTCAAATCACACTAAATAATGGAACAATCTCTTTTTTTGTCCCATTTCATTCCCAGCAACATTTTTTGTTAGTTCAGGTCATTCATTAACCCTAAGTGCTTCCGCTAATTCATCTAAATGGAATAAATCGTTGAAGAACAGATTCAGAATAGGTCTGTAGTTTTCAATTTGGTCTTGTCAGAACTTTGTTTGTTTCAACTCAGTTTTCCAACTCATTGCCTTTTGACCTTCAACAAACACCAGGCGAGAAGGCGAGTTCGTGAAAACATTCACGCGGAAGGTTTTCAATGAGTTGAAAAAGGCTTCTCTAGCAGTATCAGACTACTTGGTCAATGTCGATAACCATGTGGATGCAATCATGGAAATTATAGGTGCTGGGACAAGTGAAACACAGATTATAGGAATCCATGGGATGGGTGGCATCGGAAAGACGACTATTGCCAAAATCATCTACAATCAGCTTTCAAAAAATTTTGAAGGTTGTTGCTTTCTTTCTGACATCCGTGAAACGTCAAAAAGCAAGGGCATTCAGTGCTTGCAGCATCAGCTCATCTCTGACATCCTCAACATAACATGGACAGATATAAGAAATATTGATGAAGGGATTAAGACCATTAAACACAGGTTGTCTAATAAAAGAGTCCTCCTTCTTCTTGATGATGTGGAAGAAAAGGATCATATGAATGCACTTGTAGGAAATCGTGATTGGTTTGGTAAAGGGAGCAAAATTATTATTACTACTAGAAACAAAGAGGTTCTCAAGCTTACCAAAGTGGACAACCTTTATGAGGTTAATGTCATGGATTTCACTCGATCTCTACAACTTTTTAGCAAACATGCCTTCAGAAGAGATTCTCCTTTAGACGAGCATATCGACCAATCCCATAGGGCAATACGCATTGCTGGAGGTCTTCCGCTAGCTCTTGAAGTCATAGGTTCACTTTTATCCAGCAAAAATAAGAAAATGTGGGATGCCACATTGAAGATGCTAGAAAGTGTTCCTGATGATAACGTTCAAAGTAAACTGAAAATAAGTTATGATGCATTAAATGATCGGCAGAAGTATATATTCCTCGATATAGCTTGTATTTTCATTGGATATGAGAAAGACATTGTGGTTCATTTCTGGGATGAATTAAAATTTCCGGAAGTAACCTTGGAAGATTTGCAGAACATGTCTTTGATAAAGATTGGAGAGTATAATAAAGTGTGGATGCATGACCAACTGAGAGACCTCGGAAGAGAAATGGTTCGCCGAGAAGTAAGATGAAAATAGAAGAGCAAAGTAGGGTGTGGGATCTTAAGGAAGCATTGGATTTGCTGAGGAGACATGAGGTAAAATCCCCCTTGCGATAAATCTCCATGTTACTTGTGGACATTTTCTTTTAAAAAAGAAAGCCAGTTACTTTTTTGTGTTCTCTGGCACAATTGTGACCTACTCAAACCAATATTTTTGCTCTGTCAAGATTAAAGGAACGATGGCACTCCAACTCAACCCCTTAAAATAGTGAACTTGAATAAATGTGTTTCACTTCAACTCTTTTGTTTTTAAAATTTTCCATTGGGCAGGGAAAAACAAAAGTTGAAGCTCTTCGTCTCCACTTTGACCATGAGCGGCAGTACCATTTTACCTGTGAGGACTTTAAGAGAATATCAAATCTGCGGTTTCTTCAAGTTAACGGTTCGGAGGAATACTTTCGTGCAGAAGAGAGGCTTCTTTGGCATGAATCGCCATCAAATGTTCTTCCAACTAATGTTTTTCAGGAGAATTCAAATCTCCTTCCACATTTACGTTGGCTTTCTTGGCACAGTATTCCCCCAACATTTAAGATTGCAAATTTCTCCATGGAGAATGTTGTTGTTCTTGATCTATCTCGGAGTAAGATTACGCATGATTGGCAGGGGTGGAGCCATATGGAGGTACATTATATGCTAGACAACACTTCTTATTCCGTCTTATGAGATTCAAAAGTAATCTTTGTATGATTTTTCTTTTACAGGTGATGAAGAATTTGAAAATTTTGGATCTGACCGGATGCAATTTCTTGGAGAGAACTCCCATCTTCTCTGCTGAGGTAAATTTAGAACAATTGATCCTAGCGGGCTGTAAATCATTAATTGAAATTGATAGGTCGATTTGTCACTTGAAAAGCCTAGTTTCCTTAGATGTAAGCGATTGTAACAATCTTCTGACGCTGCCAGAAGGGTTGGGTAGAGATCTTGTGAGCCTTGAATACCTATCTCTGAAATATTGCACATCGTTCAAGAGGCTTCCGAATACAATCGGAAATTTGAAGTCGCTAATTAAGTTGGATATATTTCAAACGGGGATCAAAGAACTACCTGATTCCATCGGAAATTTGGAATCGCTGATTGAGTTGAATACATTTAACACGGGGATCAAAGAACTACCCCATTCCATCGGAAAGTTGAAAAATTTGAAAGTAGTGAAGACGAATTGGAATGCAATAAGCAAAATACCTGATGCCCTCTGGACAATTGAGAAGCTCGAAGAAATAGATGTCAGATGTACTTGTCTTTTCGATGTGAATGTGGAAATTAGCAATTGCATCTATAGAAATCGATCCCTAAGGATCTTGAGATTGTTGAATGCTAGAATAAACGAAGTACCGAGGCTTCCTGAAAGTCTTATCATTCTAGAGTTGTTTACATTGCATATGGATATGTTTCCAGATCTCTCAAACCTGACTAATTTAGAGGAATTGGCACTGACCTTTGGCCCTCGTCATGACCGCCTCCCCAGGAATCTAATGGGCCTTGGAAGAATATCAATCCCACGGTGGATTGGGAATTTAATCACAAACGGAGACTTTGCACCTAGACTATTGTTATTTTGTGACCCACTTTGCTGGATATTTGTCTCCGAGTTTGAAGGAACTCCATATCTTGAACTTTCTCGCGGTGCAATTACAGAGATTAAAGGCCCCTCCAGTTTATTATACCTTTATTTGGACTTATAAACACATCAGCTGGAGATGCCCACCCGATTTAGAGTCTCCTTAAACAATCTACGGACTGTCTCAATAGAGGATTGTGGTAATCTGGTGGAGATACAAGGCGAAGAACTACCACGGTCTTTAGGTCTTTTCCGTATTCAACGCTGTCCTTCGTTACAGAGGTTGCCCGATCTGTCACGCTTGACGGGTAAGACAGATCTTGATTTCCAATATTGCTATAAATTGAATGTGGAGGCAGTTCTTGCATTTGCTCGGAGAATCCACGACGCGTGTCCCTTTATGGCTTTGAAAATCTGCAGTTCCTACCTGATATGAGTAATTGGAACGAACTAACAAAGCTTAGGATAACAAATTGTGCTAATCTGGTTGAGATTCAAGGCAAACTACCACAATCTTTGGATTCATTGAGTATTTCTAGCTGTGGATCTTTACAGAAGTTGCCGGATCTTTCAAGCTTGAAGGGACTGCAATATGTTCGTATAAGGCATTGCGAGAAATTAAATGTGGAGGCAATTTCTTTGCTTTGCTTGGAGAAGGGAATCATATTTTCTAGCCTTGGGCAGGTGACTAATTACCTGGTATAAGATGACGAATCTGGATACGAACTTGAATATGGATATGAGGGAGAAGGCTGACAGATAAGTGCATGTTGCTCTTGAAAGCTTCTTGATCGCCGACCACAAATTGTTCTCTTGCGTGCAAACTTTAAACAAATTGGGGTAAGTTATTTCATCTGACAACTAATGTTTTCCCTTTTGTGCAATTAAACTCTTTCACGGATATGACTAGAGAAGTTTCACATGCACTTTTTAATTACCTTTTTGCGAGTTGATGACTAAAAATCTGATGAAGGTATTGGAATTATGATACCTCCGGACAACCAGAGGGTTCTTAATTATGTACAGACATTCGTTCTCTTCTACTAGTTTGGTTTGGCTTTTTTTGCTATAGTCTCTTTGGGTGGTTCCTCCTTGGTTTTATGTTTCCCAATTGGAGGTATGCATGTCGATTGCATCGTTTTTATTTGGTTTGGTTTGTAACAAATTGTTAGATATCCTTGTCGATTTGCTGCTTCACTTATTTCGAAGTTGATAACCTCGCTTCGCTTTGGAGATGACTTCCTTGTACTGTAAACAATTAGATGGAATGTGTGTCAGAAGGTCATATAATAACTACGGTTCTCATCCTTGAACTTTACAGCATAATCAACTCGTTGTTGCAACTGTGAAGAAGACAGACACTCTGTATTGATATGCTTATGCTCAGTTTATTTTCCAGGAAAGATGTGCCTCTTAGTGGGATTTGCAAATATTATGGAGAAGTCATAAAATGAAGAAAGAGGAATTTTACTTGGGTAGCGGATCAATAGTTGGTGCAGCAAAACTTCCACCTCCAAGGTATTATAAATTATCTTATAATTCAGTAATGTCGTTGCCTAGGACATATGATAAGCTTCGCTTGGGGTTAGAAATCATGTATATGAAAGTTTTGTGTGATCTCCATTATTACCTACATTTTCTAGAAATGGTTATGCCTAGATGATTATCTGTCATAGAAGCTCTTCCATTCACCTCAAGTTATCCTAGAGGATTCTTTTAGGTTTTAAGATTGATAAGAAGTGCAAAGGGAGACATCTCAAATAACCGGCTTTTTACTGTTTCTTAATGTTGTTAAGAGGAATTAAAGTTACATAAACTTAGGAAATTTTTCTACATCTAAGCAACCAATAATTGAGCAATTGTATAAATGAAACCAAATAAAAATAAAATGAAGATGACATTCAAAGTGAAGCTTTACGTCCACTTTTTAATTACTTTTTCAAGTTGATGTCTGAAAATCTGATGAAGGTATTGAAATTATGATACCTCCATACACCAGAGGGTTCTTAATTATGTACAAATATTCGCTCTCTTTTACTAGTTTGGTTTGGCTTTTTTTTTTTATATAGTCTCTTTGGGTGGTTCCTCCTTGGTTTTATGTTTCCCAATTGGAGGTATGCATGTCGATTGCATCGTTTTTATTTGGTTTGGTTTGTAACAAATTGTTAGATATCCTTGTCATTTGCTGCTTCACTTATTTCGAAGTTGATAACCTCGCTTCGCTTTGGAGATGACTTCCTTGTACTGTAAACAATTAGATGGAATGTGTCATATAATAACTGGTTCTCATCCTTGAACTTTACAGCATAATCAACTCATTGTTGCAATCATGAAGAAGATGTACACTCTGTATTGATATGCTTATGCTTAGTTTATTTTCCAGGAAAGATGTGCCTCTTAGTGGGATTTGCAAATATTATGGAGAAGTCATAAAATGAAGAAAGAGGAATTTTACTTGGGTAGCGGATCAATAGTTGGTGCAGCAAAACTTCCACCTCCAAGGTATTATAAATTATCTTATAATTCAAAGAATGTCGCTTTTAGGACATATGATAAGTCTCATTGGGGTTAGAAATCATGTATATGAAAGTTTTGTGTGATCTCCATTATTACCTACATTTTCTAGAAATGGTTATGCCTAGATGATTATCTGTCATAGAAGCTCTTCCATTCACCTCAAGTTATCCTAGAGGATTCTTTTAGGTTTTAAGATTGATAAGAAGTGCAAAGGGAGACATCTCAAATAACCGGCTTTTTACTGTTTCTTAATGTTGTTAAGAGGAATTAAAGTTACATAAACTTACAGAAATCTTTCTACACAGGGAGCTGTGGCTAATTGAGCAATTGTATAAATGAAGACCGAATAAAAATAAAATGAAGATGACATTCAAAGTGAAGCTTTACGTCCACTTTTTAATTACTTTTTGCAAGTTGATGTCTGAAAATCTGATGAAGGTATTGAAATTATGGTACCTCCGTGCAACCAGAGGGTTCTTAATTATGTACAAATATTCGTTCTCTTTTCCTAGTTTGGTTTGGCTTTTTTTAGCCATATTCTCTTTGGGTGGTTTCTCCTTGCTTTTTTGTTTCTGAGCTGGAGGTATGCATGTCGATTGCATCGTTTTTATTTGATATGTAACAAATTAGTGGAAATCCTTGTCATTCACTGCTTCACATATTTCGAAGATGATAACCTCGCTTCGCTTTGGAGATAACTTCGTTATGCTGTAACCAATTAGATGGAAGGTCATATAACTATGGTTCTCATCCTGAAACTTTACAGCATAATCAACTCATCATTGCAATCATGAAGAAGATAGACACTCTGTATTGATATGCTTATGTTTAGTTTATTGTCTAGGATAGTTGTGCTTCTTACTAAGATTTGCAAATGTTAGGGAGAAGTTATAAAATGAAGAAAGAAGAATTTCGCTTCAGTAGCGGCATCAATACTTCGTGCAGCAAAACTTCCATCTGTGACGGGAGAGAGGAGCTACTTAGCTTCTCCGAGGTATCATAAATCATTTAGTCAAAGGCTAATATTTCAATATTACTGGTGCATAGGACATATGATAAGTCTCATTGGGGTTAGAAATCATGTAAATGGATTCTTGTATGATCTCCATTATCACCTACATCTTCTAGAAATGGTTATGCTTGGTGATTCTCTGTAATAGAAGCCCTTCGATTTACCTTGAGCTATACTAGAGGACTCTTTTAGGGTTTAAGATTGACAAGAAGTTCTAAGGGAGACATCTCAGCAACCGGCTTTTTTGCTGGTTTCTATTGTTGTTGAAAGGAATTAGAGTTTGAGAAACTTATAGAGATTTTTTTGCACAGGGATCTGCGGCTAATTGGGCAAGTGTACAAATGAAGACCAAATCAAGGAAAAGAAGATTACATATAATGTCAACTAAATTCCCATTCACAATCTTGGGGTGGTATTCACCTGTTGAGAGACAGAAACTTGAATATTAGTGAGGGAAGTCATTGCCTATTGATGAAATTGTTGAATCTGTTGAACTCGGTGTGAAGTTTTAGTTGAATGTTTGGCCCTTTTTTCCAGAGAAATTATTAGAGTAAGGCAGAGGGATTCATTGTGCAATTTCGGGCATCATACGTAATGTTTTTGGGGTTAAAAGGGCTATTTAAGCAAACCTAGTATTTTATTAATCCTTTTTGTGGGGCCATAAGAATGATTATTGTTCTTCATCTGTATGTGTGTTCTCTGCATTGACATGCAATAGAACTTGCTTATCAGTACCCAAATATTCCTTTATGAGGAAACACTCGAAGGGCTTGTCTGGAGGGGGAGAAAAATTGTGTGTGCTTAAAGAGGTGTTCACGGCAATCTTAGTTGTGCTAGCCAAAACAGTTCATGGACCTTTCGATGTGAAAATGGTGTTCAAGGTAGTCTTACTCATGAGTATGATAGGAAATCCCGACACAGGAAACACAAATTGTTGGAATTCATGGAATGGGCGGTGTTGTAAAGTCGACTCTTGCCAAAATTGTCTACAATTAGTTTTCACATGGTTTTGAGCACTATTGCTTTCTTTCTAACAATTGTGATACTTTAGAGCTCAAGGGCATTCAGTACTTGCATAATCAACTCATCTCCTGTGTCCATAAAAGGAAATTGACTGAAATAAGTAATGTTGATGAAGAGATCAAAACAATTAAAGATGGTTATCTAGTAAAAGAGTTATCTTCCTTTTTGATGATGTTGACCATAAGAAACAATTGAATGCACTGTGAGAAATATCTATGATATTTCGGCGTTACTAAATCCTTCAATGCTGAATATAATATCAAGCACCGAAGGATCTCGAAATTCTTAGTGCTTCGCATTGTTCACCATTGAAGATAATCTCTTCCAATGGTGACTTGACATCTCTATTGAGGCTATCTTTCGGGAGCACCATAATTACACAACTTCCCCTATCGATTGGAGCTCTTACAAGCCTTGAATACTTGTCTTCAAAAGAATGTGGATGTATAGAGAGGCTTCCAGACTCGTTTGGCAAACTGCAATCGCTACTTGAGTTCGATATCTCCTACACATGCATTAAAGAACTACCTGACTCAATGGGAAACATGAAAAGTTTGAAAAGTAGTGAGGATGAACAATTGTTCCATTGGAAAGATACCAAGTGCCTTATGGTTGTTGTAAAAGCTTGAAGAATTAGATGCAGCACATGGTGAAAGCTTGCAACTGGAAATTCCAAATGACATTGGTAGATATTCATCTTTGAGGATCCTAAAATTGACACTGATTGAAACATGTCAAGTACCAAGGTTTCCAGAAAGTCTCGTCAGTTTATACATTGATACATCGATGATGACAATTCCATATTTCTCAAACCTGACAAGTTAAATGATTTGTGTTGGGCCATTCGACCATATGCTTACCCCGTGGACAATTTTCAACTTGTGGAATATCCTACGCCATGGTGCATTGTGAGATTAAATAAACTGGAGTCTTTGACCTTGTTGTCTGCTATTGTAACCACCTTATCAATAGATATTGGTTAGCTTTCTCAACTAAAATACTAGAACTCCAATGTGCTAATTTGCTGTGCCTCCTAAGGCTTCCCTCGAGTTTATTTTATTTATGTTTTGAATCTTGTTAGCGGATGAGAATAGCAATGGATCTCTCAAATTTGAAGAGACCATCAGAACTAAGAATGGAGAACTCTACAATAACAGAGATTCAAGGCCTTGACTATTTGGAGCATGTACGAATTTTGGAGCTCTTCGATCTTAAAAAAGGGAGAGTTTCCTTGATCCGACTCCTTTGAAGAAGTTGAAGTCAGTTTCACCAGATTATTGTAGTGATGTGGATTTTGCTCGTCTCAAATTACCAGAATCTCCGGAAGAATTGTTGATTGAAGGCCTTGCCATCCTTGATGTAAGTTGATCGGGTCGAAATACTTTGCAGAGGAGGGATAACATGTGTGAGGCCTCACTATTTCAACTTGAAGAGGTTCAAATGATGTGATGTCTGTCATTGCTTAGGAGATTCAGCTATTTCTCGAAAATTTTAGAAGACATGCTCTGTTTCAACTTGAAGAGGTTCAAATGATGTGATGTCTGTCATTGCTTAGGAGATTCAGCTATTTCTCAAAAATTTTAGAAGACATGCTCTGTTGAGGAGTACATTTTCCAACAAGAAGTGCATGTTCCTGCATTTACAACTAGATCTATTGTCAAGGAAGCTTTGAAACTTAAACAAATTGCTTATTACCCTATGTTATTCTAGCAGACATTCTGTCACGCTCCGAACTCTATCGAGCACGCGACACACATCTCTGGTCGACTAATGCGACATCTCAGGGTATCGCCGACCTCACTTATGATCATAAGAGATTTTGATCGCTCAGCGGAAACCTCAAATACCCGGACAATATAAAATTGGGGAGAATAGGGAGAATGTACATATCCATTTCCATTCAAACTTATATAATATTCACAACTTACAAACTACTATACACATATGCACACCGTACTACAACCACCATTATCAAAAGAGTTGATGACCTGGATATTCTATCCTAAAAAATGGTACTCTCCAAAAAGTCTATTCTCAACCCCTTCACTAGCCCGTACGTACTTTACTTGGCATCCATTCCGAGTCTAATTCTCCGTTCTCTGAACCTAAATTCCCTTGGACGGTCTGCTCCTCCGAGGACTCTGACTCGGCCTCAATCTCGATCGGATGATTGATATCCTCTGACTTCATTGAAACTTCAACCCGCTCCTCTTCTACGGGCTTCTCATCAGATTCATCCTCTGGTACAAATTCGAGATCAGCCCATTATTCATATGGGAGTATATAATCGGGTTCCCCTTTTTGGTTTATCCTCAGGCTCAGTAGGTTCATTCTCAGGTTCGGCCTCGGGCTCTTCCTCTTCTGGTTCCTCCTCTGGGATCGGCTCAAGATCTACATCCATTGGATCGTATTCCGCTTGCGATCCTTTTAGCTCTGGTTCTTGTTCAGCCCCTGAAGACTACGCTGCTGTGGGCGTCGGCTGTAGTCCTGACTGCGTTAAACTAGTCTCCACACTAGTCAACTCTTCATCCGGAGGAGGTATAGCAGACGGGTTCCAGTCCCTGACTCCATCAAAGGAAACGTCAAATCCACGAAAGAGACCGAACTCATCTACCCCGTCCCTAAAGAACCAAGCGGTGTATGTATGGGCCTCCTATAGGGGTCATCCTACATCTACAAATACTACGGTGATATGCTTAATCCAGGTTATATTCTCATCTATGGGATACTCTAAAACAATATGTTCAGTGTGCATAGGTACTCCAAAATGCTCAGGCGGCGAAGGCAATGGATTCATTGTTCAGGCCGAGGTTCAGAAAATATTGATTGAAACAATCATGAGATTACATCTCAATAAGTACACCTCTAAACCCCACATAGGCTATCACGTACCTCCAGACAATCACAACAAATAATCACACTCAGCCATTACACTGCAGTCATACAATCAAGACTTACTTGGGCCTTTCCAGCGTGCAACCTGCACGTTAGCCACAACTACATCAAATTCAATCACATGCACGTTTACATTTTGTTTCATGCACTTATTCCCAGCTCATCACATTATTTTCACCCACCGCCAAAGGACCCGTAATGAAAATTACCTGGTGTACATCTGCGATCATCTCACACTTGCCTCGCCAGTGGCCCGCATAATGGTACCACCTCAGGCTCACTGCGACTCACTTATAACAACACTTGAGGGCCCGTGTAGTGGTACCACCTTAGGCTCAACACCTACCACTTACGACACAACCCGCGTAATGGTACCGCCTCAGGTTGGCCGTCTTCCGATAATACCGAGCATCGTTCCGCATAGTTGCACCGCCTCAAGATGGAAACATCCCCGCGTAGTGATATCGCCTCAGGGATTTCCACAATCGTACAAGCCACACCACACACGATTTCTTGCTTATTCACACGCTCAACACTCGCTTGCCAATAACTTGGCCAATCACACGTGGCCCGTGCACGCATTAATTACACACAATTTCATGCTCAATAAACATCCAACATGGCCAATTGACAATTAATTCAATTCGGCCCGAGCGTGCACATAATCAAGCATATTTCAGTCAACCAATTGCACACCAATGTACCCAATTTCATCACCATAAATCAGCCATAGTTCAAGCACATAATCAACATACAATTTGGCATTTTTCCATATCATAACCATGGCAAATCAGTTCCAGCTCTTCACAACATTTTCCCCCAATTAATCGCCGAATCCAAATACCCAATTTTCATACCGATCTGCACATCACAGCACACCCATCAGCTAATCACAGCCCACTCTTGGTCTCCAATTTTCCACCAAAATTTCCCAAATTCAATCCTAGGGCCCGCTAATCTAGTTCGTCCATAAAATCATACAAATTTGCGCCTAAACAAACCCGATTCCATCCGAAAAATTGTCCGTCGATACCCGACATCCTAAATGAGGTTTAGGGCGCGACTTACCGAACTCTAGACTATCGCGGCTAGAGCGGAAAGCGGTGGCAATCGGCAGCGTGGCTCAGTGGTGGCGCGGACGGTGTATGGCGGTGGGGGCCTCCTTGGCCGTGGCTCACGGCCACACGGGGGAGAGAGAGAAGGAGAGCGACGGCGTGGGGTGGTGGCGGTGTGGCACGGTGCGGCGATGATGGCGGATGGGCAGTGGCGCGGCAGCGGTGACCGGCGATTGGCGGCGGCGGCAAGGGGGAGGGACGGCTGGTTCGGTGATGGGGGAGAGAGAACCATAAGATGAGAGAGAGAGAGAATGGGTTTTGGACTAAATAGTGAAATTTTGACCAATTTTGACAATTTACCATCCTACCCTTGTCTCACAATTTCAATCGACGGCTCAGATTCGATCTTATCTTGAAACCGACGGCCAAGATCGAATCTTTCTCAAAAATATCCAAGGGCAATTTTGGAATTTCATAAAATTCCAAGGGTAAAAATGTCCAATCACAAAATTAGGGCAAAATGACCAAAATGCCCTTCCTTCTTAAAACATACCCTTTATAACCTTCCGAGAGTAAAATGATCACTTTCCTCATTTCTCGCCGAAATTGAATTTTTCTAAAGGATTCGGGACAATCCAAAATTGTACGTTCCAACCACAATGTCGTCCTAACGTCCCGTTGTGACTTCCTAATTTTTCGATATCCAATTTGGGCTAAATTTAAATAATTAAATTTTATTAAACGCAACTCGAGCGTTTCTCAAACTAACGGGCGGCTTTTTAGGGAAATTCGCATATTCAACCGGTGACTGACAATAAATCGAGTCACGTGCAAGTTCATCCGGTTCGTGACGACTTCGGTTGTCATTTAAATCGCAAGGATCAATCACTAGATCCGAGGGGCACAATTGTTTGGTATAGGTTCAGGATCATTCGTTAATTCATTTCGTGGTTTGGCGGAATCACCCGCAATCCACTACTATAACAGTGGCGAACTGACTCTTGGCTATCCTTGAATAGGCCTACAGTGGCTCAAAATATCACCTCGGCGATTTTATGGTCGAAATTAATTCACGATTGAATTTTCTCTCAGTCGCACGAATTTAAATCCCTGGTTAACCTTTCCCTAATAGTTAGTATCCTAGGAATGATCAGTTCCGGATGAGAACTCACTGCGAGTACATTTATAAAACTAAGTATCTCATAAATCCCAAATGGACAAATTTTCGGGATGTCACACATTCGTAATTGTCTTTCCCCATTTATGCAATCACTTTCTATTTTTAAGATGGATGGTTGTAAACTATTCATGAAATGGGACCATGGTTTCTTTTGATCTATTTCATGAGTTCGATTTGGTTTAGATATATTCCCCTTTTGACGATTTTGATTGGCAAATTGAGTTTCCAGTAAAAGACAAGTCAAATTGATGCTAGTTTTACTACATTCAAGTGCATTAATTTTGTCAATTTACACATTGGTCTTTTATGTGAGATCCTCGGAACTTGCTGGGTTGTACTTTAAATTTGAAGCTAATATCCATGCCTCGTAATTAACTTTGTTACACCTTAAACAATGAAGGAGATATTCAAATGTGTAGGCTTTAATCAGTGATAGAAGCTCTGCCATTCACCTTTTAGTCATCCTAGGAATGGAGCTTTAAGTTTCAACATTGATAAGAAGAACCACTCCCCGACAAAAGTCCTATATGATGGCGTGAGCTTTTTCTCAGTAACGAGTAAGAGATATTTACGAGGTCTTTCTGTGTAGGTAAGCTATAGCTAACTCAGTTAATGCGTAGAATTGACAACCAGCTCACCAAGTAAGAAAGATATAAATGAGACGACAATACATCTCCCCCAACGCTTTGGTGTTGTGCTTTCCGTATCGTACAAACTCTTATCATACGGTGTCAAGGACTTAGTCAGTCTCTTGCACAATTTGCTTTGATGGTCATAATTAGCAATATATCCTTTGAAATGATGAAGGAAATTTAGTTTTTCAGGTTTCCACTAATGTTAATTCCTATATATCAGAAAAAGAAGAAGATAAAAGCTTACAACTCTCGCTCCAAAGGCTGATCAGTGCTACCCGTCAAAGCCAGGATGATATAAATTGTTCACGCCTAAAATTTAAGATTTAGCAAAGGTTGCCGGTGGAAATGATGCAAGACAAGGTCATCATCTATTTCCAAGATGGCTTGTGCATAACCCCTGCCAGGAAACAGTTGAATTACTTGTGCCAAGAAGTCTTTTGTGACAATGTACCTATAGTAGAAAGCAAGGTCCCAAATTGAGAAGCGGTCTCCCAAGGCACTCTTTGTTTCACCTTATAAAATCGGTTAATTGCCTAACTGTGCAAGTTTCACAATTCCAAAGTTTCCAATTTTTTTGAAGTCCAATACGAGTTCAACCGCGCCCGCCCACCCCCCTCCCAAAAAAAGAAAATAGCTGCGTTATTCAACTATAAATAGCACAGCTCAGCATCCGCACATCTTTCTTAGGTTTTATCAAGTCTGGTAAACAAAGCCACAGGCCCAAGATTAGATTGACAGGTAAACTTGCAAATGCATTCATTCAATAGAAGTCACGGAGTTGTATTTACAAGGATGACACATTCAACTTCATGCTATTTACATTCAGTGTGAATTTGAGTAGAGCTCTTATGCATCTTGTGATGGATATGGACAACAGATTGACGGAATTTGAGAAACCAGGTGCTGACCCAGGAGCATTTTAACTGAAGTTGCTCTTGACATCGGAGTCTGAAGGCAGCCTCAATGCAGAAGCAGAAGGATTCCTGGAAAGCATAAGATATCCTTTGACATCTTCACTCCATATTCCTTCAATCGTGTGTCCATGATGATTTTGCACGATCCCCAAGTCTCAGCCATTATTAATCCCACACCATAGTAGACTAAATGGTCCGCAATGTTGTTACCAGTTACCCATCCACAGAGACGCACTCTCATCAGTTGTTCACATATATTCCTGGTAACAAAGGACGAACATTCTCTACAACAAGCAGGTCTGTCACATGACTTATTGTGTCTAGCATGACAAATCCATAAAATAATTGCTTGAACAAGTAGCTACGACTGAAACTACCTCATTATCTGCTGCATGATGGATCTTCTACAGAGCTATCACAAACTTTCTCAACCTAATAAACCAGACTACCAAATCCTATATTATACAACCATACCTACAACAAAGTATGTGAACAGTGACATAGAAAAGATTATGATTAGTCACCAGAGAAGCAGGTGGAATCAAATCATTTTCACATTATCTCACATCAATATGTTTATTCGTGGCTATCTTTGAGCTAGTTGCCAATAAATATAAGCATTAGGAGACATGCAACAATTAAAATGTGTATAATTGCACAAAGCTTAGGGCTAGGTTATCAGCCATAAGAGAGAGAGAGAGAGAGAGAGAGAGAGAGAGAGAGAGAGAGTATATGGCAAACATTATTACACGTCTTAAACTTTGGAATCGGTACAAAAAAACTCATGATGGCTTATGCAGGAATGAGAATAACTCAAATATTTCTGAAAAGTCAAGAGTACTACAAACTACCCTGCTTTGTATAGAAGATATAAAAAAAACAAGACAGCTATATTTTATACACTGAAAAAAAGAGAGAGTACATACATTTCGTTGAAATAAATGAAACTTCACCAGGTAGATAGGACATGCAAAGCAAATGTCAAATTCAATCAGCGACATTCCGCATAATTTATATGATATTTTGTCAAGATCAAGGCCTTACCTCTCTAGGAAAGTGATGGAAAGTCTTCTGTGGAAACCGAGAATAGTACAAAGGCAAATGAGGCACAATATCATGTCCATTAGTAATGCATATTGTATTTGGCACGCTGTCACTATAGTAAGACGTAAACGCTGCATTGCCAATACAAGTTGTCCAAATGTTAAAACCTGAACATTCCGTGCTTCGTGATTGACCTGGAAATGAAGTGTCCCCAGTTATATAAGTAAATCAAGCAAATGCTGGTCTGGAAAAAACAGCTTCAGCACACATAATTAGATAACCAAATAACTTGAATGTTAATACATCAATGGCCCTTTCAGTACGGAAAAAAAACACCACACACCAATAACCATGTATTGCATTTCCCATACAATGTTGAACAATAGAACAGCCCTTTCTCTCCCTGAGGGTTGAAAGGTCTAGTGATACTTTGTCAAGATCCCATCCATAATTTTCCCAACACCAAACCCCACACCCACGATAAACCAACCCCACCCTCAGCCCCAAGAAAAGGTGTTAACAATATGGAATAGTAGGATTGAGGGGTGAATTTACAAACAAGGCGCATTTAAATGCTGCCACGAGAAACAATTGGATGTTGGTGGCGTGAGTCACATCCTGCTAATGACTTCAACAAAAAATTCCAAGTTCATAGTGAAAATGCCCCTTGAACTCCAAAACTTACTGTCATAAATAGCGAAGGAGAAACTAAATCAAAAAAAGGGGCCACTGTTAAGGAAAATTCCTAATAGATTTTGAAGTTGACAAAACTGTCCATGACTGTTTTGTAAGTCTGATAAATGCTTTGAAGTATTTTGATTCAGGAAGTTATTTTTGGAAGAAAAGCCTATGTCAATCTTGATTTAGTTCGTGTTTAGATTGTGAAAGAACTTCAAGCAAAAGAGATTCAGACTCAGAACGAAAAGTTCAGACTCAGACGCTCTTCAAACGTAGACGCTGAAATTATTCGGATGCAGACGCAAAAGTTCTTCGGACGTAGACGCTGAAATTATTTAGATGCAGATGCAGAAGTTCTTCAGACGTAGACGCTAAAATTATTCAGACGCAAACGCAAAATTTATTCGGACTCAGGACTCAGAATGAAAAATAACAGCTAGTGATTTGGCATGGGTTTCACAGAAGGAAAGTTTTGATTGTTTCAATCTAAGGCTATAATTGATTGACAATCAAATACTATGACAAGTATGCATTACAACGGATAAAGCTCTATTTATGGAAACCAAGATTCTAATTGTATGGACGATCAGAATCAGCGGGATTCAGATTTTATCAACCAACAGCTACTCAATTCATTTTATACGAATCTGTCCAAAGGTGAATATTGAAAGATGATCCTCTGAAGATTGTCCAATGGCTAGTTTGGAAGTGAAGGAGTATAAAAGGAGATCAACGAGGAGCAAAGGTAGAGAACGAAATCAAGAATCAATAAGTCCAAAGTCTGAGCATACTCCGATTCAATCTCTTGTCTTTCGTGAGCTTAAACGTGTAATCATTTGAGAGGTGTAGACAGTGTTATAAGTGTATGCTTAGGTGAGATATAGTGTGATCTATCGGCTTAGTATAAGCAGCACTAGCTTTGGGTAGAAGTGCTTGGGTTTAAGCGGCACAACTTGCTGTAACTTCTCATTGATTTGATTAGTGGAATCCAACCAGTAGGTTGTCAGCGTGGGAGAGTGGACGTAGGCTTGATCAAAGCCGAAACACTATAAACTTGTGTATAGTCTTTCTATCCCTTATCTCTTTATTTACATTCTGCACATCAAGAGCATTATCCATATAAACTGTCTTGAATCTAAATTTTATTCAGACTCAATTGTGGTCTTTCATTTCTGCATAGTCTGATAAAAATTGTTTAAGATCACCTATTCACCTCTCCCTCTAGGTGATCTTTGCTAGCTATATCAATTGGTATCAGAGCAGGTTGCTCGTTTATTGAAGCATTTTACTTCTGAGCCAACAATTTATATGGCTAGCTTGAGGACTCCAGGTCTCATTGAAGGATAAAGCAATTCCAGGCCACCATATTTCGATGGCAATGAATATAGCGTCTGGAAAAACAAGATAAAGGCATTCATCAAATCAATTGATCATATGCAATGGGATGTTGTCATCAGAGGAGTCAATCCAAAACATTTCGTATCTACTTCAAAAGAGAAGCAAGATGAAAGCAAATCAGCAGATCCTCCATTATCTCAAATTGAGATAACAAAAAGAGAAGCTTTAGATTCAAAAGCGATTTTATCATTTTATTGTGCCTTATCACTTGTTGAATATAAGAAAATTGCTTCTTGTGAATCAGCCCAAGAAATCTAGGATACTCTCCACACTACTTATGAAGGAACAGATTGAGCCAAGGAAATACAGATCAATCTGTTACTTGGACAATATGAATCCTTCAGAATAAAGACAGGAGAATCAGTGGCTGATATGTATGACAGATTTGCTGACATAGTAAATGGTATTGCATATCAAGGACAACCCATCTCAAATGCAATGAAAGTCAACAAACTTTTGAGAGGACTGTCAAAGCAGTAGGACAACGTCAAAACCTCACTTCGAGAGACTCAAAGGATCATACCACTATCAGTGAATAAATTGATTGAAACTCTTCAATCATATGAAGTAGAACGTATTCATGAAGAAGATCTAGAAGGTAAGAAGCTAATTGCCTTAAAATCTAACATTGATTCTGATGAAACAGATTTTGAAGGAGATGAAGAAGACGACGATGAGGAGATGAAGTTGCTGATCAAAAGATTTCAATACCTTGTGAGAAAGAGAAGAAACCCCAAAGAGAAGAAACCAACAAAGAAATCCGGAGAAAGAAAATATTTTAAGAACAGAGACGACAATGAAGAGTCTGAATCCAGTGATGATGAAATCTATGAGCAAGGAAATCTATGCTTAATGGCGGACATTGAATCCAACGAAGATGAGGTGATTTGTTCAAATCCTATTCTCAATGATGATGATCTTTTTGAAGAGTTATGCGCGGAACATGAGAATGCTTTGAAGATGATCTCCGAGTTGAAAAAGGATGTCTATAAATTGAAGCAACAAAATATTATGAATGAGAAAAGGATCATTAAGTTTGAAAAGGAGAATTCCTCTGTCAAGGAAGAGAAGGATATTTTGCAAAAAGAAGTTGATTCCTATAAGGAAGAAATTCCGACGATTTGGAAAAAAATTTGCTCTTGGCTCAAAGACATTAGAGCATGTTCTATCCATTCAAGTCCCCTATTACAACAAATCTGGCCTTGGTTTCGAAAATGAAAGTAAGATCAAGAATGACTTTCCAAAGGTCAAGGAGAGATTAAAGCGCAAGCCTACAATCCAGTATTATACAAATCATTTTGGTAAGCAATTTGTCAAGCCTATTGGATTTCAATATTATAATTGCTCGAACTCGAGTGATCACCATAAGCAACAATGTCCAATTGATTGGAAGAAATCCAAGACAATCAATTGGAGATTTAATGCTTCTTCTAACCAAAAAGGACCCAAGCAGATTTAGTACCGAAGAAAAAATGAGATTACTTTTCTTGCAGGGAATAAGGAAAGAGAATTTGGTAAGTAAAGGTATATTTTTCAAATTCTAAATTTGCTTTAGATATTTACTTTAAATATCTATGAATTCTCTTTGGACTTAACATTTTATCTCCATGCTCTGCTTTATTTTGACTTGAAATGGCATGTTTTATATTGTTGGTTGTGTTAGAGATGTCATAATAAAAGTCAAGTTTGTTTTGATGGATTTTTTAGATGAAGTTTTATAAAAGAGATTGTTTGATATCTTATTGGAAAAGAAATATTTTTTATGGACTCATTATGTGTTCTCCAATATTGTCATGCCTTAAAAAGAAAGAATTTTTTTTTGCAAGATATTGTTTTATTATGCATATTTCCCTTAAATACTCTACTGAGATGAGTTGGGAAAGTATCACTGAGCTTCTATGAAGTTTCCTATTTTGCTTCTAACAAAAAGAAAGGATCCAAATACAAGGATACTAGAAAGGAAATGAGTTTATTGCAGACAATTATACAAAGGAAGCATGAATGCAAACCTACGCAAGTCATGATGCAATCAACGAAGGATCTCAAGTGATGAATTCTTTCTAAAGAGGAAAGGTATATTCTGAACATGCATGTTGAGATACAAATTGGTAATATTTGTTGCCATGTGTGTAAGATATTGCATATGTTTAATGCTTGAAATAGCTACATTTCTTTTGCAAAATTCGTTCATGTCATATAATCTTTATGCTTATGTGATTCACGCTTATGGAAAATTCCTACAATCTTGAATCACTTGCTATATTCTTAGAAGATTTTTTTTTATTAGCAAGTTTGATTCGCAAATCAGAGCAAGGTATGTACGTGACATTCTCTATATTTTGCAAAGATTATTATCTCTCTTACAAGTATTTGCAGGATGTAAAAGAATCTTTCCTTGTGAAGTTTGGAAAGCTTGATTCCACAATTGGGGAGATTCTGCAACATTTCCCGAAGGATAGAAAATGTCTCCTTTATGCAATATTCTGACAAATTATTGGAGGCATGTCAAAACACGATGAGCAAACGCTTAATGCGTCGTACGAAAGGATAAGTTGCCTCAGGTTTAAATATTTGATATTATTTTAATTGCTAAAGAAAAGGCATTACATATTATGTGAGATATTATACCTTTAACTGCAAATTTGTGCAAAAAGTTTGTTGAGTTTATGCAGTTTGAATCCGAGACGAGCTTGATGGAAGAAAACAAATTTCTTTCTCGAATTTCAAAATGCAAACAAATGTGGCGGATGTTGCTGCTATAAAGAAAATAGAGGAACAACAGTTTGTTCAAATTGCACAAGCTGGAATGAAAGTTATTTGCAAAAGCTGTCTTGATGACAAGGGGAGAAAAACAAAAAGTGGAAAAATGCAAAAGAAAGGGGGAGAATCATCTCAAAATGGTATCAAATTGATGGGGCGCGTAAATCAAGTATGAAAGTCAATTTAATTTCTGCCCACTCTTGATTACTATGAAAGAAAAGGTAATGTATGTTAGAACTTGCTAAGTTCTACACAATCCGGGTTAGTATTTCTTACTTTTTGTCATTAACGAATCTCTTATTTATATTATCGTTTTTTTTTACAAAAAGATTGTGAAATTTATTATGTGCATACGTGTTCATTGATATATATGATATTTGATTCTTCATAACATGAGCTATATTGAATATATGATATGTTCGCGAAAGATGATATTTTTGAAGGTTGTGTTTCATGCCAACTATACTTTGAAGATAGTATGTGAAGATGAGTAAATTTATATTCTCTACGTGATACCCTTTCCATTACTATCACTTTTTGTTTATGACAAAAAGGGAGAGAGAATGTAAATTTGCATATGTGCTTAGTGGTTAATTCTACTTAATTGATGCATAATATTGAGTTGTTATTATACTTCCATATATTGTCATAATCATTAAGGAATTTTATGCAAATATCTTTTTGTGATGCTGACAAAAAGGGGGAGAAATATGCATATATGATTTGGTTTGATATGCAGATTTTTGGATTCAAAGAAAAGGAGACAGACTGTGATTTAGATTTTTTTTACTGTTCAGATTTTGTCATACTCCTTGTCTTATTCAAAAACTGAGTATAAAAAAATCTCATATCAAATTACTCTGATCATATATGATATCTTGAATATCTACTACTTTATATGCTTGATCATATTTTTCAAAATTATCTCAAAATCTATATATCTGCATGGAAGTTTTGTCACCATAAAAAGAGGGAGATTGTTAAAGAAAATTCCCAATAGATTTTGAAGTTGACAAAATTGTCCATGAGTATTTTGTAAGTCTGATAAATGCTTTGAAGTATTTTGATTCAGGAAGTTATTTTTGGAAGAAAAGCATATGTCAATCTTGATCTAGTTCGTGTTCAGATTGTGAAAGAACTTCAAGCAAAAGAGATTAAGACTCGGAACGAAAAGTTCAGACTCAGACGCTCTTCAGATGCAGACGCTGAAATTATTCAGATGCAGACGCAGAAGTTCTTCAGACGTAGACGCTAAAATTATTTAGATGCAGACGCAGAAGTTCTTCAGACACAAACGCTGAAATTATTCAGACGCAGACGCAAAATTTATTGAGACTCAGAACTCAGAACGAAAAATAACAGTTAGTGATTTGGCATGGATTTCACATAAGGAAAGTTTTGATTGTTTCAATCTAAGGCTATAATTGCTTGACAATCAAATACTACAACAAGTATGCATTACAACGGATAAAGCTCTACTTATGGAAACCAAGATTCTGATTGTATGGATGATCAGAATTAGCGGGATTCAGATTTTATCAACCAACAGCTACTCAATTTATTTTATACAAATCTATCCAAAGGTGAATATTGGAAGATGATCCTCTGAAGACTGTCCAATAGCTAGTTTGGAAGTAGAGGAGTATAAAAGGATATCAACGAAGAGCAGAAGGTAGAGAACGAAATCAAGAATTAACAAGTCCAAAGTCTGAGCATACTGCGATTCAATCTCTTATCTTTCGTGAGCTTAAACGTGTAATCATTTGAGAGGTGTAGACAGTGTTATAAGTGTGTGCTTAGGTGTGAGATAGTGTGATCTATCGGCTTGGTATAAGCAGCACCAGCTTCGTGGGAGAAGTGCTTGGGTTTAAGCGGCACAACTTGCTGTAACTTCTCATTGATTTGATTAGTGGAATCCAGCCAAATGTAGGCTGTCAGCGGGGAGAGTGGACGTAGGCTTGATCAAAGTCGAACCACTATAAACTTGTGTGCAATCTTTCTATCCCTTATCTCTTTATTTACATTATACACATCAAGAGCATTATCTATATAAACTGTCTTGAATCTGAATTTTATTTAGACTCAACTGTGATCTTTCATTTTCGCATAGTTTGATAAAAATTCTTTAAGATCACTTATTCACCCCCCTCTAGGTGATCCTTACTAGCTACATCAGCCATGATGCATGGGCATGATGTCCCAATTGGCTAAGAACAATTTTCAGCAAGAAACCAAAAAACAAAAGTAAAATTTTAAATCATTTGTGTTAGGACAAGATGTTAAACTTGCTACTAATACTTTGAGAAAAGGTACAGTCTACAGTTTATGCAACCTATGATCCTATCATAGGCCACATGAATGTTCGACTCTAAAAAATCACCACTTGTCATGGTGAAGAGAATCAATGGGACATGACTTTGGGGTGGATATCATTTCTGGTACCAATTCCGCAACAAGTGCCTAGAAAAGTACACTGGACCACTCTATCCAATAAAACTGAGACAAAAGGCATAATTTAGACATCTTAGAATGGGCTCCAGCCTACAACGTATATGGTCCCGTAGTCTGATTGAAGAGGAGCTGCTTCATTTGATTACAGAAAGACAGACAGAAACAGCGCACAGAATATAAATTTAGGATGGATAATCCATCTTAAAATGCATTAGCACTTTTAAGGTTACATGACATAAAATTTCAGCTTCAAATGCCTAAAAAAGTTATACATCTGAACCATAAACATATCAACAATCCCAAAAAGTTTCCAGCAAGTAAACTTTTTAATGAATAGTTGCATGTGTTTATCCACTAGATTTAAGTATTCGACCAACTTGAAGCTCCAATGCTTAACACATACAACTCAATTCACACAACTAGATACTTCAACAATTGGTAATTCGCATGAAAGGCTGTTCGCACCCCATTTCTGCTTGTGTTTTGTCTATGGGTTGATTTACCAAAACTTAAGAAAACAAGATGCTATGAATGATTAATTGTATATATAAATATGAGAGCCCTAGAAAGTTCAAGATCCACTACTCTTCAAGGTAGAATTGGCAGAGAATTCCCGATAACTCCTAACAGACCAAAACTGAACAGTTGAAGAAAATGATAGAAAAGAAACCAATAAAATTCTGAAGTCCCAACCATAAAAATTTTCAATTGTCTTACCACAAGATCAAGTCCGCAAAAGGATTCCATAGCCCCTCCCAAAGTATGCTCAGTCACCATGACGTTGATGTCTCCAAATAAATCCTTGCAACTTATGACAGCATCCAAAATACCAGGTCAAATTGTCATATAGTGATAAGCATAATAAAATCCATGATGAACCAAGCAACAATCAATAGAGTAACACTGTAACTCAATCCAAATCAGAAGTATCCACAGGTTGCAAGAGGCTTATCATCTCTAGAACTTACCATGGCACCAGGCATGCCAAGGTAGTTTATGTAAAACTGTTTCCAATAGAGATCTTCAACCCAATTTTGTATGTTGTAGACAATAAATAGAAGTAATCACTAACTGAAAAGCTCAAATGCTAAAGAGACATGATAGAATTTTTCACATAACAAAATTAGTGAAGTATGTGATCTTCTCACGACTCCATCTAAAATTACAAGAAAGTAACTTTCTTGTCTTGGTGGAAATGATTCACCCTTTTTCCGTTCATATGGACAGCACCCATGTGCCTTGTGTACACATTCACTGAAGCTGCTCTTCTTAGCTTAAATTTTCATCAAATCCTTGGCATGTCAATTGTGAGGGGAAGAATTGCTAAAGTTAACATGCATACCTATGTTCTTGAGTACCTCTGATAGCTATAACCATAGCATTAAGGTCCTTGGCCACCCCAACATATGCCTACAGGTATAGGGTTTAGAAATAGAGACAAAAAATAGATGCAATTCAAGCATAGAGGCATCACAAGCATCTAAATTGATAGGCCACTGTAACACGAATTATATACCTGTAAGCAGTGCTGGACATCAACTATCAGTTCACTGACCTCGAACCCCAGCTTTCAGACCAAAAAAGCATTAATAACCAGTTCAAAAGCTCACGAGCCAAGGCAGCATATGCCCACAAAACTCATCTCAAGAATTGGCTATTTAGTACTGAGGATCCATTATTCATGCATGTAACGTCCTGAAATTCATCCACTTCCAGGATTAATGAAATATATGATTATTTCTCATTTCATTTTAGTGAGTCTCGCCCGGAACTGATCATTCTCAGGATACTGACCATTAGGGAAAGGCGAACTAGGAAAACGATACATGGACCCAAGAACTCGACCGTGAATCGAGTCCGATTCTAAGAAGCGACGAGGGAATATTTTGTGCCGATGTGGGCCGGTCCAAGGAGAGTAACGGATTTGATTTGACCGACGACGTTCGATCGGATAGCGGGTGATTTCGCACGATCGAGAGTATACGTGACAAACAATCCCGAACTGATTTCGGACAACCACGACCCTTGGGACTAGTGATAAATCCTTGTGTTCTCTAGAAAATGGACATCGTCACGACTCGAGTACCCTAGGTCGATACGCGTAACCCCTAAACAGCCGCCCGTTAGTGAGAGGCGCTAAAATCGCAAATTGAACGAAATTGATTGTGGAATTAAGTTCGAACTTCGGTGTCGAATTTCGTGGGCATACGTGACTATTTTTGTAAGGACGACATCATTTTTATGTGGCCAATCATATTTGGATTTGGTAGAGTCAAAATTGGAAAATTTGCCCCAGGACCGGAAAATTACCGTTTTGCCCTTGTACCCCTAAGTTGGGATTCCGAATTTTGGGAAATTAAATGGTATTAATTGAGCCTCAATTATTGATGGAAATGATGGACCATTTTACCCCAAGATATTTTGAGTGGGATTAATCTCTACCCTTAGATTGAGGGCAAGATGGTCTTTTGTGCATAAGTGGTTCAACCACCCCACTAACTAGAAATGTGTATAACTCTCTAGTCTCTCTCTCTCCTCCTCATTCTCCCCATCACCACCACCGGCCACCCTCTCCTCCCTCTCCATCCCGTGAGCTCTCTCTCTCTCTCTCTCTCTCTCTCTCTCTCTCTCTCTCTCTCTCTCTCTCTCTCTCTCTCTCTCTCTCGGCCTCACGCCACCACCCTTAGCCGGAGCGTCAGCGCCGGCGCCGCCATCGTCCACCGCTCGCCCCGCCTCACCACCACCATCCAGCCGTCCCGTCCTCTCCTTCTCCCTTCCCCAGCCGTGCGAGGGCCAGCCCCGCCTAGGATCGCCGTCCGCAAGCCGCCGCCGGTGCTGCTGCCGTGAAGGCCGCTCGTCGCCGCCGCTTGCCCCACTGCTGCCCAGCCGCCCTTGCCACTTGTTCAGCCTTGTTTCAAGCTTAGGGATCTAGGTGAGTACAACCTTAAACCCTAATTAGGCTAATTTACATTTCTAGATGGGTTTTAGGGGTTAATTAGGGTAATTTAGGGGTTAAATGGTGGAGAATGTTAGGGGATGTTATTGTGGCTGATTTGGTGGTTTAGCGTGATAATTTTAATGAGGTTTAGCGGCCTAGAATGTGCTGTGTGATGGCTGGAAATATTGGATTGAATTGGCCCGAGTTCGGTGAAGCTCGGGTTCAATTGTGGAATATTGAGCGTGCCTTGCACTGTCCTCATGGTGGCTGATTTGGGGAATGTCTTGGAGAACCAAATGGAGTATTTTGAGGATATTTATTAGCCTAGAGTGACCTGTTTAGTGGCTGTCCGTATCGGGATTAAACTAGACTATGCGCGATCAATTTGGGGTTTAATTGTATAATTACCGGGAATGCTTGGATTGACAGACTAGGTGGCTGCATTGCCCTTGGCTGTGATCAATTGTTGTAATGCCATGTATGATGCCGAGTGTGACAAAAAATGGAGTAACATGGTGGGCCTCGAGTGCGCGAATTCTTGTTGATCTAATTGTACAGTTTATATGTGTGGATTATGTACCGTGCAAGAGTGCTTTGAATTGCTTTCATGATTATGCCAATATGTTGGTTGGGCATATTGAAATGCGGATTGAGCATGCTGTGGCGTTGTTTTGAATAAATAGCCAATTATATTGAGTGCCCCGTATGAACATTATGGCTATGAGTGTGCATCTCAAGCATGGGCATGGCATGTACATTATGCATGTGCGCACGAACGACATGCGCTTGTGATCACTTAAATTGCCCTGATATGTTTTACGCGGGGTTTAGATGATAACCGATGTATGTAAGTGTGTGATCACATAAAGCCCTGCAGCGTTTTACGCAGGGTAATAAACCTATCCTGAGGCGTGTTACGCAAGGCGATGGCCGGACTACCGAAAGATGACCAACCTGATGCGTTTTACGTGGATTTTGTATCATGAGCCTGATGCGTTTTACGCGTGCTAGAGATCGATCTCGAAGTGATAGACCTGATGCGTTTTACGCGGGTCGGACCTGATGTATTTAACGCAGGTCAGAGGAGAATTGATAATTGCAAGTGTGCAAGAGTACGAGTGTGCGAAGTGCATTGATGAGACATGAGCACAAGTGTGAGCACAAGCATATGCATGACATGCGATGTGACCAAGTGACGTGCGCATGTGCCGTAATTGGGTTCTATGTTATTATTGTGTATTATAAGTGTCTAACCTGCAGGATCAAGGTAAGTTTTGGGTTTGGGCGCGAGGGCCTAAGTCACTCATATTCTGAATTGTGTGTTGTTTAGTACTCGTCATGAGGTGCATGTTAGCATAGTTTAAGTTTAGGGAACCTACTTGCTGAGATTTATTTTCACTGTTGTGTAAACCCAATTTTTTCAGACCCCCAGCCTTAAGATGCCGGCTGTGCCTATTCGTTTTGGAATCCTTTACCGGATAGACCGGGAGAAGACGGTGTATGCCGCAGGGAATGGGGATTTTTGGGTTAGATACCTGTCTACAATTTGGGTTGATGCGGGCGAGCAGCTAGACCAGGCCCACAGATATATAGCATGGTGTATCAGGGACCGTGCAGGGACCTACGAGCCTTTTCGATCTTTTGAGGTTCCGCTTAGAGATTCAGGGGATGTTGATCCTCAGTGTCCCGATGGGGAATTGGCGAGCCCTGACCGTGCACTGGAGGATGGGGATTCACACCCAGAGCTGATGGATTCGGAGAATGAGGAACCAAAGCCCATGGAGCAGGACATGGAGCAAGAGGACGAGGCCGAACCGATGGATTCTGAGGAGGAGTCAGCTGCGGCCGAGTCCGAGCGGGATTCCCTAGACTCTGAGGTTGAGCTGCCTGATAGTTCTTCCGAGTCATCGGGATCCGACTTGGACTGGGTTCCGTAGGTTTACCCTTAGTCCTAGATAGAAAGGGCCAGTACCTTTTTGACCGGAGCCCTTCTAGTCTTAGTAACCCTGACTGCCCGGGCCACTTACCCCTTTTTGTTAATAGTAGCCATTGACCCGCTTTTGATTTTTGGAGTGTAAGCTGTAAATGGATGTTGTATATGGTCCCCAATATCAATGCGAGGGTATATTTGTTTATGTTGTTTGTTGTGTGACTATCCTTGGATACGTGGTTTTAAATTGTTCGGGTGTTGTATTGTTTCTGCATGTGCCTTGTGCTCTGTTTGGGCATTGGGTCGGTGGCGCGTCCTGGGACATTACAATCTAATCGATCTCGGTCGGGTTGTCACGCGCCGTGGGGTTCGGGGCGTGACAATGCAACCTTAGCAACAATGTTATATTAAAACGTAGTCAAATTACCTTGGTCTTTCCATCACATCTAGGACATGTCCAGCTAAAAAGTTCTGTCAAATCTGACGTGTAAACCCGCAATAAAAAGCTTTGCATTAAATTACAATTTTATCATATTGAAGATGCGTAATAACAACAAGATTTAGGTAAATGTGATTTTTTTTTTTTAAAGAACACTTACGGCAGATGCATACTCCACCAATATCGTGGCAAGAGTGTAATTGAAAACAGCTTTATGAGCCCTTGGACTACAGTCCATTACTCGACTAGACTAAAGCTGAATAGCCGATGTTCAATCACTGTGAACACTAAACAAATTTTATCCCCGGAGTAGAAACAGCAGAATGAGATTTGCATCGAACAAATATAAGGAAAGCGTAGCATCCGCCCAAACTCGGTATAATCTAAGGGCTTAACAGAATCAACCAAATACAACTCAACGCACGTCAGTTATATGCTTTGAAAACATCCAATTGTACACCGAAGGTATAGTTTGCCCCCATTCAATCAGGTAGGCTACGGCTCCACAACACAGTCAACGATTTCCCCCAACCCTAAAACACCTAATCCGCACAAATTCACAACACAAATTTCACCGTCCAAGCTCAAAACACGACGTACTCAATCCCAGCACCTTTGTCTATTTCGCGCCTTCTCGCTATCAAAACTCCCGATCAGAGAGAATCAGAGCAGTAGTAAGTGATACCATGAACGCGAATTGCGATTTACTTCTCACCCCCACTTTCGGCAATCAAGCATTGTCAGAACAACCATCGCCCCTCAACCACAACCCATTCCGCCGCTCCCTATGCTGCAAACAGAAACCAAAGGAGAGGACGACGGATTTACGATCCTTCCTGATCTGCTCTCGGGATCTTCTTCTGTTGGCGGGCATATTCGGCGTCACATTGGGTGATTTCGTCGTTTGCGTGAGGCCACTCAAGGAAGTTCCTCTTCTGAAATCGGGACGTTTTAGAAAGAAAGACTGCCCGGCGGGGTCTTCTGTTGTGTGTTTTAGCCTTGAGAGAATGGGACGTCCTTTTTTGGAAAATTTTGGGTCCCGTCTTCTTCTCTTCTCTGGAGCTTCCCATTGATTTCTACACATTTGTTGGTTCAAACTAAATTCTAAAAAAATATTGTAAATTAAAGTTAATATTATTTATCTGTTCATTTATATTCGTGGAGGTATGTGAACATGCAATTTACTCCATTATGGCCTCAAGCTCTCTCAAGTTAAATTTTTCAAATTCATGCTCAAATCGATGTAATGGCTCGAGTTGTTCGAACTTAAGTGACCGACGAGTTGAGGTTAATTGTGAATTATGGAACCCACTTCTCATGGGTTGAGAGAGAGACTTGAGAAGGCAACTTGCTATTGTGTATCGATTCTCGAATACTCTCGGAATACTTATGTTGAACTGGATCCAATAGTTCCTATGTTTTTTCAGATAAATGTACCTCCAGTATTTTGAGTTGAATCGCTTAATCTAAAATTTACAAAAATATTTATAGTGTGAATACAATTGGACTGATCACCGTTTTAGAAGATGATGGCATTGTCATCCCACAATTGCTCGGTTGATATATGAGTCGTACAATTATCGGGATTGAATACTTCACTTTACACGTAAAAGATTATTAAATAAAAGAAAAAGTCTATAATCTTTGAGAACAAAAGTCATTGGACTTTTTTCACCGGCTATGTTTGAAGTAAAAAACAAAGTTTGTAACCTCACACAACAAAAGTCATGAATGTCGTTTAAAAAAAATACCAAAGAGTGCGAATGAATTATTATTTTTATATATCGCAGTTAGCTCACACAAACAAAATAAAACAAGAACCCCAATGTGCAGTATGTGCGATGTTTGGTGGCTCTCACGGATTTATATTCATAGTCAAATGTTTATAAAAGCACAGAAAAATTAGTACACGAAACAAAAGGTGGAAGTTAAGAAAAAGTAAAATTCAAGAGAAATTATTGTGTAGAGTAAATTAATCAATTTTGTAGAAATCAATCTTCAAATCTCTTCCTTTATAGGTAATACAAATTATAAACACATCAATCCTTCATTCGACTTAAGTCAAATTTTATAAGCATAGAACAAATTTATGGAAGAATCATTTTCTGATCAGGCTCATGCATCGCTCGTTCACTATAAAAGAAGAAAAAAAAATTTGAACATTAGAAAGTCGCAATCCAAACCCAAGCATGATAACTCAAATGATGAAGGGATCACACTATCTTCCATGAATTCACTGGTTGGAATCGTGTCGTGAGCGAACCTCTGACCGATTAGTATTTTTATGTGTGCGCAACGTTATGTGAAAGGATTTTCAAGCCTTTAACATATTAGTTATGAAGATAAATTCATATACCTATAAATGGACCGAGTGATTATGGCTCAGACAAGACATTCCATAACGAATATAACACTTTATGATAACAAGTATTAATAATCATATTGATGATTTCTTCTCACTTTTTGATTTATCAGAAAAAAAAAAAACTGCAACCCATCGGGACTCAGGCGGAAAATTTTCGAGCCGCGGGTCCATCTTGCACATGAGCCCACACTAGATTCAAATACATTCGGACTGGCAGGAAATTTTCGCACCACTCGCATAAAACGAAAAATGAAAAAAAAAAAAAACCAAAGCAAAAACCACTCCCCCCACAATATAAAAACAGCGAGGGACGACTCTGGCTGCGTTTGGAATTGGCTTTGTGAAGCCACTTTGAGCACCTAAAGCTCTTTAGGCTAAAATTTGGTGTTTGGCAAATTTGTTTTGAAACCCCATTGAGCCAAAGTTGGCCTTGTGGAGGTCGAAGCCCCAAGGCAGCCAAGACCTGCTTTGGCTTTGTGGCTTTCTCGGCATGCAACAATGCCAATTTAAGTGAAAAAATTTCTTCCGAAACTACCCTCATCTATTTTTTTGTTGGGCCGCCGGTTCGAGGTTCGAGCGACCCAAGCGATGGTCGAAAAACCGTGCGAGGGCGACGACCCAGACCGACGCCGCTACCTCGTCGAGGTCGGACGACGGCGGCCCCAAATGACCACCGATGGGCGAGGGCCACGGCTGCCTGGTCGGTTTGGTGGTCGCCGGGGCTGCCCGAGGTTCGCCTCGGTAGGCGACGACGGCCACTTGGATCTAAGTCGCTGGCCCCATTTCGTCCTTCACCTACGGCGAAGGGTTTTAACTTTTTATAATAAAAAATGAAACATTTACTTTGCAAGTATAATTTTTCCAAACACTATTTTACCAAAAGTCACTTTGCAATGGACTTTTAAGTTATAACTTACCAAACATAATTTGCATTTTGAAAAACTCCTTTAACTTAAAAAAACTGCTACCCATTGGGACTCAGGCAGAAAATTTTCGAGCCACGTGTCCATCTTGCACATGAGCCCACACTAGATTCAAATACATTCTGACGGGCGGGAAGTTTTCGCACCACTCGCATAAAACGAAAAACGAAAAAAAAAAAAAACCAAAGCAAAAACCACTCCCCCCACAATATAAAAACAGCGAGAGATGACTCTCTCCTCCTCGGATCAAACGACCTTCTGATTCCGACTCTCCCCTCCTCCCCTTTTTAATGCCAATCGTCACTTCCGATTCCGATTCGGCCTCTCTCTCTCTCCCTAGAGCAAGCAGCGATGACCTCGATCAATCGATCGGTCGATCTCCGCTGTGGCGAGACCCTCGGAAGCAGCAGGCGTCGTCGGACGAGGCCCTGTCCGACGGCTCCGAGGAGGAGCAGCTGCAGCTCAACGAACGATTGACCTATGTGGTGGGAGTCTGTCTGTCTGGTTGTTGTTTCTGCTGTTCTGTTCAAAGGCTTCTTCCAGAGCAGTCTCAAGCGCAAGTGAGATCACGGGTGAGGGCAGTCCAAATAATGATGCTGCTACGAACCATTTATTAGCGTGAACGGTGAAATGATTGGTACCCCTCGGAGGAATTCAAACGAACAAAAAGTATTGTAAGAGCTACCGGTATAAACCCCCCGCCGAATTGGTAATCGGGTGCGTGATTTTTGGGGGAAAGTTATGCCGACTAACTTGCTAGGCGTTGACTTTCGTTGGATGTTCTTTGTTCAGAAGTCCCGTTGGATTGTTATCCTACTTTAGCTAATTAAAATGAAATGAGGTTTATCCGATCAAAAAAAAAAAAAACTTGCTAGGCGTTGACTTTGTTCGGTTTGCATGCTGGTGTTAAGGGACGAGCATCAACAATCTCTATCTTTAAAGGGGAAAATGCTTCTACAAACCACCAAGATGGAAGGGAAAGTCTGACATGGACTCCTGCCTTAAAAGGGATTTATTGTATGACCTCGTATCAGTTAGATCGGGCGGACCTTTCGATGTTGAAATGGTACTGTTAGATGCTGGATTTCAGGTACATGTGAATCTAGATAGATTGATCGCCACCACCTCCCAAAGGAGCCTGGTTAAATGGAATGTTTGAGAGAATGCTTGATCGTGGAGCTTCCTGACTCGATTGTATCCCTCATAACCCTTGAGCACTAGTCTTTGAGAAACTACAAATTGATAAAGATGCTACCAGACTCAATCTGGAATTTGGAATCACTTGCTGAGTTGGATATGTCGACCATAGACATAGAAGAGCTGCCTGGTTCGATCGGGATCATGAAGCATTCGAAAGTACTGTAGATGAGCTTCTCTGCCATAAGAATGATATAGAGTGCAGTATGGAAGATGGAAAGGCTAGAAGAAATAGATGCGGAGCTTAGTGAGAATTTGCCAATAGAAATTCCAAGGATATCTGGATATATTCATCTCGGAAGATTTTGAAACTGACGTATTGAGATACACCAATTACCGAGGCTTTTAGAAAGTCTTATATGTCTGCATATTCATACCGAGTTGATAATGGCATTTCCAATCTCTCAAACTTGAAAAGCTTGAGAGATTAGTCTTTGGGAAGCTGAAAGTCTCCTCACCCTGTTGACTCGTCAAAGGTTATGGAAGATTCTATCCCTCGTTGGATCGATAGGTTAAACAAACTGGAGTATTTAGAGTTGTCCTCTTCGACAATGACCACCATACCACTAGATATTGCATAGCTTTCTCATCTCAAGAGACTCGAACTCTCTAATGAATGTCTGCGGTGCCTCCCAAGGCTTCCCTCAAGTTTATTGCCCTTACGACTCAGACATTGCCGGTCAACGCATACATTGATAGACCTATCAAACTTGAAGAAACTATCAGAACTTGTAATTGAGTACTGCGCAGGGACCTGAAAGGTTTGACATACGATAATTTGGTTGAGATTCAAATAATCGGAGGTTTACTCCAATGAATTTTTCATAGAAGCTGCAAGATCTGTCAAGCTTGAAGAAATTGCAAAAGGTTGGCACAAGTAAATGTGTTAATTTGCTTGAAATTTAAGGTGAACTAGCACAATCTTTGGAAAATTGGGGATTTTTTTCTTGTGAATCTTTACGAAAGTTGCTTGATCTGTCAAGCTTGAAGGGACCGCAAAATGTTAAAAATAAATCATTGCCAGAAATTAAATGTGGAGGCAATCTCTTGGCTTGGCTCGATGATGTCGGACAAATGGGTCGAATGGGACGAAGAAGATTATTAATCTGAATTTGAGGGAGAAAATGACAAATTTGAGTTTGAATGCGAGGGAGAAGACGCCGGATGGGAGGGACAAGACGTGGAATAAGTGCACGTTCTCCTGAAAGCTTTTTGATCGACGATGACAAATTGTTTCCTTGTGTTCAAACTTTAAACAGAGGTATCATATTTCATCTGACACCCAATGTTTTTCCATTTCTGCAATCAAATTCTTTCACAGGATATGAAAAGAGAAGTTTCACATGCACTTTTTACTTACCTTTTCACAAGTTGATGACTGAAAATTTGATGAAGGTATTGAAATTATGATCCCTCCGTACAACCAGGGGGTTCTAAATTATGCACAAATATTTATTCTCTTTTCCTAGTTTGGTTTGGCTTTTTAGCTATATTTTCTTTGGATGGTTTCTGCTTGCTTTTATGTTTCCAAGCTGGAGGTATGCATGTTGATTGTATCATTTTTAATTTTTTATTTGGTATGTAACAAATTATTAGAGATCCTTGTCGATTTGTTGTTCCACATATTACGAAGTTGATGACGTCGCTTCACATTGGAGATAATTTCGTTATGCTGTAAACTACTACAAAAAAACATGTTTTTTCCGACAAAATTTCCAACAAAAAATTTGGAAAAATTCGTTGGAAAACGAATTTCCAATGAATTTTCCAACGAAAAAAAATTCGTGGGTATTTCGTCGTCGGAAAATTTTCCAACAAAAAATTTTAAATTTCGTTGGAAATTTGTGACGAAAATTTTTTCGTTGGAAAATTCGTTGAAAAACTCGTCGCTAAATTCGTTGGAAACGAATTTTTTTTTCCAACGAATTTTTTTTCGTTGGAAACTACAATTTTTTTATCAAAAAATCATGGAAATTTTTTTCCATCGAAATTTTTTTTTTCCATCGAAATTTTTTTTGGGTCGGGCGAGGCCAGAGCCTAGATCTCGGCGAAGCAGCCCCGGCCATGGCGAAGCTTGAGTCGCCATGGCAAAGGGCCGGGGCCGCCGGGCGAGGGTCGAGCTCGCCGCCATGGCGAAGCCTGCCCCTCGGCCGGGCGACGAGGCTTGGTGGCGCTGGGCGCCGGGGCGCCGAAAGCGCCGGCGAGGGCTCGGCCCCGATGGTGCTTTTTTGGGAGGGAGCCGACGTCGCGAATGACCCTCGATGACCAATCTTGGTGTCCATGGCGCTGAGCCGAGCCGGAGCCGGAGGAGGAGGGGGGGCCAGCGGGGGAGGAGGCGGAGGGGGAGGCGGAGGGGGAGACGGAGGGACAAGGTGAAGGCGAAGGAGAGAGAGAGAGAGAGAAAATGTGAAAATTGAGAATTGTGGGAATAATGAGCGCGAAAATGTTGAATAAGGAAGAAGTAGGGTTTTCGTTGCAAAATTTCTAACGAATTTTCCAACGAATATAAAAAATGCCAAACAGTTCGGGTTTTTTTTAATTCGTTGGAAAATCCGTTAGAAATTTCCAACGAATTTTTCAACGAAAATTGTACACACTAAAATAATTGCCCGGAAAATTTGAAATTCGTTGGAAAATTCCAACGAATATAAAAAATGCCAAATAGTAACGGGTTTTTTTGAATTCATTGGAAATTGCCAACGAAAAAAATTCGTTGGAAATTTCCAACTAATTTTCCAACGAAAAATGTACACACTAAAATAATTGCCCGGAAAATCGAAATTCGTTGAAAAATTCGTTGGAATTTTCCAACGAATATAAAAAATGCAGAACAATATCGGGTTTTTTTTAATTCGTTGGAAAATTTGTTGGGAATTTCCAACGAAAAAAAATTCGTTGGAAATTTCCAACGAATTTTCCAACGAAAAATGTACACAATGAAATAATTGCCCGGAAAATTGAAATTCGTGGGAAAATTCGTTGAAATTTCAACGAATTTTCCCATTTAAAATTTTTTCGTTGGAAATTTCCAACAAATTTTGCAACGAAAAATTTTTTGTTGGAAATTTCCAACGAATTTTACTTTTCGTTGGAAAATTTATCGCAAATTTGCAACGAAAATTCTTTCGTCGCAAATTTTCGTGGCAAAAATCCAGTTTTTTTGTAGTGAACAATTAAATGGAATGTGTGTTGGAAGGTCATATAACTATGGTTCTCATACGGGAACTTTACATAATAATCAACTCATTTTTGCTGCTGTGAAGTAGACAGACCATCTGTATCGATATGCTTGTATTCAGTTTATTTTCAAGGAAAGGCGTAACTCTTACTATGATTTGCATATGTTATGGATCGGAGAAGTTATAAAATGAAGAAAGACGAATTTCACTTGGGTGGTGGCATCAATAGTTGGTGCAGCACATCTACCATATGCGACAGGAGAGGAGAACTATTTAGCTTCTCCAATGCATCATAAATCATCTTGGAGTTAAGGCTAACTTTCAGTACTATCGGTGTGTAGGACATAAGATAAGTCTCACTTGGGGTCAGAACTCATGTGAATGAACTCTTGCATGATCTCCATTACTGCCTACATTTTCTAGAAATGGTCATGCCTTGGTATTATCTATAAAAGAAGCCCTTCCATTCACCTCAAGCTATACTAGAGGATTCTTTTAGGTTTTAAGATCAACAAGAAGTACTAAGGGAGACATCTCAAATGACTGCCCTTTTGCCGTTTTCTAATGTTGCCGAGGGAAATTAAAGTCTCAATGCAGAAATCTTTTTATGCAGGGAGCTGTGGCAAATTGGGCAGCTGTACAAATGAAGGCCGAATAAAGGAAAATGAAGGCTACTGTCAACTAAATTTGCTTTCGCAATCTTGGGGTGACAAACTGTGTATTTATTTGTTGAGAGACAGAAACTTGAAGATTAGCGCGGGAAGTCATTGCCTATTGATGAAATCGTTAAATCCGTTGAACTTCATGTGAAGTTTCGGTTGAATTGTTCGCCTTTTTAAGAGAAATCATTAAAGCAGGGCAGAGGAATTCATTTTGCAATTCATCTAAAAGTGTGTTCTCTTTATTTATTTATTTTTGGTCAAAGTGTTCTCTTTATTGATGCAATAGAACTTGCTCATCAGTACTCAAAAGTTCCTTTGCGAGGAAACACTTGAAGGGCTTGTCTGGACAGTGAGAAAAATTGTGAGCTTAAAGTGGTGTTCCAGGTAGTCTCATTTGCACCTACCAAAATCAGTTCATGGACCTTTTGATGTGAAAATCTTTTGATGTGGAAATGCTGTTCAGGGTACTCTGACTCATGAGTATGATAGGCACTTGCAACACAGGAAACATGAATTGTTGGAATTCATGAAACAGGCAGCATCAGAAAAATGACTCTTGCCAGAATGATCTACAATCAACTTTCATATGGTTTTGAGCACTATTACTTTCCTGCTAACATCCGTGAACTTCAGAGCTCAAGGGCATTGAGCACTCGTGGAATCAACTCATCTCCGATGTCCTCAAAAGGAAATTGACAGACATAAGTAATATTGACGTAGGGATCAAGACAATTAACGATAGGCTATCTAGTAAAAGAGTTCTGGTTCTTTTTTGATGATGTTGACTGGAAGAATTAATTGAATGCACTCATGGGTAACATAAAAAAAAATCAGAAATTATCGGTGCTTTGCATTGTTCATCATTTAAGATAATCTCTTCCATTGGTCACTTGACAACTCTATTCAAGCTCTTTCTCAGAAGCAGCATAATTCCACCACTTCCCCTGTCAATTGGAGCTCTTACAAGCCTTGAATGCTTGCCTTTGTAAGAATGTATAGAGAGGCTTCCGGATTCAAATGGCAATCAGCAATCGCTAAATTGAGTTGGATATCTCCTACACGCTCATTAAAGAGCTACCCAATTCAATGTGCCTTATTGATGCAGCAAAAGCTTGAAGAAATAGATGCAAACACATGGTGATAACTTGCAACTGGAAATTCCAAATGGTTTGTATTCGGCCATTTAACCAGCTGCTTCCCCCGTGGATAAAGGTCAACTTGTAGAATATCCAATGCCATGGTGAGTTGTGAGATTAAATAAACTGGAGTCTTTGACCAAATTTCTGCTGTTGTAAATACCTTATCAACAGATATTAGTTAGCTTTCTCAACCCGAAAGACTAGAACTCGGGTGCTAATTGCTGTGCCTCCCAAGGCTTCCCTCAAGTTTATCTTATTTACGTGTTGAATCTTGCCGGTTGATGAGAACACCGATGGATCTCTGGAATAATTGTTGATTGAAGGCCATGTCTTCCTTGAAGTAAGTTGATAATACTTTGTAGAGAGGGATAACATCCATGAGGTCTCTGACCCTTTCAACTTGAAGAGGTTCAAATGATGCAACGTGTGGCATTGCTTAGGAGATTCGGCCAATTCTTGAAAAATTTAAAAGACATGCTCTGCAGAGGAGTATTTTCCAATGAGAAATGCATGCCATTCTTGAAAGGTCCTGCATTTACAACTAGATTTGCTGTCAAGGAAGCTTTGAAACTTAAACAAAATTGCTTACTACCCTACGTCATTTCTGCATACATTCACTATTGTCTTTCCTAGAATCGTGTTCTTTATACTAAAAGTGCGTTTGGTAACCATTCTGTTCCCGGAAATAATTTCTGCTCAAGAAAAGATTTTTTTTATTTTATTCCCGGAAATAATTTCTAAGCATTTGAAAGCATTTGGTAACTGTCCAAAATTTCTATTCCTGGAATAGAAAATGAACATAAATGCGTTTGGTAACTGCATAATTTTTTATTAATAATATTTTAATAATATTTTCGCATTTTTTATATTTCTTTTTTTTCCTTTTTTTTTTTTCTTTTTTTTTTTTTTTTTTCTTCCCCTTCCTTGGCCAATGGTCAGGTCATTGGCACTGGCGACCGGCCACAGGCCAGGAAGAAGACCGGACAAGAAGAAGGCGAAGAAGAAGAAAATTTCTTTTTCATTTATGATTTTTGTTCCAAAATCAAGAATTAACTTTTATTTTTTATTCTTGATTATGTTTCCAAACTGATTCTAGGAACAAATTTGTGCCCGGAAACAAATTTGTGCCCGAGAACAAAAAATTTACCAAAATAGATTTTTGTTCCCGGGAATAAAAGAATAAAATCAGTCACTATTTAGGAAGTTACCAAACGCGGGACAATGACACTACAAGTGCCAAAACTTGTGTACGGTGCTCACTTTGATGTCGAAAGTTTCCATCGGCTCACTTAAGTGCCATTTTGGCCGGAATCCCACGTGGCATTTTTTATTAATTTCTAAAGCTGACGTGGCTCATCGGAAGATGAGTCAGCATTTTTTATTATAAATAATTTTTTTCCTTTTCTTTCTTTTTTTCCTTTCTTTTCTTTTTTTCCTTTTCTCTCCTCGCCGGCCTGTTGCTAGTGGCTGGCCTGGGAAGGGCTGGGCAAGGGTCGCCCTTGCCAACGACAAAGCAGGGCGGGCCCCTCGCCGATCCGGGCAAGGTTGACGTTGCCCATGGCCTGCGAGGGGCGGCCTCACCTGTCGCCGGCGAGGGATGGACTCGCCAGATCTAGGCAAGGCGACCCTTGCCCAGCCCTTCCCGGGCTTTGCTAGTGGCCATGCCGGCCACCGGCAACCGGCTGACGAGGGGAGAAAAGAAAAAGAAGAAAAGAAGGGAAAAAAGAAAGAAAACGAAAAAAAAATTGTTTATAATAAAAAATGCTGACTGTACATGCTGACTCATCCTCCGGCGAGCCACATCAACTTCAGAAATTAATTAAAAAAATGCCACGTCATATTTTCCACCAAAATGACACTTAAGTGATCGTTTTCCAAAAAGTTTGACACTTAAGTGAGCCGACGGAAACTTTTGGCACCAAAGTGAGTGCCATACACAAGTTTTGGCACTTGTAGTATCCTTGTCCCTACCAAACGCACCCTAAATGAGAATCATTATTTGGCAAGTGGACTTGAAATCTGATATCCTTGAAACCTTGTATAGTTAATTATTGGCCGTTTTTGCAACCGCTTTCTACCTGAAATGGAATCATGATTTCTTTGGATCTGTTTCAAGAGTTTGATTGGTTTAGATATATTCCCTTTTAATGGTTTTGGTTGGTGAATTAAGTTACCATTAAAGACAAGTCAAATTTATGCTAGTTTTACTTCATTCATATGCATTAATTTTGTCAATTTACACGTTGGTCGTTTATGTGAGACCCTCAAAACTTGCTAGATCGTAATAATTTGAAGCTGATATTCATACACTGTAAATTTTGACTTTCTTCCACTTTTAGCAATGAAGGACATATTCAAAATTTAATCGGTGATAGAAGCTCTTTCATTCACTTGTTGGTTATACTACGAATGGAGCTTCAGGTTTCAACATTGATAAGGAGAACCTCTCCTCAACAAGAGTCCTATATGACAGCTTGAGCTTTTTCTCTTGGCAACAAGTAACAGAAATTTACAGGGTATTTCTGTGCAGGTAATCTGTGGCTAACTCACTTAATGTGTGAAATTGACAACTAACTCACCAAGTAAAGGTCCCAACATTTTGGCGTTATACTATGGCTTCTACCGTAATGTACAAATCCTAGCTTATCATATACAGTGTCAAGGACCTAGCTGATCTCTTGCACAATGTGCTTTGACTGGTAATAATTGACGATAGGTGCTTTGAAACGACGAAGGAAATTAAAATTTTCAGGTTTTCACTAATTATAATTCCTGCATATCAGAAGAAGGTAAAAGCTTACCCCTCTTGTTCCAAAGGCCGATCAGATCATTGTTAATGTCAAATCCAAGATGATATAATTGTATACCTCTTTAAAGTTAAATTCAGCAGAGGTTGTCAGTGGAAATGATGCAAGACAAGGTCATCATCTCTTTCCAAGATGGCTTGATTTGGCAGTCAATCTGCATAACTCCCTTATGTGCCAATGTGCCGGAAGTAGATGGTAATATCACAAATTGAGAAGTGGTCTCCCAAGGCGCTCTTTGTTTCACCTTATAAAAGCAATTAATTGCCTAACCGTTCAAGTCTCACAGTTTCTTTCGACCAAAAAATTAAAAGTCTCAGTTCCAAAATTTACACATCTGACCATTCTATGTTAAGATAAAATAAAACAATAGTCTAATTTGAAAATTAGAAATTAGTCCCGGCATTAGTGTTGGACAATCTTTCACATAATCTATGTCAATTAGAGAAAGCAAAGATGCGTACGTCTTCAATGATTTCAATTGACCAAATGCAATATGATGTAATAAATTTGCATGCTTTTGTGCTTTTGTTCGATACTATATATTGGATAATTGGGTTGAATTTAATGTTCTCTGTAAGCAAGTGAAAAAATATTCAACATTAAATAAGATAAAAAGAAGGATATTTGATGTAGGTTGATTCAGTAACTACACTGGCAATTAAATCAGATGTATATACCTGAATTATCATGGATAAAGTAGAGAAAATAGTTCCACCAGGGCATGCCATGAAGCTATCGCGTTTGTGCATGGGTTTGCTATACCCACTTGGAGTAGTGAGGGTGAGAACTGTCTACTTGAATTTATCTTTGCATATATTAAGACTAAGACGTTAGGAACAAGCGTTTGAAAAAAATGCCAAACGATGTTGATCCAAGACTGTCCAAATATTTTGATTAATTACATGGGGAGCTCTTAGCCACCGCGATTAGGATAGCAAATAAATCAGGGAAGCATCTTGGAATCGCTGATGAACCTTAATTTGATGACCTACAGAGTGTGCCTTCGGGTTTCTTCTATTGAAGTAAGATCCCACAAATCACGCTGAAAAAGCAGCACGGTTTGATCTTAATTCAAATTCTTCGTAAGTCCACGTTGAACCTTCAAGTTCCAAACCACATTTTTCTAGTACAGGTCCTTATTCATTAACGCTCGGTACAAAGGATAATTCATCTACAACGGAATTGAACTATTTAGGAAATTCATTTCACATAGATTTGCAGTTTCTAATTTGGTCAAGCCGGAACATAGTTTAATTCAACGCAATATTTTAATTCCTTTTTCTTTTTACCTCCAACAGACACTAGGCGAGAAGGTGAATTCACAAACCAACTTGCCCAAATGGCTTTCAATGAGTTGAGAAAGGCTTATTTTGCTTGGTCAGTGTCGACCAACATGTGGCTGTGATCATGGAAATGATAGGCGCTCCAACAAGTAAAACACGGATTGTTGGATTCCATAAGATGGGTGGCATTAGAAAGATAACTATTGCTAAAATCATTTATATTCAGCTTTCACACGATTATGAGGATTGTCACTTTCATTCGAAAACATTTGAGAAACTACCAAACTCAAGGGCGTTGAGTGCTTGTGAAAAAGGTGGGAGGCTAAGCAAGCTGGAGTCCGAAGTTGTCCTATGCTTTTGTGACTGCCTTATCACCAAGTTATTGGTATCCTTTCTCGACTCAAGGTGTCACACCCCGCACCCAACGTGTGGCATGTACATCCACCTAGGGTTGAAACAGAGCGCGACGCTCCCAGGTTGCGTCACGGAGACCCTAATTGTGTCGAATCAAAGAAAACAAGCCCGCAGCGGAAACAACGTATATACTGATGTAATATATGTATATACACCCAGACATTTGTCAAAGCGCAACCATGAATAGCAAAAGATAAAACTTAAACGATAAATTAAACCTAAATATATAATCTTTACAAACTTACAAGTACAAATCCTTCGATCCTCAAAAGGTACAACAAAAAAGAGCCACGAAGCAAAATGAACCAAGGGCTGTGGATATCAAGCTATCTACCGGGGTGCGGCTACATAAAAAAGTATCGGCCTCACAACTAAGGCTGGACCTAAACTAGGGCTCCTGTGACCGCCTCGGCTCTTCCGCCGAGCTCATAGCCTCGTGACTGCCCCCAGCTCGTGGTCTTGCTCTTCAACCTCAAGATTCATGGTCGATCCGAAATGTTGGGTTTACCACAAACCGTGAGATAAACTCAGCAAGTAAAATCTCTAATCCTAAACTAGACTAACGTGTACCTCCGAAATAAATAAAACACATAATTCATTGAACCAAGAATTAAATCATTATAAATTTACATGGGCTTACAGCCCCGATTCCAATACTCGATTACGCAAGTTAGGCTTTGATATCAATATAACTTATAAGCGTTAAATCGACCAAGGCCATGACCCAATGGTCATCACGGTTTAACTTCGACAGAAGGGCATGACTCGATGGTCATATATCATTCGACCAAGGCCCGAAGGCCCACCATAATCGACCAAGGCCGAATCTTCTAATACAATAATACCTCGACCAGAGGCCCTTAACCTCATTTAATCCAATAATACTCGACCAGTCGGTCGGTCACAATAATACTCGACCAGTGGGCCCGACCGTCGGTCACAATAATACAATCTTAAATCATATCACAACCACGCAATTTCACAATCAAAGGCCCATTTAATTCCCAATAAGCTGCAAACAATTTCAAGTAAATCCACAATCAAAGGCCCAATTAATTCCCCAATGGGCTTCCACAATTCAAATCAATTCCCAATCAAGGCCCATTCCATTTTCCAATTGGGCTTCAAACAATTTCAATTTAATTCCAACTTCACGGGCCCATTCCATTTTCTAATTCCAAGGCCCATTTAAAATTCTCTAATTTGGGCCCATTAAATCAAAATTCGGAGCCCATGAGGCCCATCCCAATTCAGCCCTCAATTTCTCTCTAATTTACCATTAAACCACCATAATTAGTCCTAATTGAGTCTACTAATCAACCCTTGCACAAAACACACTCAATTAAGCCCTAATTATCATAATTAAGCCTCTAATCTAGCACAATTTAGACTAATTTAGGGATTAGTGGATTTACTCGCCTATTAGCGACGCGAGACGACGGGGACGAGCGGCCGATCACCGGCAAGCGGTTCAATCGACGGCGGCGTCCCAAGGCAAGCCGGCGGCTCACGGCGGTCCGGCGATGCTCACGGCCAAGCTCGGCCAAAAACAGGGGATGCACCGGTGAGGAGCGGCGATTGGGGTGAGGGGAGGCCGACGGAGGCTAGGAGGACCTCCCAAGCGGCGTGAGAGGCGGCCAGCCAGCGGCTTCCGTCGCGGTCGGCAACTCCGACGTGGACGGCGGCCGATGGTGCAGAAACGATGGAGGGGGAGAGGCGGCTGAGGAGGCGGAACGGAGGGGAGACGGTGGTCGACGGGGCTGGGACGGCGCCAGGGGGTCGGCGGGCGGCGGACGAGCCCAAAGAAATGGGCCGGGCGGCTGATGCCTCCCACGGGAAAAAAGCGGCCGTGTGAAGAAACCAGAACCCGGAGGAGGAAGATGAAGCGTAAGTGGAAGCTGCTCAGTGAGAGAGAGAAAGAGAGAAGAGGGTCAAAGCTGGTCAAAGTGGCTTAGTGGAATCCACGTGTCGCTCATCCAAGGGCTTAGGACAATTTGCCCTTCAATCCAAGGGTCCAATTTGAATTTCAGCCAATAAAGCAAGGGTATTATGGTCAATTGCCCCCTAACTAAACCTAACCAGGTCTGGTTTGGTCCCCTTAACCCTAGTTAGGCCCCCAAAAATCAATTAAAAATCGGAATAAAATAAAACACTATAGGGGCATTTTCGTAATTTTCCGGTCCCGGACCGAAATTCCAATTTTCGCACATACGCGTTCCATACGTGCGTGGCCAACATAATATGGCGTCGGATTCGCGAAATGAAATTTCTAAGCCCTCGGAAATCGTCCGCGAAATCCCGGGAATAAAATAATATTATTTTCCAATTTTTGTCGAATTCAACTTTTTGGCCAAAACCGCTTTAAATGCGTGTGGCCACCCCAAAAAGACCTTGGTCATGAAAAAATAACCTCGATCGACGTCCGAATCGGGTCTCGTGTCCACCACGGGGCAAAACCGTTTTTCTCAATTTACGATTTTCGCCGACCGTGTCATAGTCCCAAACATGAATGGCCACCCTATATTGACGTCCGTCTTGCGAAATAGTCGTAATCACCCTTGATATTTTGATATCGGTTCGTGCCCAATATCGCGATCACAATAGCTCGCTTTGCGCTTTTAGGGTCTCTCGCTAACAGTGGCTGTTTAGGTATTACGCCAGTCGACCTAAGACCGTCCGAGTCATGATGGCCTCAATTTCGAACAACGAGAGGAATTATCACTAGTACCGGGTCACGATCGTTTGATTAAAATCGGGTTATTTATCGGGCGACTTTCAGATGTGCTTGGAATCACTCGCGATCCGATCATACGTCGCTGAAAATATCGACCCGTCCTTTTTCCTAAGATCGGCCTATATTGGTTCAAAATATTTCCTCGACGTTCGTTGAAATCGGGCGCTCAATCGCGGGTAGTTCTCGGTCCACGACTGATCCTATTTAGCCTTTCCTTTTGGTTAGTATCCCGTGAGTGATCAATTCCGGCGAGACTTACTAAAATTACACGAGAATTCACATACACTTTATTGGACTCGATAACGGGTCAAAATTTCGGGCTGTTACACAAGGCCTTTACTGTTTGGAGAACCTATTTAGGGCTTCGGGACCTTCCATAGAGAGATATTACTTGATTTAAGTAATTTGAACACGCTAAGAAGTTTCAACTAGGAAATTATAGTAATCTAGTTGAAATTCAAAGCCAACTACTTAAATCTTTGACTTTGTGTAGCGAGTCTTTGGAAAAGTAGCCTCATCAAATTTGAAAGACGTTTGGATAAATCATTGCGATGTGCAGGCGATTTTCAAGTTACATGCTCCGAGTCCAATCTGCGGTGGATTGGGAGGCTAATTATATTGCGCCATTAATTTTATGAGGGCCATATGATTGCTCACTGAGGGGGAACATGTTGTCTTTTGTTCTATCTCCCAGTTTTGTCTTGTCATATTAATTCTCTTTGAGGGTTTTGCACTTCGCTAATTTACCCATTAAAGACTAGTCAAATCAATTTTAAGAGCATTATTCTTTTTGGGCCGCATTATTTTCAGCCTCATTTTGGCTAAGACACTCCTTTTTTTTCCCCCATGAGCTTACCAAAATACCCTCCTCTCTCTCTCTCTCTTCAATTTATTATTCCTTTTTTTTATTAGGCTAACCCACAAAACTGACTAATTTCTATCGTCTCTCTTATCTTATTAGTTTCACAACATAAAATGTCAAATTGCACCCAACAAGATATTATCTTATCATGCACCCGATTATCACTTTGCCTAGAGAAGGTCGTTAATTGTAATTTATAATCTCATATTTTTAATCACAAAAGTTACATAGAATGTTAGACATTTCTAGTTATGATAGCTTATGAACACACAATTGATTGCCTATTTTTTTATCAAATAGTTTGAGGAAAACTTTTCAAAGTTGAAAATTAAAATTCAATCTAATTATCTAGCTGATTTTGACATTGTGGGTGTTTTTTGGGAATAAAATTGTAGGTTTTTAAAGTTAAACATCGTTGATTTGTGCTTTCTTGTGAGCTTTTTACATTTTAATATGAATTGCAAGATGGGGGTTGAAAATTCATTTACACCGTCTTCACTTTCAGATTCATATCAGGTTTTTTCAGAGGAAAGTTTTAAACATATCTTAGTTTTAATCGACTTGATATGAGATTAAAATTACAATCTATATTAATTACTTTCTTCATAGTATGAGTAGAACAGCAAGAAGTTTCCCTTTTTGGCCCTTTTATGTGCTTATCTTTTGTTAATATTTAGATATCATCTAAATATAAATATGTTTAACATTTGATCATGCTTCTAACAAATTAACATTTTTAATATTTTGATCAATTTTTCTTTTCCAATTTTGATCAAGATCGGCTAGATAATTAAATTGAATTTTGATTTTGGACTTTGAAATATAGGCAATTAATTTTGTATTCAAAAGTTGTCATAAATAGAAATATCTCATGATTGAAAATGTGGTACCGTAAATTAAGATTGACAAAATTCTCTAGGCAAAGTGATAACAAGATACATGGTAAAATGATATCTTAGGCGAATTAAAATTGTTCGATATAATAGTCCTAGTTTATCTAAGATACAGCTAAGTGGAATAGAAATACGAATACTCTAGTTAATAATACTCAAGATTGCATGCATAAGCGCAAGGTGCATAATTTGTCTCTTCCCATATCTATAGACTCTCTAACCGAGGGAGACATCCATTACTCCCAAAATTGATTCTCCTTAGAAGTTTGTGAAAATAAGATGGTTCTCGCTATTGTATACACAACTGATGATAATTAAACTGAGATCGAGTTATAGTAAAAATTATGAATTTCGCTTTTTTGATACGACAGTGCTTTCCCAATGACATATTACCCCTAATGAACGATACTATAATTTAAAAGATTTTTAAGTTCCTTAATGACTATCCTCTTTTCATCTTTTGTTGCATGGCATAGCGAGGCCAGCTTTAGCGCAGCGGAAGAGAGTAACTACGGGAGAGATTGATTGAACAGTGGCACGGTGGTGGCGGAAGGGAGGGGCAGAGAGAGAGGGGATTACGATTATCTATCAGTTTTTGGGATAAATATTTTCTTAATTATCATGGTCTGTATTTTTTTTTTTTTGGTCGATAAATACTTCTTTCATTACTAAAAAGTAAGTTTACCATAGCATGGTCCCATGTCATTACATAACAACGAAAATAGAGAAAAGGGGATAGTAGATAGCCAGTTCATAGGTAATAAATTGTTTCAGTGGGCTTTTGCTACCCAATCCGCAACTCGGTTTTCTTCTCTCGAACAAGAAGTTACTGAGACACCCTCTAAGCAGCCCAAGAGGTTTGTGCAATCTTTGATTAATGTTTGGGATGGTCCATGGAGCTTCAGCCCGACCCGTTATGTATCTCTCTAGCAAAGTACAGTCTGACTCAATCTTCACTAGATTTCTTCGTTCCATCAGTATGCTTCCTTCGTTCGGTACATTGGGTGAAACTTCCCTTTGACTTTTCATGAACAGCAGGCCCTGCCTTAAGGCTAGGGTTTCGGCAGCAAGGGCGGATGGAGAGACGATTTTCTTCGCAAAGCCTCCCACCAGCCGCCCGAGATGGTTTCTGAAGATTACAGCCACCGCTCTTTGCCGCGATTCACTGCACCATGATCCATCAACGTTCAATTTCCACGAGCCCGACGGAGGTGGTGACCATCCCTCAATCAGTAAGCCTCTCTCTTCACTTTCCCTCTGTTTCCCCTCCTTTTGGTTCCAGTGTTCATATAGATTACGGTTGCTAATTGCTTTAGTTATTACTCCCCGTGGTCATGGTTTACTGTTCAGGAAAACCTTCGTGTTCCGTTCTTTCCAGATGAGCCAGAGCACTCCAGCCAGAATTCCACCCAATTTTGACCCTACTTTGGAAGGTAGGTTCTCTGCGAGCCATTTATCCATTCAAGTGACTACTTCCGTTGATGTCTTCAGCTCAATGTTTGAATCCAATCATATTTCCCTTGTCCAGTCACACAGAAGGAGGAGATGTTCGAGCATTTCAGGAGCGTTCTTACACATTGAACACAATGGATCAGATACGAGTCTTCTCTTGTAAAGGTTTTCCTTCGTTGGGAAAGCGTTGTTGCGTACACTCCATAGGAAGAAGCGAATTTTCGGGTAGTGCTGAATCTGCCATATGCGAGTCCATAGGTTCTTAGGAGGCTGATATGATGTTGATGCCAAGTTGGCGTTAAATTTTTTTGACTGGGAGCACATTTTGTTGTAGCCACTTTTGACCGAATATAAGCCCGTGTTGTTACCTGTTCACACTTGACTGTCCCTATGTGAATCGATGCTTAGCGAGATGGCGAGGATCTCCTGGACTATCCTTTGCTCAAAAAGTTCATTTAGCTTCACTAGGTTCCAGTCTTGAGTCACTGCTTCAAGACCCTCAAATAGCTCTCTGTCTGGTAAGAGTTTTCCTCTATCCATGGTGATAGCAATCCTCAAGAAACCCTAAAAGACTTGCCTTTTCCTTTCCAATGAAGGGACCCCAGTACGAATCTGGTCTCTTCCTGCACCACTCTCACCTCAAGAAACCCTAATACCACTCCTACAAACACCCAACTCTAAGAGAAGAACTCCATGTTTCTTCTTCCCCAACTCTACGACCCCATCCCCCACCCAAAAACTAAAACCTCTAGAAAACAGAACAACAATCCTCATAGATTAGTAGCAATCCGTCTCACACACAGCATTTACTCAACCTACTTCTTAGGCAACCCACAAATGACGTAAAACCCTGTGGATTCTGCCTTCTCCTCCACTCAACTTGCGCTTGGAAAGCTCGAGCTCCCTTCATCCTGTAAGGTCCAGATTGCAGTAAAAACAACGTGTTTGGTAGCAGGATTATGCCGCAAGCTGGCAACATCTACTGAACCAACCCATTCAGGGCGATAATGAATGCGAAATAGCTGCATATTTGTCGTGACCTCCCCGAACCGGCCTCGACGTCTAAGGGATTAGGCTAATAGATTACTAAGTTAAATCTAGCTCGAGCTCTCCCAAGCCCATACTAATTCGCGACTTAGGTTTAAGTTATTAACATGCAAGTCAATTTCATTTAGGAGTCGCCACTAATCAATTTTTTGTGGGTCGATTAGACACCCAAGTAAAGCACAAGAGAAAATGCTTCACTTCTATGAATCAGAGATTCAATGGGTACGGGTACTTGATTACACTAATTGACTAATTAGTGCCCTTTTGATACATAATCTTGTTCAGTTACCGCCTAACGTGTTCTTACTAACTGGGAGTCTCAAAATTCCATCCCTAATCAAATTAAGGGAAACAACCGCCAATACCTAAACCTAATATGCATGGTCAATCACGTTCGAGGTTAAATTAAACACGGAATTTAAAGTGCGTGAACCAAACAACATGCGATCAAATATGACACTAATCATGCAAAAAGGGCAAGAAAAGGCAATCAAAAGCCCTAAGGTAAAGCCTTAATGGCTTCTCCGATTTTTAAGAATTTTTTAAAGGATTTTCTCAATTTTTATGAATTTTAAACTAAGCCCAGAATGAAATTAAAACTAATATCTAGTGAAATAAAGCCCAAAAAGTGATTTTTGAACATTTCCTAATTTTCTGAATTTTTTAGAATTTTTGGAATTTTTTCCGAATTTGTTTAATGTTTTGAATTTTCTGAATTTTTTAATGTTTTTTTAGATCTTTTAGATTTTTGGGTTTTTTAAACATTTTCGAATTTTTTTTTGGAATTTTTATTTTTTTTGGAATTTTTAATATTTTAATATTTTTAATAAAATAAAGATTCCGGACCGGGTCCCCTGACCCGATTCGCCCGACACCTGACCCGGCTCTCTAACCCTCTCGAGACCCTCCTTTTACTATTTCTTTTTCGATTTTTTTTATTTTGCTTTTCTTTTCCTTTTTAATTTTTTCTCCTTTTTTTTGTTGTTTTGTTTCTTTTTCTTTTTTTTTTTTGGTCTTCTTCCTTTACGTGCTTTCTGCCCCTACACGTCTTCCCCAGAACGTTTTCTCCTTTGCTTCTTCAACCAAGAACTCACGGAGACATCACCGAAGATAACCATCGCCGAGGAAGCCCACCGCCAGCTGTTGACTCGAGCCGCCAACATCAATGGCGGACGTTGGCCTTACGCCGCCGGCGACGATCGACGTTCCGGCAACTGCGCCGGCGACTTGGAGAAAAACCACATTTCCTCGCCAGCGACTCAAAATACAGTTTCCAACCGTCCAATGTTCGGCCCCAAAGAAACGCGCTAAAACCAAACAACCCATCATACATACAAGTAGCAAAGATCGAGAACTAACGGGGGGCAGCCTCAACCACGGGCATCGCTCCGGCAACGAAAAGCTTTCTGGCGGGTACGGAATGCACACATGGTCGACTCGTACTGGAGTTATCATGCCATAAAATCACACGAAATCAAGGAGTCAGTGACCAAACATCAATCTCCAACGAATAAAGCATAAATCAAAGGTTCTATGGACTGCTTTCGTGTTTTTTCAATTTTGGTTCTCACTCGAGCATTTCATCAAACATGTAAGGAGCGTTTAAAAGATGGGATCCCAGATCCGATTTTGACGAAATTTATGGTTGATTTTCAACATATAACACTTGGAACAACTTCATTGGGTGCCAAAAAAAATGTTTGTCTCCGTCGACGGGGCCAGGCGACCACCGGATAGGCTTGGTGTGCTCGGCACCCAAGAGGCAAGGGAAGGGGAAGCAAAAACGGGGGACCTGAGCTAGTATCTACCTGGTTCGCAGCCGACCGAAGCGAGGCACTATGGCTGGGGGAGCTCGACGATGGTTCAGACGGTCCTCCGGCGAGCGGACGAGGCTCGAGCCTCTCCGATTCACTTCAAATTTCTCTCGGTCTCCCCTTTCTCTCTCGAAACTCTCTCCTTTTTTTTACTACTCTCTAATCTCTCCCTTTTGTGCCTTTTTTTTTTCAGACTCTCCCCTAAAGATCTCTCTTTTCCTTCTCCATCTCCATTCCAACTCCTCTTTCTTCTCTGTGTCTTCCCTTTTGTGCTGCCAAGCTCCCCCCTCTCTTTAGTTTCAAGAACACCCCCCCATTAACACAGACCTTTCTCCCTGTTAACTCCTCTCCCTCTTTTTTTTTCATCCCCCACCTCGCTCTCTATTCTCTCTTTTTTGAACTGTCCTTCTCGGAACTCTCTCTCTCTCGAGAAACTCTTGATTTCTCTATCTCGGAACTCTCCTCTCCCGTCCTCTGCGTTCTCTGTGTTCTCTGTGTTGTTCCCTCCCCCGTACGCTTCGGAAGGTTGAGTGAGGAGGGGGAAGGTTGAACAGTGCACGGGTCGGGCCATGGGAAATGGGCCAACCCGCGCAAGAATAGAGAAGGAAGAATATGGGCCGCGCGAAATAAAAGAAAAAAGGGGGGAAAAAAAGAATGGACCGATGAACCCGGCCCAGGAAATTTTTTTTTTTTAAATTTTGTGTCTTAATAGGCCCTATTAATGCAAATGTGCCTAATGTCTATATGGCATGCAATTTAATGAAAATATTTTTTATTTAGGGATTAAAAATTAAATCTTAAATTTTTATGTGATAAAACCCTACATGATTGAGCAAAATTTAGGTGTCAACAGCTGCCCCTCTTTGAAGGGAAGCTCGAAGAGGTTCCTTTCAAAGATAAGAAACACTTAAATTTTGTTCATAGAGGGCATGGGAAGATGCATGAGATGATTAACGGGCTTGTGACTGAATGAAAGGAAGCCATACCGTGTAAAAACAGGCCTTCGACTACATGAAGTCTTGGTATGTCAAGAAGGAAACTCTGGGCTGCGAAAGCTCGCTAGGTCGATGTGGTACTCCGGGCTGTGAAAGCTCGTCGGATCGATGGGGTATTCCAGGCTGCGAAAGCTTACTAAGCAAGGAAAAAGATAGACTCTAGGCCGCGAAAGCTCACCGGATAAAGAAAAAGAAAGACTCTGGGCTGCAAAAGTTCGCCAGGTCAATGGGGTGTTCCGAGCTGCGAAAGCTCACCGGGCAAGGAGAAAGACAGACTCTGGGCTGCGAAAGCTTGCTAGGTCGATGGGGTGCTCCGAGCTGCAAAAGCTCACTGTGCAAAGAAAAATACTCTGGGCTGCGAGAACTCGCCAGGTCAAAGGGGTGTTCCAGGCTACGAAAGCTCACCGGACAAGAAAAAAGATAGATTATGGGTTGCGAAAGCTCGCTAGGTCATAAGGGTGCCCCGGGCTACAAAAGCTCACCGTGCAGAGAAAAGGATTCTGGGCTGCGAAAGCTCGCTAAGTCGAAGGATAAAGACAGACTCTGGGCTGCGAAAGCTCGCCAGGTCAATAAGGGTGCTCCGGGCTACAAAAGCTCATCATGCAAAGAAAAAGACTCTGGGTTGCGAAAGTTCGCCAAGTCAATAATGGTGCTCCGGGCTGTAAAAGCTCACCGTGCAAAGAAAAAGACTCTGGGCTGCGAAAGCTCGCCAAGTCAAAGGGGTGCTTCGGGTTACAGAAGCTCACCGTGTAAAGAAAAGGACTCTGGGCTGCGAAAGCTCACCAGGTCAAAGGGATGCTCCAGGCTGCAAAAGCTCACCGTGCAAAGAAAAGGACTTTGTATTGACACTTAGGGATTAAAACCCTGTAAAAGCCGGAAATTCCATCTAGGGATTAAAACCCTATGAGCAGCTAAGATCCCGCCTAGGGACTAAAACCCTATGAACGGCAATAGGATCAACATCTTGAAGGAACGCCTAAGGACTAAAACCCTATGAATGTCGAAGACTCCGCCTAAGGGCTAAAACCCTATTGAACGGCAAATGGGATAAAACCCAGAAGGAGTGCCTAGGGACTAAAATCCTATGAACGTCGAAGATTTAGCTTAGGGACTAAAGCCCTATGAACAGCTAAGATTCCGCCTAGGGGCTAAAACTCTATGAGCAGCTAAGATCCCGCCTAAGGACTAAAACCCTATGAATGGCAATAGGAACAATACCTTAAAGGAACGCCTAGGGACTAAAACTCTATGAACGTTTAAGATTCCACCTATGGGCTAAAACCCTACTGAACAGCAAAGGGAATAAAAACCAGAAAGAACGTCTAGGGACTAAAACCCTATAAATGTCGAAGATTCTGTTTAGGGACTAAAACCCTATGAACAGCTATGATCCCGCCTAGAGACTAAAATTCTATGAACGGCAATAGGAATAATACCTTGAAGGAATGCCTAGGGACTAAAACCCTATGAACGTCTAAGATTCCGCCTAGGGCTAAAACCCTATGAGCAACTAAGATCCCGCCTAGGAACTAAAACCCTATAAATGTCGAAAATTTTGTTTAGGGACTAAAACCCTATGAACAGCTATGATCCCACCTAGGGACTAAAACCCTATAAACGGCAATAGGAACAACACCTTGAAGGAATGCTTAGGGACTAAAACCCTGAAAGTACGCCTAGGGACTAAAACCCTATGGACGGCAAACTGTACTCAAGATTTTGAAATACCTAATATTGTTCACTCAGGATTTCGATGTCTAAGGTTTTTCACTCAAGACTTTATGTTGTAAAAAACATGGTTTAAAAATAGACCTATGAACCTTTTGAAATCAGGGTTTCGGAAAAGACCTAAAACCTTTTGAAATCGGGATTTAAGGGAAGACCTGGAATCTTTTGAAATCAGGGTTTCAGGCAAAGACCCAGAACCTTTTTGAAATCGAGGTTTCATGAAAGATCCGGAACCTTTTGAAATCAGGGTTTCAGGAAAAGAGCCAAGAACCTTTTGAAATCGGGGTTTAAAGGAAGACCCGGAACCTTTTGAAATCAGGGTTTTAGGAAAAGACCTAAAACCCTTTTGAAATCGGGGTTTAAGGAAAGACCCGGAACCTTTTGAAATCGGGGTTTTAGGAAAGACCCGGAACCTTGGAAATCGGGATTTGTGGAAAGACCCAGAACTTTTGGAATCGGGGTGTTATGCAATAAATGCATAAACCTTTGCATTGCATGGTTTAAGGACAAACGCACGAACCTTCAGAAAGCACGGTCCCACGTGAGAAAGACTTCTCATGTAAGAATGGTTTCGGCTATTAGAGCTTGCCGTACATGTCGTTCAAAAGGTTCCAAAATGGATATTGCACATTTGACGGAATGTGTTATACCAAATGCTCTTGTAATGAAGGCATATCAGGCGAGATCAATGTCATTTCATTACATGTCATGAGAGACAATATCAAAAAAAAGTATCATCAATGATAAAATGTTGATTGCATGAGCAACTCAGGCTAGTTTCAATTGTTCGGAAAGTATTCAACATCCTTTGACATCACAAAATTGCCTTCAGGCTTGAAAGACGTCATTAATCATCAAATTGTCTTAAGAGACAAATCTTCATCAAAAAGACATTGGTTCATGGAAAGGGCTCATTAAGTATGCCAAATGAGAACTCCTTAGTTGGAAAGGACTTCTTACATACTCTTCTAGAAGGTAGCTCGATCCCATCCATTAATGTGAAACTAAATCTGATCTCTCTGTATACCTCACACTATTAGTGTCCGAGGCTTTGAGAATCATTCGCAATAAGCACACATTGACCAATCCAAGAGGTCTTTTGTAAGGACTATAATGCGGGCTTGGTCATGATTTCAACAACGGATAAGCATTGATAGCTAAGAAATGAAATAATCATTGATCATCATTTTTGCCAGGTTTACAAGTCAAGAAACCTTTAGATAAGATAAGACAATCTTGCCTCTACTTCTTCAAGCGACAGCTTCTTTGTAAAGTTCTTATTTTCACTTGAATCATCCTAATCAAAAGAGACTTTGGGAAATGGTTGTAATATTGGTTCAGTGAAAGTCTCGAAGGCTCAGAAATTCTCAAGTGGGCTTTAGGAGTTGGTGATTATCATGGCATCATTACCATGTCATCTAATCTTTTTGAAGGCACTCAACTTTTGAAATCCAACTTATCTCGAAAGTCCATTAACTAATCATTTTAATGTAAGAGCTTTGCTCTTTTCTCTAATGGCTTTTGCATTTGCAATGATTTTTTCTTTGTAAGTATTTTGCTTTTGACATTCCCTTTTTTTTTCATGAGAATTTTTCTCTTTATGCAACTTTTTTTTGCTCTTTTTTTTACAATGGGCATTGGCCTTGCTTTTACCGGACACACTGCTTTTTCACGTCCCCTAATTTTCATTTGACTTTTGCTCTTTTCATTTTTTGAGCTTTTAAAACTTTTGAGATGTTTTTCACACTATCTCATAAGTACCAATTATCTTGATAAATCACGTGCTTTGCCCCAGTATAGGGAGTAATCACCATTCGGGCTTTAGAAATGAATATTCAGGCTCAACTTGGCTAAACAAAGGGTATAAGCATTTGGATAGAGAATGAAATGCTCCTCTTTATTTTGGGGTGTTTCAAGCTTCTATAAGGACTCACCTGAAGTTATCATAAAAAGATTAATACAAGTAAGGGCAAAGAAGTCTTTTTCATCTTTTCCTCCAAAGATTATCAAACAAAACCTCCAAATTTACCTCATTGTGTGGTGGTTCTTGACAGGGATATTTTGTAGAAATTCTCCACACGTAAAGGCTCAAAGGGGCTTGATTATGGTCACCTATAGTGTATAGGATATATTAAAGAAATGCCTCTTTTCATTTTGGTCTGTGTACTGCTCGCGAATGAATCTCTTGTCCTTGAACACCACAGGTTTTCTTTTCCGCTCGACTCTTAAAGTATTTACGAGACGTGTTTAGAAATGGTTTGCCTTTCCTCATCCTAAGTGTTTCTCGCTTGGCATAATTAACATCTCTTCTCATTTTGTTGAGATCATTTGAGTAAATTAATCTCCATGGGGAATTTTGATTTAAAATGAATGATTCACCAAGCACAAAGACAATTCTTGAATAAGGATGATATTCAAAATTTTTGTGAAGAGCTTGCTTTCTCAATCTCCACTTTAGTGCTTGTTTGTTTTTTTTTTTTCAAAAGCATCAAAGACTTTTTCTTTGTGATGAAAATTATCCATTTGATTTTCATTTGAATTTTGGAGGAAGGGTACTTACCTGCAGCATGGCGACTTGATAACCCTGTAAGGAACAAGAAAGAATGTGTTAGTTATATACCCTTTAAGGATTGGAAAATTGGGAATGATACAACATTACCCCTCGTTTGCATTTGTCCTTCAGGTCTTTAATGCTTCCTATCAAAGAAAAAAAGGATCATGTCAAAAAGTTTATAAAATGGACAATTGGAAACGATACAATTTACCCTTCATTTGAATTCGCCTTCTGGGGTATTTGACGACGCCCATTCATGTGCTTTTGTTCTTTAGGCGTTAACATTTCCTAAATGAATGATTTGGCCTCATCGTGTTTCTTTTGTTGGAGATGTTGCTCATGTGGTCAATGCACGCCCTTTTTGTGCTGAATTGAATGACTTCGCTTTACCATGCATCATGGATAAGGGTTACTGCCCTTTTAGTAACATGCCCTGTTTATCACCTTGCAAAAAGGAAATGGAACATGTCATCTCCATTTTCAATTGAACTTAATTTAGGAACGATACATCCTTTTGTGCTAAATTGGATGATTTTGTCACGATTTGTTGACGGGAGGCGTTGCCCTATGATTAGATACACTCCCCTTGAATGTGTATTGCCTCATCATGCTTTCTTGGAAGAAGTTGTTGTCGCCATGGCCAAACACGTCATTTCATCTGCAAAACGAGAGATGGCACAAGTCATTTCCATTTTCAGTTAGACTAATTTGGGAATGATATACACCCTTTTCTTTTTGGGACGACGCGATTATGGACTAAGTTGTCCTCCTCATGCAATCCTGTCAATTCCTGGGAATTTGCCTTACATCAACTCTTTTTTTGTCCTCACAAATTTTGCACAAGGGGAGGAACAAGTCATTGTTTAAATAAATCGAATTTAACTTGGAACGATTACAACTTTTTACTCGGGGGCACCATTTGATGGCTAATTCTTGCTCGTGTACATCCATGCCTTGAAGGATCATTTCGCAAACCACCAATAATCATCTCCACGCTAGATTAAATGCCGAGAAGCTATTTGAAGGCACAAAAATTGCAGCTACTAATGCTCGGCAATTCCAAATGGATCATAGCTCAACTCTTCTTGTCTTTTGACAATATCGTTTGAATAGTCTGCATCTATATATGTGGACCCGTCAAAGAGCTTCCCATGAGTTATAGATGTCACCAACCCAGGAAGTAGCCTTGGTGCTAAGGAATCTTCGCACATTTCTTCTTTTGAGAATGTTATCAAATTGATATGAGATTCTCCAAGATGAGAAATTTCTATGGACCTTAATAGGGATTACTTGAAGCACAGATTTTAAGAGCATTTCTTCATCCATGTTGACGATTGAAGAAAGAAATGGATTCACAAATGTGACCCTAAGGTCAAATTTCAAATTTAGGAATGTTCAGATGTCATCCCTGCTCGGTCTCATTTCCCGAAAATAGTGAAGCGTAAAGGCTTGGTGGATTCTTGAAATGGAGCTCTTTATGAACACTAGGGTATCATCGTCTATGCCAAGAGCCGCAAGTCCTTCCATCCTTCATTAGTGGGAGACTAGCCTTTCCCATATTGCTTCAAGGCAAGCATGAGAGATCGTGATGATCTCTTACCATTAATCAAATTTGCGATCTCCTTTTTTAAGCTTCCGACCATTGGCTCGAATTCTGGAAATATAATCAAGTAAAGCTGGTCTTCACTTGTGTCGGGGATCCCTATCAGGCATAATGTCGGGGTGCGTATCAGACCTTCACGCCTGAGAAGCCTTCTTCTAATGTCCACAATTGTTAGTAGCGGAAGTTTTCCCTGGTTTACAAATGTCCAAAGAAACCTCAGCGATGAAAATTATTCCTCCAATCTCCTGGTTCTTTGGAGCAACAAAATGAGAAATATTCTGGTGAAACCACCGTGGAATCTCACTCCGAGCGATATTCAAGTTGTCCAAATGCTTTGGAGCAACCTTTTCAATTCTTCTTTTCACTGCTAGGATGCATGCCTTACAACCAACCAGGAATAAAATGCCTTAGACGCTTCATGGAGACCAAGGACATCAACTAAATTGCTGCAATTAGTAAAGTCCAGCTCCATCTAAACCATCCACATTTGTCAAGTCGTATATGCGCTCCAACGCATTATAGTTCACCATATTTGACTCAGGCAAGCTCGCGAGAAGTGGAGGCAGATACAATCGAGTTTTTTTTTAGAAGTACAAGGCTCCTTCAGACTGGATGGAAAGCTGGAAAAATCATTACGACCCAAATTCAAATCCTGCAAGGAGGCAGTCCATTCAAAATTATCAGGGATTCTTCCCAAAAATCCCCAAGCATGAGCACCCATTTCCTAAAGCCTTAGTTGCTTTGAATCCAGAAGCCGCCTCTATTCCAATTTAAAATCTCAAGGATGCGAGCAGACTTCATCATGCAAATGTTTGCATGAATTAAATGCTAATCCAATGTGTGTTCCAAGAGATTACTTATGGAGTTTGAGAAGATGAACATTATACTTTGAAACTTCAAGAAATTATGTCTTCTAGACCTACCAACTTCATTGCTAACCTATTGTGAGTAATGATTCTTTTTTTCTGTTATCCGTCTGGCAAGTACAATGAGAATCACTTTGTACTCTCTATGATGCAATTCCTTCGACGCTCATGCCTTGCTGCATGCGCCTCAAGTTCAAAGAGCCCACACTTTGGTTTTGTAGGGAAAATGAATGCCAATCTCGAACAACCCTTTCATTTTACCTATTTTCCTAAAAGAAAATGGAAAACAAGTCAATTGCTGCATGAGAAGTTCTTATTGGAACGACGACATTTTACCATCCTAGAATGTTTCTCCCGCGTCTTCGTGGAAATTCAATCCATATGGGTAGATTGCAACATCTCCAATTGGACCCAAAGCAAAAAGCTACTTATGACCTTGAATTTGAGTTGCATGATTTACAAAAACATTCAATTGGGTTCACAATCAATGCCCAAAACGCGAAACATGATTCCTACTAAGAATAAAGACAATGACAAAGTACAAAAAACTCTTGCATAGAAGAGTGCAATAAACAAACCTTGTCCTAGCTTCTAAGTCCACTTCTTGGCATGGTCAAGCGAGAAGATTCCAAAAGAGGGCCGTTGCGTATAACCTTCAAAAGGAAGACATTGTCAGTACGTGAATGAAAAAAGTGATCTCTCAATGAAGCCGCCTCTTATAACAAAAGCAAGGCGACGATGCGTGCCCCATGATCCCTATTTGCGGGGATTTGGTATTTCGCCAAGATTTCATAATAAGAGGAGATATCATTAAAAGATCAAATCGTGGCTATCAACCGAATGCCCATTCTATTTCAAAAGTTTCATGTGCAAGATGTGGCATCAATTGTGAAAGACTGATTTATGATTTCGATTTTTGGAAAGACGATACAATTCTTGTTTTAGGAAAGATACACAAAATATGATTTGAATTCCGATTCCGAAATGTGAACAAGAAAGAGTTTTGTTGAAAATGTGATTTTAATTTTATGCTCCAAAATACAATCATAACTCGGGAAGAATTTCTATAGAAAATGTGATTTTAAGCCCGTCATTGAAAATTTAGACAAGATCATCTATTTTGTGAGGCCAAATCGGAGATGTTTGAGATTTATGCTCCAGGCTCATTGTCAAGAGTGATTGCCTGAAATTTTGACTTATAAGCTTAGATCACCTAGGGCATTCGATTGATTTCCACGAATTTCAAAAATGAAAGTTTGAACCAAAAGTGAACAAGTAAAGAGAAAAACTATACTTACATTGGATGACAAACTTTTAATCATATAAACATGCGAATGTAACGTGCGGCTGATTCCTACTCTAGATGGCTTAACAAATTGGAGTTACGAGGGTGGGATGACTAGTCGCGGCCTCGCACACTAAGCCAAGTCCTCGTGACTCTAGCTCGGTCAAGAATGATACCCCGATGTGACGCAGCCTTACGGGCAAAGGTAAGCATTCTTGACACCAAGAAAGAAGCTTTCGGGATTGAGTTGGGCAACCTCTACTACGCGGCCTCACGATCGAAGTCGTATCCAACTCAATACCATCCTAAACATTCCTAGTGCAACCCAGGTCTAGCAGCATGGTTGTATGTGTAACAGTGTAGTGCTAAACATTTAAAACATGCACAACAGTTTATAAGCAAATAATGCTTCAAGCATCCGAAAAAATAAACATTTATTCCCCAAATCCCAAACCTGCAAAATAAGAGGTCAACGGCAAGAACATTCACGTTAGGGATGTAATTGAACAAGACAAACGGCCTAAGTCCTCTTAAAGTCCCCAGTGTAGTCGCCAAGCTGTCGCGACCTCCCTGAACCGGCCCCGACGTCTAAAAGGTTAGGCTAATGGATTACTAAGTTAAATCTAGTTCGAGCTCTCCCAAGCCCATACCAATTCGCGACTTAGGTTTAAGCTATTAACATGCAAATCAATTTCATTTAGGAGTCGCCATTAATCAATTTTTTGTGGGTCGATTAGACACCCAAGTAAAGCACGGGAGAAAATGCTTTACTTCTATGAACCAGAGATTTAATGAGTACGGGGACTTGATTACACTAATTGACTAATTAGTACCATTTCGGTACCTAATCTTGTTCAATTACCGCCTAACGTATTCTTACTAACTGGGAGTCTCAAAATTCCATCCCTAATCAAATTAAGAGAAACAATTGCCAATACCTAAACCTAACATGCATGGTCAATCACGTTCGAGGTTCAATTAAACACGGAATTTAAAGTGCGTGAACCAAACAACGTGCGATCAAATATGACACTAATCATGCAAAAAGGGCAAGAAAAGGCAATCAAAAGCCCTAAGGTAAAGCTTTAATGGCTTGTCCGATTTTTGAGAACTTTTTAAAGGATTTTCTCAATTTTTATGAATTTTAAACTAAGCCCAGAATGAAATTAAAACTAATATCTAGTGAAATAAAGCCCAAAAAGTGATTTTTGAACATTTCCTAATTTTCTGAATTTTTTGAAATTTTTCGAGTTTTTTCTGAATTTTTTTAATGTTTTTGAATTTTCTAAATTTTTTAATGTTTTTTAGATCTTTTAGATTTTTGGGTTTTTTAAACATTTTCGAATTTTTTTTGGAATTTTTATTTTTTTTGGAATTTTTAATATTTTAATATTTTTAATAAAATAAAGATTTCGGACCGGGTCTCCTGACTCGATTCGCCCGATACCTGACCCGGCTCTTGACTCGCCTAGGACCCCCCTTTTCCTATTTCTTTTCCGATTTTTTTATTCTGCTTTTCTTTTCCTTTTTAATTTTTTCTCTTTTTTTTGTTGTTTTGTTTCTTTTTCTTTTCTTTTTTTTTGGTCTTCTTCCTTTATGCTTTCTGCCCCTGCACGTCTTCCCCGTAACTTTTTCAATCAAGAACTCACGGAGACATCACCGAAGATAACCATCGCCGAGGAAGCCCACCGTCGGCCGTCGACTCGAGCCGCCAACATCAATGGCGGACGCTGGCCTTACGCCATCGGCGACGGTCAACGTTCCGGCAACCGCGCCGGCGACTTGGAGAAAAACCACATTTCCTCGTTGGTGACTCAAAATACACTTTCCGACCGTCCAACGTTCGGCCCCCCAAAGAAATGCACTAAAACCAAACAACCCATCATACATACAAGCAGCAAAGATCGAGAACTAACGAGGTGCGGCCTCAACCGCAGGCATCGCTCCGGCAACGAAAAGCTTTCCGGCGGGTACGGAATGCACACATGGTTGACTCGTACCGGAGTTATCATGCCATAAAATCACATTAAATCAAGGAGTCAGTGACCAAACATCAATCTTCAACGAATAAAGCATAAATCAAAGGTTCTATGGACTGCTTTTGTGTTTTTTCAGTTTCGGTTCTCACTCGGGCATTTCATCAAACATGTGAGGAGCGTTTGAAAGATGGGATCCCAGATCCGATTTTGACGAAATTTACGGTTGATTTTCAACATATAACACTTAGAACAACTTCATTGGATGCCAAAAAAAAATGTTTGCCTCCGTCGACGGGGCCGGGCGACCACCGGATAGGCTCGGTGTGCCCGACACCCAAAAGGCAAGGGAAGGGGAAGCAAAAACGGGGGACCTGAGCTAGTATCTACTTGGTTCGCAACCGACCGGAGCGAGGCACGATGGCTGGGGGAGCTCGACAATGGTTCAGACGGTCCTCCGGCGAGCGGACGAGGCTCGAGCCTCTCCGATTCACTTCAACTTTCTCTCAGTCTCCCCTTTCTCTCTCGAAACTCTCTCCTTCTTTTTTTACTATTCTCTAATCTCTCCCTTTTGTGCCTTTTTTTTTTCAAACTCTCCCCCAAAGATCTCTCTTTTCCTTCTCCATCTCCATTCCAACTCCTCTTTCTTCTCTGTGTCTTCCCTTTTGTGCCGCCAAGCTCCCCCCCCCTCTCTTTAGTTTCAAGGAGCCCCCCCACCAAAACAGACCTTTCTCTCTATTAACTCCTCTCCCTCTTTTTTTTTCGTCCCCCTCCTCGCTCTCTATTCTCTCTTTTTTGAACTGTCCTCCTCGGAACTCTCTCTCTCGGAACTCTCGATCTCTCTATCTCGAAACTCTCCCCCTCCATCCTCTGCGCTCTCTGTGTTCTCTGTGCTGTTCCCTCCCCCATACGCTTCGGAAGGTTGACTGGGGAGGGGGAGGTTGAACAGTGCGCAGGCCGGGCCGTGGGAAATGGGCTGGCCCGTGCGAGAATAGAGAAGGGAGAATATGGGCCGTGCGAAATAAAAGAAAAAAGGGGGGAAAAAGAATGGATCGACGAACCCGGCCCAGGAAATTTTTTTTTTTAAAAATTTTGTGTCCTAATAGGCCCTATTAATGCAAATGTGCCTAATGGCTATATGGCATGCAATTTAATGAAAATATTTTTGTTTGGGGATTAAAAATTAAATCCTAAATTTTTATGCGATAAAACCCCAAATGATTGAGCAAAATTTAAGTGTCAATAATATTAACACAAGAATGGAAAAGGAGTCAGAAAAGGAGCGTAGGATGGCGATGCTGTGCAAAAGAATGGGGCAAATGTGGACTGAAAAGTTCATAGCTAACGTGTTTGAAGAAATTCTTGAGGAGAAATGGAGAGCTTGTAATCTGATTTTGCTGGGGAAAATCTACTCGAGGCCTACTGTGAATTTGCAAGCCCTCTTATCCACAATGAAGAAGGCATGGAAAACGGAACAAGTGGTGTGCGAACCACTACAATCGAGCATCTTATCGTTCACATTCAAAACAGAAGCGAATTTGGAAAAAGTGCTCGAAGCTAGTCCATGGTGCTTCTCCGGCAACTTGCTTATCCTACAAAGATTTCAACCTAAGTTACCTATACATCGACATGTCTTTACCCACTGTGTATTCTGGGTGTAAGTGCATGGACTACCGGTACTTTACATCACAGAAAAAGCTATGATGGAGGTGGTAGGAAAGATAGGCAAGGTGGTGGAGCTGAGAATTGATAACAAAGAGGAAAGCCCATGCAAGGTGGGTAGAGCGCAAGTGCTTTTAGAACTAGCCAGTCCTTTATGGCCAGGAGCTATTGTAAATTTTGCTTATGGTGATCAAGTGTGGGTAGATTTTAAGTATGAATGGCTTCCTTACTACTGCTATTCTTGTGGAAGGATAGGTCACTATGCCACAAACTGCGAGAAAATTTCCTATAAAGAACCAAGACCAAGGGCAAAGGGATACGGGAATTTCGGTTATTGGTTGAAAGTGGAAGCATAGGAAAATAGCCCGTTCTGGAAGGTATACAATGAGGAAATAGATAAACTAGAGGAGGAGGAAACAGCCTCAGAAACACCAATATTGGATATAAACAGGATATCCCAACCCCTACTGAAGACTATGGTATGCAAAGGGTAAACCCTATGGATTGTCAATTGTCGAGATTCTCCAAAGCAAAAGGAAAAGGGATAATTGAGGAGTTGACAACAAAAAAAGGTAAAAGTGCTAACGATACGCAGCCTCTACTATTAGAATCACCAGGGTTGATAGTTCATTCAAGAGGCACATCCACCTCATATAAGAAGGGTCGGAAAGGCCGTATTCCCTCAGCAACCAAGAAAATCAAGAAGGCGAAACAGCCGAATCTACAAAGGATAGATGTGGAGGCTATAGATGAGACACTTCTCCTTGATGCTCCCATTCAGGTTGATGTGGGAACCCAAGAATGGGCTTTGGTGGCTAACCCTAATACGCTACCGAAGGATAGATGAAAGTATTGAGCTGGAACTGTCGGGGACTGGGCTCTACCCCGATGTTCCAGCACCTCCGAGCCTTAGTGGCTCTCGATAGGCCCAATTTGGTGTTCCTCATGGAAAGCAAGAATAAAAGAACAGTAGTGGATAGGTTGAAACAGCAGCTCCAGTTCAGCAAAGCAGTTATAATTGATCCTACTGGCATAGCAGGGGGTTTGGCTCTTATGTGGGAAGAGGAGATATTGGTGGAAATACGGGACTACTCGAAGGAATTGATTGACATAACATGTAGGGACCCCACTTGTGGAATCCGAATGAGAATATCATTTCTTCATGCATCTACTGAGTTCCAGGAACGATTACATTTATGGCATAAGTTACGGGTTTTTCATCGCAATAACATTCTTCCATGGATTTGTATGGGTGATTTTAATGAGGTTTGTTATTACTGGGAAAAGGCTAGTGGACGAGGGGCTGAGAATCATAGAATGGTGGCTTTTCGGGAAATGATGGATGATTGTTCTTTAATGGACATGGAAAGCAAGGGATGCGCATATACATGGTCAAACAATAGAGAAGGCGATGCATTGGTGAGAGAACGACTGGATAGGGCGGTTTGCAACCTAGAATGGCGAATAGAATTCCCAAGTGCAGAGGCCTATGCTTTACCAGCCATAGGTTATGATCATAGTCTGTTACTTATAAAAATACACCCAAATAACAACAAGAGGAAAAAAGAGTTTCGATTTGAGGCTTTTTGGGTAGAAGACCCGGAATGTAAGGAGATGGTTAGAAAGGCTTAGCATGATAGGTCCTGCCCCCATGGAAACCTGGGGGGGAAATCGAGGAAGGTGGCTAGTGCATTGGGGACTTGGAGTAAAAGAAAATTTTCCAATGCTCGCAAGCAAGTTGAGTGCTTAATGAAGAGACTAACCGAGATAACAAATAATCCTAGCGGGTCTGGCTTTAGGGAGGAATCGCAGCAACTCAAAGAACGCATAGAGAGTTTATGGAGGCAAGAAGAGATATACTGGAGTATGAGATCCTGGATAAATTGGCTAAAGTCGGGGGACAAAAATACCAAATATTTTCATGCCACAACAATACAAAGAAGAATATGTAACCAAACATCAATGCTGAAAATAGAAGACAATCAGTGGCGCCGCGACCATGAAGTCTTAAAGCAGCACATTGGGCAATTCTACCACTCCTTATACACAACTGTGGGGCCCAAAAACTACCAATCGGTGCTTGATCAATGTCCCAAACTTATCCGTGATGAGATGAACATGGCCTTAATGAAAAAGGTGACAAAAGAGGAAGTGCAAGAAGCAGTATTTCAAATGGGAGCAACTAAGGCACCTGGTCCGGATGGTCTAAATGGGCATTTCTATCATCAATACTGGTATGAAATCTAGCAAGATGTAGTCGTCATGGTGGACGGCTTCTTCACTACAGGCATTTTCGACCCCTCCCTTAACTTGACCCAAATTGTATTAATTCCAAAAATAGCCAGCCCAGAGAATATTTCACAATTCAAGCCAATAAGCTTGTGCAACTTCATTTACAAGATTATTGTAAAAGTTATGGCCAATCGTCTCAAACCATGGCTCCCTGAGATTATTGCGATAGAACAAAGTGCTTTTGTAGGTGGCAAACAAATACAGGATAATATCCTAATCGTCCAGTAGATGCTACACCAACTCTGAATCCAAAAGAGAGAAAAGAAAGTCCAGGTAGTTCTCAAACTTGATATGCAAAAGGCCTACGATAGAGTCGAATGGGACTTCCAATGCGACTGCATGAGGACAATGGGATTCTGAAAAGAATGGGTACAATGGGTAAAACATTGTATCTCTACGGTGACTTTCAGCGTGAAAATGAATGGAGAAGCACTCCAACAATTTCAGCCATCCCGAGGGATAAGACAAGGAGACCCACTATCACCATATCTCTTTATCATAATGGCTAATGTATTACCTTCACTTATCAACAGGGCAATTTCAAATGGCAGCCTGAGAGGAATCAAACTAAATAGATGGTGCCCTACGATCTCCCATCTACTTTTCGCGGATGATGCAATCTGCTTCCTTAATGGCACAATTAAAGAATGCCAAAGCCTGTCCAAAATTTTAAACCAATACTGCTATGCTTCGGGGCAGGCAATAAATCTAAACAAATCAGGCATCTTCTTTGGGCCAAAATGTCCTCTGCTAGTAAAGGAGAAGATGGCGGATGAGCTACGAGTCCCTATTATTGACAAAATAGGTAAATACTTGGGAATTCCTTCCGAATGGGGACAATCAAAGAAACAGATGTTTGCTTGGGTCTTAGCGCGTGTCAACTCGAAGCTGGAGGGTTGGAAATAAAAACTGATTTCTAAAGCGGGAAAGGAGATCCTCATCAAGATAGTGGTCCGGGCACTTCCACAGTATACGATGTTTGTTTTCAGAATTCCGGTTTCAATTTGCAAATCAATTGAGAGAAGAATTGCGTGTTTCTGGTGGAAACAAAATGTTGAGCGTAAAGGAATCCACCAGAGGAAATGGGAGCCACTAAAAACGAGAAAAGATGAGGGGGGACTAGGATTTAGGGACTTAGTGGAGTTCAATAAGGTGATGCTAGGGAGACAAGCGTGGAGACTAATACAAGCACCTCAAAACCTATGGAGCCAAGTTATGAAGGGATTATATTTCCCACAGGGTGAATTCTGGCATGCTGGAAGGGGTAACCGCCCTTCATGAGGGTGGCAAAGCATATTAAGTGGGAGAGAGGTAATTGAATCGGATGTGGGATGGAGAGTGGGAGATGGCAAAAGTATCCGAATCAGGGAGGACCTTTGGCTACCTAGTGGCCGCATCGGTGGCCCGGCGAATCAACATGATCATGGTCTGTATTTGACCGTTGGTGAAATTGCTCAAAAGCTTTCCATGTTTGCTGGGCTGGGATAATGGCATCAAGTCGGCGAAGCCCGTTAATATGAATCTATGCTGGCGGCGAGCGAGGCGGCCCTCGCTTAGATTTTGACGAGGCCTTTTCGGCCAGCGAGGGCCTCACTCAGATCTAATGATTGCCCTGCTTAGGGCCTTCGCGGTCGGCAAGGCCTAGCGACCCTCATCGGCCACAATGGGAAAAAAAATAAAAAATTATGAAAATAATAAAGAAATTCAAAAACAATTTAAAAAATGGTCAAAATTTTCCATGTCAGTATTTTCCCAAAAAAATTGGCCGAAAAGACTAAATTAACAAAATGTTCATGACTAAATTGGCCAAATCAAAAAGTTAAAAGACTGAATTGGCATACGTATAATAGATTTAGGACTGTTTTTGTAATTTTCCCCAAGTTTAAAAGACATTTGCGAGAGTTAACTCTTCAAGAACTAATACTTACTGAAGGATTCGAGTGAACTTTTCTGTATGTCTCTTTTCATGCATTAGAATTTCTTGGTAAATCCCAATTTGAATGCCTATCCACATGATCCATGAGATGATTCCCCCTTGCGGTGTTCATCCATTATTCATTCGAGAGATGTGCTCCAAAAATAGAAAAACTTAGGGTATGTACAATGATCGATTTGGTGAGTTTGGTACTTGAAACATATCATGACTTTATATCTATTAGCAGTTTTCATTGTGCCAAGTTTGCACATAACCGCTTAAGCAAAAATCAGAAAATCTCTGGCTTGGAAAGAAGTGAAAGTCCATTCATATGCCATCCTTCGATTTCCCCAAGACTCGACCTTTCTTCAAGTATATAAAAACAGGACCAACCGATATGGATTGCAGTCCATTCACGTCGATCGTTTTGCGCGCATGATCAAGGTATCCTCTACTGCGCAAATTGAAGTGCTTGCTTTGCTGGAAACCCTAGAATACTTTTGATCGAGATTAGAAGCTATTTTGGAACAACACTCAGATCAATATGATCTGATATGTTGTCTAATTAGAGCAAATTAGCCCAATTGAGTCTCTTTTCAGATTTAAGAGTGGTCCATTGCAACAGAGAAGCAAATTATGTGGCGGTCTGGATTGCTAAAACCCATTGTAGAAAAGCCATCCTCCTCAAGCCCTTTGGGCTCTTTTATGTTATGAAGTTGCACCTATGTGTGGTCAAACAATTTCTTACTGAATGGATATTATTTTCCTGGCAATAAAAAAGGTCCTTTTCTTTTTGCAGGCTCACTATTCCATTGTCTCTCTTTTTTAGTTCATCTCTTCAATTCATTGATGAAGCACTGTAACATCGGTGAAAGGCCAATTCGACTTTAAAAGACAACTATTTTCGGTTATAAATGCCTACTTTTTCTCAATTTGGCTTAACTAATAGTGGAAGAGAAGAGCTCCAATTGAGCCAAAGTAATTGTCCCTTCAGGGTCTAGAACCATTAGTCGCTCCCGATAAAAATAATCTGTCCAGTTTGATTAAACATGCGGTCCTCAATCTAAGTTTCTAATTATGTAGGCGCGGACTGTTGCTGTTGAGGATTACTCAAGAAAAGGAAAAGTGGCATCTAGTAGTGGCTAGAGGAACAGGAGCCAATAGTAATGCTGATCCTGAAGAGGTACTTGGATTTGTGAAATATTTGTGAGGCCGAATAGAAATGGTAGGGGATGCAGAAGGATATGATAAGATCCAGATTGGGTCTTAGGACCATGTGATAGGGATTCATTACGCTAGTCTTCATTACTTCCTGTTTCTCCAAAGAAATGCACCATGCCTTGGTGATTTCAATGAATGAACAATATTTATAATTCATGTCGAGTCGATGCAAAGACTCCGCAGTCAAACATTTGTATTGTAACTACAAACTGAGACGTTCCTAGGTGATTTGCTGGTCAAGTAGAAGCACCTCCAAAGAAAGTTAATAGAACTATGTCTATGTGCAGGAAGCTGTGGCTCATTCTGCAGGTGAAGTAATTAGAAGAGTGATTAAATTGAAGAATCAGGACCGGATTGAATCATTTCTTCCAAAATCATAAGGTATCTCTAGGGGTGCTGTCAATCTAATTTATTAGTTCTGTTTTCAGCGCCTAACTTGTTGAACGGAATTACATGTTGGACATTTCGATTCATGTAGCATATGAAATTCTTGGAATTTTTTTTTGGGCAACGAAATTCTTGGAATTGAATCATACAAAAAGCTCCAATCCAGAAATAAAGCTCCAATCATTCCCCTGGTCGCTTTAACAATGAATCTGGTCATTTTATGATGTGATTGAATCATAACAATAAATCTGGTAAAAGGTGCTTTCTTTTCAACGATCAGGTGAGCAAACAATAGTTTATTCACAAGATTTAAACGAGGTTCTAAGCATCCCAGGGGTTGGACTAGTCTATCAATAGATAGAAATGTGAGTGCAGACTAGTCCCACAGCATGTTTTATTTTCTCACTCTAGTATGTAAACAATCTCAAGCTTGAATATCTACTTGAAATTATCTTGCATTTTAGTCCATTCACCACTACATTCCTAATCCGCCACGCACTTGAGACAGATTCTGGAATAGGGTCCGAAAGCGTGCTATAGTTATGCACATGAAAAAGAGAAACCCCCTGCACCTGCCCAGTAACCAAATGCGCTTATTCTGACATAACTGATATTTAATTATATCTGAAAAATGATCCTTGGTCGGAAAGGCACATTCATTCGTCCATACGAAGAAACGAACCATACTAGGGTCAGACAATTGAGTTTCTGAACATAAAATGTTCCACAGGGTAAGAGGGGGCAAAGACGACCAATTGATGGGGAGAGTCTTGTTTCGGCGGGCCTTGGCAACCTGATCAGCGGCTTGATTAGGTTCTCGGGGCCAGTGGACGACTTTCACCATTTCCGAATGGGCTAGCAAAGCTGGCCAGTCTTCAATGATACTCCGAATAATCCATGGGCTTTCTTCGCGGCCCATTAGATACTCCACAACTGCACCGCAATCAGTAGATGTTTCACAGGGCAAATCACTTAATTTCAAATGAATAGAAATGGAGCTAGTTCTTTCCTTTCGCCTTCTTTTTCCCTTAATAATGCACATCCAAAAGCATTAACCAATGGAGTCGAGAGCCGCATCTTTGAAAAAAATCATCTGAAGAAGAGAATTTTCATACTTGAGAACCGACAGGATTAATCAAAGTCTATGAGTTTAGACTCTTGTTCTAATGTTTTTTTTAAGACTTAGACTTCATGCCACGTGAACAAATGTTTGAAAGACATGCGCAGCGATGTTCATCTAGGACCGTCTGAATATTTTGATCTATTACATGGGGCTCTCAACCACAGCGATGAGGACAGCAAAGGAAATCAAGGAAGCGTCACGGAATTGCTGATGAACCTTATTTTATACATTAGGTGTTGAAAAACTTGGAAGAATCCATCCATATTATTGCACTTATGAACCTTATTATATGGATTAGGTGTTAAAAAAACTGCATTATCAACTTTGACAGGCTGGAGTGATGTTGCAATATTTTTTTTTTTTTGGGAAAAGAGAGTGATGTTGCAATGTTGTTATTCACCAATCCTACCAAACTAGTCCCCGACTCTCTGCATATTTAGCCAACCCCAAATTTCCTCGTATTATCTTATTTGTATCACATTCTTGTTCCCTAGCTATTGTCGCAAATGTATGTCCACGAGTGGAAGGTTTCTCTGCAATATCCATGGAATGGATGATATTGGACAGGCAGCTCTTGCCAAAATCATCTACAATCAGCTTTGACACGATTGAGCATTATTGCTTTCTTTTCCAATATCCAAGAAAGTGCAAACATCAAGGGCTTTGAGTGCTTGCAAAAGCATTTCTTCTCTAACATCCTTGAAAAGGAAATTGATGGATATAATGAATATTAACGAAGGGATTAATAATTAAAAATAGGATGTCTAATAAAAGAGTTCTCCTTCTTCTCATGATGTGAATGAAAAGAATCATATGGAATTATGGATGCACTTACGAGTACACTTGACTGGTTGGGTACAGGAACCAAATGCGCTTGTTTGGACATTAGCTGATGTTGAGCTAAATCAGGAAAATGACCCAAATCATTTAATTTCAAATGAGTAGAAGTGTCGCAAGTTCTTTTCTTTTCATCTTCTTTTTCCCTTTATAATACATATCCGAAAGCATTAACTAGTAAAGTCGAGAGCCGCATCTTTCAAAACATCATGTGAAAGAGAGAACTTCATGAGATTCGATAGGAATCAAGTCCTTTTTTAGTCAAAGTCTTTGAGCTTAGAGCCTTCTGCTAATGCATTTTTAAGGACTTAGACTTATGCCATGTGAACAAACATTAGAAAGAAATGCCCAACGATGTTGATCTAGGACTGTCCGACTATATTGAGATATTACATGGGAAGCATCGTGCAATTGGTCCCGAACCTTATTATATGCATTAGGTGTTGAAAAACTTGGAAGAATCCATCTATATTATTGCACTGATGAACCTTATCATATGGATTAGTTGTTGAAAAACCTGCATTATCAACTTTGACAGGCTGGAGTGATGTTGCAATGTTGTTATTGACCAATCCTAGCAAACTCATCCACGACTCTCTGCATATTTAGCCAACCCCGACTTTCCTTGCATCTTCTTATTTTTATCTCATTCTTATTCCCTCGCTAATTGTTGCAAACGTGTAAATTAATATGGAGGGAAGGCTTTCCATGAGGGGAAGGCTTCTCTGCAGTATCCATAGAATAGGTGGCATTGGACACAGCTATTGCCAAAATTGTCACGCCCCGAACCCCGACGGGCTCGCGACACCCCTCCGAAGGTCGTATCGAAAGTGACGTTCCGGGATGCGTTGCCGACTCGTACGAAACACCCAATGATAAAGGCAAGCGGAAGCGAAATAGAAACAACCCAAATAATAAACAATGACAACGGGATAGCATAGGCACAAATCGACAAACGCACTTCATAAAAATGATAGTCACTTACAACATTCAATCTGGGCTACTAACTTCAAACCACATTTATCAAAAAGGGACGGTGGTTGGGTAGCCTACTTCACTATACAAATGAGGGGCATCCAAAAACGAAACGAAGCATCAAATGCCCAAGGTTATTCCCGGTCTCTGAACAGAACGTGACGACTATTTGTCACTCCAAACCTGAAAATGTTTAACAACAGGGGATGAGATAAATCTCAATAAGTAGACAACCTAAACCCCACATAGGCCAATGCGCACCCCAGGCAAGTCTAACATGCAATCTAACCACCGATATAACAAACTCGCCAATACACACTTAACTCGCCCGATTCACACGCCAGCTCTGCATATTAATCAAATCACATGAATATCATAATAACTCATGAACACATTACCATCATTCAGGCGCCATACACATGTACAATCACTCAATTTAATCACACTTATTTCCCATTCGTGGCCAAGCAACTTTCCACGACCTGGGTCAACACTCCACAGGGTTAACCCTTTAATCAATCTAGACTCTGTCCCTCACTGGACATTTCACACTTTCTCACGACCCGCGTAAACACGCCTCAGGTTAGCCCTCCGATCAATCCGGACTCCGTTCCTCGCTGGACATTTCACACTTTCTCATGACCCGTGTAAACACACCTCAGGTTAACCCTCCGATCAATCCGAACTTAGTCCTGCGTAACCATGCCTCAGGACATTCCTCATGCACATGCACCACAACACAATTCGCCACTCTAACACGTCATACAATTCATATTCAAATCACAAATTCACCACTTTAACTCGCCAATCCAACACTCAAGTCGGTCCAATCAAATGTCCATTTCACCCACAAATGCCACGACAATCCGGTCATCGCACCCACATAAATTAGCCACAAATGATGCCACAAAATCATCACAATTCAATCTACCAATTAATCACATTCATATATTGATCCTAATCCTAACTTAGCCACAAAACCGATACTAATCACACTTTAAACAAATCTAAATAATACCCATTATATTAAGTAGTGTTTATAAAGTTATTTACCAGATTTTGGCTCGAGAAAAGCGGCCCAAAATGGCTCGGTGAACGATGTAACTCGGGCTCGTGAAGATTTTAGTGGCCACCAAGCTGTACAAAAGACTCAGCCACGGCCTAGGATACTTGGCCATGGCTGGCCCACGATAACGCATACAGGTAGCCCTAGGCGTGGGCAATGACTCGGCCATAGCCGAGCACCGGCGGTGGTGGGCATGGGCATGGCCTAAATTGGTAAAGGTTTCTGGCCGGTAATGAGCGAGAGTAACGGGATGAACAACTACAACGGGCGATTGGCGAAGCCGCATTTTGTATTTGTGGCACATCCTAACTCTGGCCGAGGCACAAGTAGTCCGGCCAAGGCAGCGGTGACGGCGGCTTGAGGGGAAAGCTGGGTGGTGGCAATGAGCTACTTGCAAGGATCTGGCGACACGGTGAGCCAATGAGTTCGCATGACAAGCTTTCCTACCAAAAATAGCAGAGGCCGGAAGAAGAGAAAAACTGCGGGGAGGGGAGGTTGCACTTGGTTAGCGGCAAGTAAGCAAAATGGCTTGGGCGACGAGGACTAGCGGCAAGGCTGAGCAATACCGAGTGAAGCGCTTGCCGGGTCAAAAGTTGGCACCGCAGGGGGACTAAGGATTTCATGCCTTGGGCTGGGGCAACGGTGAGGCAGTATAGGTCAAAAGGACACAAGAAGTGACGGCAGACATTCAGCGGAAAATAAGGCGAGGTAGACGGGGCGGTAGGAGATTGGTGGTGACTAGTCGAGCGAGCGTAAGGCATACTAAGTGGAAGCAACAAGGGTGAAGGAAGGAGAAAAGGAAGAAGAAGGAGAGAAGATAAGAAGGAAGAAAAGCGAAGAAGAGAGGGAGAGAGAGAGAGAGAGAGAGAGAGAGAGGAGGACAGTCTGCATGGGCAGACGTCTGACATGCAGGGAGTGGGTGAACGTGCGGGAAAAGAAAGGAGGAGGGGACACGACCGGGGGAGACGTGCACGGCAGGAGAGAGAGAGAAGTTAAATTTTGTCCTCGAGTATGATCCAACGGCCACGATTCGATCTCGTGAGCTTGATCCAACGGTCCCAAAAAAAATCCCAATTCAAAAATAAAGAAAAGACCAACAAACATCAAATAAAACACATTACGAGGGAGATCTATTAGTCCAAATCTCCACCCAGTCCAAATTTCACTTTTCATTTATCCTGGACAATATTGACGTTAGCCACAATAATATCGATACCATCCAATTAAATTTGTCACAAAATTTCGAGAAATTCGACACCAAAGTTCGAACTCTAAATAATGGCTAAATTCGATCAAGTGCAATTTCAGCAAAATTTCTAATTTAAAAATAACCCAATAGTGATCAGTTCTGGGCGAGATTTTATTATAAGCACACTGACGAAATACACGTTTTATAAATCCCAAAATGGGTTGAAATTCGGAATATCACAACTCTTCTTCCCTTACAAAAATTTCGTCTTCGAAATTTACAACCCAACTCAATTATTCGAACCAATAGGGGTATTGGTGTCGCATCAACTCTTTGCTTTCCCACGTCGCATCTTCGGTTCCATGGTGTTCCCAAATTACTTTGACCATCGGAATTGTCTTATTCCGCAGAACTCGTTCCATTCTATCCTCGATCCTTACTGGTTTTTTCACATACGAAACTTTGTCGTCCACGTCTATTTATTTATAATTTAGCACGTGGGTTGGATCCGGTTCATACTTCCTTAACATAGACACGTGGAACATATTGTGCACTTGAGACAAATTTGGCAATAGCGAGACGATAGGCCAAGGCACCGATTCTCTCTAGGACCTCGAATGGACCCACGTACCTCGGGCTCAACTTTCCTTTCTTACCGAACTGTGACAATCCTCTCATAGGTGATACTTTGAGGAAAACGTGGTCCCCCACTTGAAATTCCAAAGGCCTACGTCTCCGGTTCGCATAATCCTTTTGACGGCTCTGAGAGGTCTTAAGCCTGTCCCAATCACCTTGACTGTTTCGATTGATTGCTGAACCAACTCGGGACCCGTGATGCTCCTCTCACCAACTTCATCCCAACAAATTAGTGTTTTGCAAGCTCTGCCATACAGCATTTCAAACGGTGCCATTTTAATATTCTGCTGGTAGCTATTGTTGTAGACAAATTCAATCAAATGCAACTGTTCCTCCCAGCTACCTTTAAAATCCAATACATATGCCCGCAACATATCTTCCAAAGTCTGAATTGTCTTTTCAGACTGGCCATCTGTTTAGGGGTGATAGGCCGAGCTAAATTGTAACTTGGTTTCTAATGCCGTATGAAAATTCTTCCAAAAAGTGACAGTGAATTTAGGATCACGGTCTGAGGTAATCGTCACTTACACTCCGTGGAGACAGACTATTTGTCGCACGTATATCTCGGCATACCTTTCTAAGGTGAAGTCCTTTCGCACCGGCAGAAAATGTGTTGACTTTGTTAATCGATCGACTACCGCCCAAATTAAATCGTAACCCCTCTAACTCCTTAATAATTCCATTACAAAGTCCATCGTGATGTGTTCCCACTTTCACTCAGGAATTTCCAATGGTTGCAACATTCACCTGGCTTGCAATGCTATGCCTTCACTTGCTGACAAGTTAAATACTTAGCCACGTGGTTGGCTGCATCCACTTTCATGCCGTTCCACCAATAATGTCATCGCAAGTTCTGATATATCTTCGTACTACCCCGGGTGAATACTGTAATTGCTTCAGTGAGCTTTTGACAAAATTTCTTCCTTCAATTCTGCATCACTGGGTACATACAACCTTCTACGAAACTTTAGAATCCCATCCTCGGATACCTGAAAATCCGATTTCCTTTTTGTGACATCTATACCCAGAATCTTCTGAATCTCTGGATCCGTCGATTGTAAGACCTTAATCTTAGTCTGGATCTCCGGCTTAATTCTTAATGCTACAAGCAGACTTGAGACCTGACTAACTTCAAACTTAAATTCCGAATCCCGAACTCCCTCCAACAGAGTCCATTCCTTAACCATCATATGCAGGATACTCAATTTCTGGCTCAGTGCATCCGCTACTTTGTTAGCTTTTCCGGGATGATACATAATTTTGTAGCAGAATTTTGTAGTCATAGTCCTTAAGGAGTTCCATCCAACGACGCTATCTCATGTTCAATTCCTTTTGCGAGAATAAGTATCTTAAACTTTGATGGTCCGTATAAGTCTAAAATTTCTTCCCACACAGGTAGATTCTTCAAATCTTAAGAGCAAAAATAATCGCGGCCAATTCCAAGTCGTGTGTCGGATAATTCAGCTCATGTGGTCTCAATTGTCGCGATGCGTATACCACTACTCTTCCGTGTTGCACGCATCCCAATCCTCTTAGCGACGCATCACTGTAGATCTCATATCCTCCCGGACCTGATGGGATTGTCAACACTGGCATGGTCGTTAACCTCTGTTTTAACTCTTGGAAACTTCTTCACACTTATCCGTCCATTCAAACCTTGTTTCTTTCTTTAGTAATAGCGTCAATGGCGTCGCTAATGCCGAAAACCACTCCACGAAGCGTCTATAATAACCCGCTAGACCCAAGAAGCTTCGAACCTCGGTCACTGTTGTTGGCCTTGGCCAATTTGTGACAGCTTCAATCTTTATCGGGTCCACTGCAATTCCTTCCCTAGATATCACATGTCCTAATAATTCTACTCGATGGAGTCAGAATTCGCACTTGCTGAACTTAGCATAGAGTGCATGTTCCCTTAGGGTCCGTAAAACTTTTTTCAAATGTAACTTGTGATCGTCGAAACTCTTCGAATATACCAGAATATCATCTATGAACACAATTACAAACTGATCCAGAAATTCTTTGAATACTCTATTCATCAAATCCATAAAGGCTGCAGGGATGTTAGTCAACCCAAACGGTATCATTGTAAACTCATAGTGTCCATATCTCGTCCTAAATGCGTTTTTGGCACGTCCTCCTTCTTAATCCTTAATTGGTGGTAACCCGTCCTCAAGTCGATCTTTGAAAATATCGATACTCCTTGCAACTGATCAAACAGATCATCTATCCTTGGTAGTAGGTACTTATTCTTAATGGTTATCTGATTCAACTGTCTGTAGTCAATGCACAACCTCAAAGACCCATCTTTCTTTCTCACGGATAATACTGGTGCTCCCCACGGATATGCACTTGGGCAGATAAAGCCCTTATCAAATAACTCTTGCATTTGAACCTTTAATTCTCTTAGCTCTAACAGTGACATCCTATAAGGTGCTTTCGAGATCAGTTCCGTCCCTGGGGCTAACTCAATCACGAACTCCACTTCTCTATCAAGTGGCAGACCCGGCAATTCCTAGAGAAAGACATCAAAGAAATTGCATACCTTGACTATATCTTATAGCCTTGGCTCTCTAGTCATCGAGTCAACTACGGACGCCAGAAATCCTTGGCATCCTTCGTCCGGCAGCTTTGTTAGCTCGAGCAACGAAATCCATGGGATTGAGGTTCGTCCTCGGTTTCCCATAAACTGGAATATAGGATGTCCAACTTGATTAAATTGGATCACCATACTACTACAGTCCATAACGGCTCTCTGTTTGACTAGCCAGTCCATCCCAACAATCACGTCAAAGTCATGCATGGTTAAAATCACCAAATCTATCATTTCTTCCCTATCGCCAATCACTATCTTACAATCAGGACATCCAAACACAATCAGCACTTTATCATTTAGTGGAGTAGTCACACACAGCATAACGTCAAGCGATTTTGGCTCAATCCCAGATAATTTAACACACTGGTCAAATATAAATGAATGCAACGCCCCCGGATCAAACAAAGCATATGCAGCATAATCACAAAAAGAGACTGTACCTGTGACCAGTTCAATGACCTACTGAAAGGTCATTCAAAAAAATCTTCCCTTCATTAGTTCCTTGATGTCCTGTGGTAAAGGGGAACAGAGGTCTTAATACTTGAGGCCCGCATGCATCCATACGAGAAGTCTTTCTTTTCCTTTAATGTGGTAGGAGCTAGGCAATGGATCCCACCTGTTTTCTCTTCTTTATCCGAGCTTTGGAGTTAATGGAGGGAGCTCAATTTCGATTCAAATGGAATGAGTCTCATTTAAAAGAAATCTGCAACGAGACTTTGGGACTTTCGTTTTACAAAGTTTGGTGGAGTATAATCAAAGCTACAGCTACCAAAAGACAAATTTGATTTTTCATTGGTCTCTACTCAAAGAATTTGATACTTCCCAAGAGTCTTTTTTGACTTATTGAATCGTGATTTAATAACTTCAATCTTAAACCTTTTTTGTCATGCTCAGATTTATGTCTGAAAAAACTTAAGAACTTATTAATTTCGAAATGAAACATATTTACACCTCCGGATCTAGCGAGGTTTTATTTTCCTCCTTGGCTTCCCCACCATGTGCTTCCTCCATGTTGTCCTCGTCAAAATATCAATAAGGTTCTTAGGAGTTAGGCAGCGGATCCCACCTATTTTCTCTTCTTCCCCAAGCTTTTGAGCTAATGGAGAAAGCTCAATTTCGATTCAAATGGAAAAAGTCCGATTTAAAAATCTATAATGAAACTTTTGGACTTTCATTTACTAAAAAACATAAGTTTAGTGGAGTATAATCAAAGCTAAAGTGATCGGAGAACAAATTTGATCTTTCAATGGTCTCAATTCAAGGAATTTGATATTTCCCAAAAGTCTTTTTTGACTCATCCAGTCATCTCGATTTAATAACTTCAATCTTAAATTTTTTTTATGATGCTCGGATCTAGATCTGAAAAGACCTAAGAACTGATGAGTTTCAGAATAGAACATTGTTACACCTCCGGATCTAGCGAGATTTTACTCTCTCCTCCTTAGCTGCCCCCACCATGTGCTTCCTCCGTGCTGTCCTCATCAAATATCAATTGGTGCATTTAATCAAACATCTGTACCCTATCGAAATCTGAAAGTCTTGCTGGTGTTGGCGCATTCGCATCACTCATGCAATTGCCGGCAACTTTGAGGAGGTCAGCTCATCAATCATCGGAATGACCATGGCCAGGGGCATGGGGTTAGGGTTCTGGATGGGTGTGAGCAGAGTAGTGACAACGAGGGAAGATCAAGGATTTGGAGCGACGAAGAAATGTGCAAAGGTCAAAGAAGGATCTGGAAGGAGTTGTCGTGAAGTTACAAGAAGTTTACCTATAAAAGAAATAAAACAGAAGGAAAATATAAAAATTCTAAACCTTGTCGTGTTGAATATATTCCAATACCACTTGTCTTAAAGTTAAAATTGTAGCTCGTTTCCTTTGCATATTGAGTTTCAAACAAACTCGTTTCATGGATTATCTCACTTGTAAGACTAAAAATTGCTAAGTCCGGTTCTTTTTTTTCTGGGCGAACAAGTTCAATTTTTTCAAAAATTTTAACTGTGACATGTTGTCTATAGTCACCTTGGACTATACTAAAGTCATATCATATCCACATTAGCTCTATTTACTTGCCGTTGTTCACGCATGCCGCCACATCGGATCTTTACCGATCGTCTTGGACGAAACTATGACGGAAGGTGCTTAATGGTCACCGATATAAATTGGGGTATTAGTAATAGGAAAACAAAATTGGATAATCAATGTCACACTGGGCAAAGTGTAGGCTTTTCGAAGAAATTTTTCCAAGCAACATCAAACCCCAGGGTAGGTTTTTAAGCCGGTCGTCATCCAAGCAAGCCACAACGTCGGATTTCCAACCGGCGGAACCTATTTTTTGATCACCATACAAGTTTGGATAATTGGTATTAAAGTGGATGAGGCGAACCCTCCGAGGAATTCACGTGATCTACCTGTGTATGAATTGGGTTTACATGCACCGGTGGACAGGCAACACCTTCTCGATGAATAGGGAGGAAGTGAAGAGAGCCGTAATCCAGTCCACATGCCGCGTTTGGCGGAGCAAAGTCCTCAGTTACCAAGAAACCGGGGGTAAGAACAGCATTGGTGCCAAAACTTGTGTACGGAGGCCACTTTGGTGCCAAAATTTCCATTTGGATCACTTTAGTGCCAAAAATTTTGAAAAATGATCTTTTAAGTGCCAACTCCGATCAGTTGGTAGGAATCGTGGCGTGGCAATTTTTATTAGTATTTGAAGCCGGCGTGGCTCATGGGAGATATAGTAAGCCTGTCTGATCAGCATTTTTTATTTTAAATAATTTTTTCTTTTTTTCTTTTTATTTCTTTTATTTCTTTTTTTTCTTTCTTTTCTTTTCTTTTATTTCTTCTACCTTCGCCCAGCCATCGGGCAGCCGTGCCGCCTCGCAAAAGAATAAAAAAAAAAGAAAAAAAAAAAAAAAAAAATTCAAAAAAGTATTGAAAAATAGAAATATATACGTGAAATGCCACGTAGACTAATTTTTAAAAAAAAAGAATCCAACGAAGATTAAAAATTTAATTATAAATGCCACGTATTAATTTGGCGAAGAATTTAATTATAAATGCCACGTATTAATTTGGAATTTCTGCCGTTGGCACCAAAGTGATCATTTTTTTCTCCGATTTGGCACTAAAGTGATCCAAATGAAAGTTTTGGCACCAAAGTGACCTTCGTACACAAGTTTTGGCACCATTGCTGTTCTTCCCCCCAAGAAACCGCGCGGAAAGTTAGAACAAAGAGCCCATCCCCTTTCCACATGGCTAACCCCCAAATGATGGATTTTCAGCCCACGTGTACGTCCCGATTCAAATTGCCAAAATTTCCTAAAAAGATTAATATTACGAAAAATTTTAAATTATACACGTATAATAAGTTTATTCAAAATTAATTTTTTGATCACTAAAAATTCAAAACTAATGCACTTGTGATAAATTTATCTCAAATTAATTTTTTAACTATCAAAAACTCCAAACCGTGTATTTGTGACAAGTTTACCTTCTATTAAATTGAATTAATATCATAAAAAATTGCAAAGTACACTTGTGATAAAGAAAAGGTAAAACCCTAAATTGATACGCTCATCAACTGTCATGTATCTTTCAACTCATAAATTTGATGATAAAATTTAATGAAACTAACGAAAAGTAAAATTATTATAGGTATATCAATTTGAAATTTTTGAAGGTCAAAAAATGTAATTTAGAATACATTCATTATAATTATATCAGTTTGGAGTGTTATTAAGCTTTTCAGAACTTGTATTTTAGAATAAGAGCAAAGGAAACAGACGGGGTCGGCTTTCCCCAAAATAGCGCCAACTGGACCACCCCAACCCCGAAAAGTGACCCTGTAATGATGTACAGGCAAAGATGCAAGCGTGTCTCGTGCAACTCTGCTGGGCATTTATCGAGACATGTGTTTTCGGAAAATCGAATGGAAGATGATATTTACAATTTATGTTCAACTAAGTGTGAAGTAACCACGCAAAAGCATGGTTATTAAAATTCGAAAATATAAAAAGGACGAGAAGAATTTCTTTTGATATTTTATTTTAGTCACCGAAAGCAAGTCTATTGCCCCCCATCTCTTTAGAATTCCACCTAGTTTATTTACCCCGCAAGTGCATTGTTCTTTTTTTCAATTGTTTTGTGATGGTGCCAGAGAAAAAGAGAAGCATCGGGTTGGGAAGAGGGCCACTTTTGGTGTTATAAGACAGACCTGCATTTGTCAACTTTGACAGGCTGCCTGCATTTGTCAACTTTGACAGGCTGCAAGGAATCATTCTGTTTTTACCACTTCGAATGTTGAGCCCATTCTCGTTTCTAAGTTTACTGAACCACAGGGATCTCCATTTGTACCTCTGGCTTCCGAGAGGGTTTTAGATTTCCAATGTGCTGTACTGATTTTGCTGCTACACTGTTCAATTTTTTCTTCAAGAGAAGATCAAGAGAGATCATTGGAGGGGAGGCAAATGACGATCCAGCTGCAAACGATGAAACACCGAGAGGATGATTTTGGTTGGCTAAAGAATGGTTGATAAAAGATGATTTTGGTAGCTGCTGCTTATGTTGGTTGTCCTCGAGTCAGTATAGTGAAACTTTAGTTGCAAAGTGACTATTTTCTATGGGGAAACACGAAATGTTCAGTTACCACAAATTTGATGTATAAACTTGAAAAATATTTACAAAATAAACACTGTATGTTCAGAGAAACTTTGATCTTTAAATAGACTAACCAGTCGTGTCATCAATAATCAGAAAAGTTGATACTGTCTAATTTAACTAAATGGAAATTACGAAATTGCCATATGCATATAATTTTGCTTTGCATCAAAATATAATCATTAGATTAAAAATTGCAATAGCTACCACTCTCCAAAGAAAAAATAAAATAAAAGAACGGCGTGGGGGGGGAGGAGATGTGTGTGTCACAGAACTAGAAGGGCAAAGTCAAAGTATTCGAAGACTTGGACTACGAACAGTCCGTGAACCAGATTTCTCAAGAAGGAATCACACATCGACCAGAACAAAAAGGAATCACACCAATAATTCCTTTATCTGCGCGTGTGGAAGAACAAAAACGTCAAAGAAAATCTCCGTGATCAGGCACAGGAACAACTCATTTGATCAGACGGGGGGCTGTTTTTCCCAAAATAGCCCCGACTCGACACCCAAACCCCGAAAGTGACCCTACAATTATGTACAAGCGAAAACGCGCCGCGGGCGAGTGCGTGGGGCATTCATCGCAACGCGGTGTTGTCAGAAACTCCACAAAGAAAAGACAAATATTATTAAAATTGAAGAGCATCATAACCGAAAGCACTCGATTGCTCCCATCTTTTCAGAATTCCACTAGTTTATTTAGTCCGCAATTGTATCTTCCTTTTCTTTTCAATTGCGTTATGACGGTGAAGATAAAAGAAAGAATTGAGTTGGGAGGGACCACTTTGGTTTTGAAAAAACCTGCATTCGTCAACTTTGACCACAAAAAAACTCAAATTAGTACACATGTAATAAATTTACTCAAAATTAATTTTTTGACCACAAAAAATCCCAAATTTATACATTTATGACAATTTTACCCTATGTTAAATTGGATTAATACCATAAAAAATCACAAATCAGTACACATATGTAAAAGCCCAAACCGGTATACCAGTTAATTGCCACGTGTCATCCGATTTAAAAATTTGACAGCAAAATTTAACAGAAATTAACAGATGGTAAATTGTCACAGGTATACCAACTTGGGGTTTTTGATAGTCAATTTTTTTGGGTAAATTTATCACAAATGTATCAATTTTGGATTTTTTATGATATTAGTCGTTTTTTTTTTTACTTCCTCAAAGCTAGTGCAATGTGGACATTGTTTAGGAAATGCCAGATGAAGGACAGTGGCCTTTTCCGATTTCGAGAGAATATTCTTTCGGAAGCTTGTGTGAAATTGCAATTGAATATTGTCAGGGGTACAAAAAAGAGTGGGCATTGAGCACTGTGAAGCGTGAACCCCGAACACTTGCACGTTCGCTCCTTGAGACTTGAGACTACCTTGGCTTCTTCTTGTACTTACTCCATCCTGATCTTGAGCGATCGCTCTCATCTCTGCTATTCCACCATTCGCCTGTGTGTTTCAAGCTTGAAACCTTCTTGTTGCTAACTTACAAAACATTCATAAATTACCATTTCTTATTAAATTTTATCACTGTGATAAGTAAATTACTAAGATTATGAAAATTTTACCAACATTCCAAATGAAGTAGTAAATTAACTCATTTGAATTTTTATTAGTGCTGTAAATAAAATACCAGCATCATTGGAAATTAACCAACATACCAATAAAGCAGTAAATTACCGACTCCTACAAAATTTCACGAGGGTGGTGAGTAAATTACCCACACAATCAAGAATTTACAAACATTATATGGAAGTATTAAATTACCAACTCTCTTAAATTTTACCATTGGGTTAAGTAAATTACCAGCACTATCAAGAATTCACCAACATACCAATTAAGTGGTTAATTACCAACTCTCAATATCAGTATCGTAAATAAATTACCAACACTATCAAGAATTTACCAAGATTCTAATGAATTAGTAAATTAACATAGCCATAGAACCAACAGTAGAGATCAAATAAATAAATAAATAAATCCATATATCTTATCATTGGCCAAAAATGGATAAGAGCATAAGAAAAATTATGGGGCTCAACACAATCGGCTAGTGTGTTTGTGTATGAGAGAGAGAGAGAGAGAGAGAGAGAGAGAGATAGAGGAAATTCAATTTGGAATAAGTGTATTGAAAGTCCTAAAACTTATCGTTCACGAAAGTGCAATTGAATTTTAAAACTTTCAAAAAGTGCAATTAAGTCTTAAAACTTGTCACAAAAGTGCAATCGAGTCCTAAAACGTTCAAAAAGTGCGATCAAGTCCTAAAACTTGTCACCAAAGTATAATCGAATACAAAAACTTTCAAATAGTGCAGTTAACGGAAGGATTTGATTGGAGTAATTTGACAAGTTTTATGACTTAATTGCACTTTTTGAAAGTTTTAAGACTCAATTGCACTTTCATGATAAATTTTAGGATTTATTTGCATTTTTTCAAAGTTTTAGGACTAAATTGTACTTTCGTGATAAGTTTTAGGACTTTCAATGCACTTATCCCATTCAATTTTAAAGAAAGTGAACCATTTTCTAGTTTTTTTTTTTTTTTTTTGCATTGAAAAACAAGTTGAAAAAATTGGTTTTATGTAATTGTAATTAGTGAATCTACCACCGTACTAGTTAAATACATGGAAAAGACTCGAGAGAAACCCCCAAAACCCGCCCAGTTAACCAATACGCTTTCATGCTTGATAATTGACTGGAATTAAGTCTTTTTTTAATCAAAGTCTATGAACTTAGAGCCCTGTCCTAATGCTTTTTTTAAGACTTAGACTTTATGCTATGTGAACAATTGTAGACTTTGAGCATTAGCACAGAGTTTATGAACCTAGAGCCCTGTGTCGATTCCATCTTCGAAAGTTTCTGAGCATTATTCCGATTCCACTGGATTTTATGCTATACGATTCAAATCAGAGCATCTTTCAAATGATTGTTCACATAACATAAAGTCTAAGTCTTAAACTTTTGCTTTTAAAAATATCCTAATATTCTAGAGGATCTTGAACTTTTGCTTTCAAAAATATCCTAAACTGTCAACTTTATCAAGGAGAATTTCTAGCTTTGTATTAAGATGTCATGGAAAATCAATTTTCTTTGAAAATGTCCCGAATTTTCAATTTTATCAAATTAATTTAGATATTACAACAGGAAGTCTATTCCATAGATTTGAAAATAAGCTTAATAGATAATTTCAAAGTTTCCATCTTGGCCCCCCGTTTGATGTACACCATAACAGCACTTGTCTTTTTTTTTTTTTTTTTTTTTGGTAAGGATAACAGCACTTGTCTTTTATTTCTGGTTTTAGGGAAAATTCCTAATAAGGACTTGAAATGTCCTCATTTTCTTAAATAAAAGTTTGAACTTATTCTAAATAAGTTGAAATTATTCTAAATTGAAGGGCTTAAATATTCCAACCGATTAACATTTTCATCTAAAAATAATTTTATGGGTTAATACGAAAAACCCTAAACTGTTTGTGAACCTAAAAATCCCAAAAAAGTCAATTTTACCCCGTTAAATATTCCAACCGATTAAGGGCATTTTCATCTAAAAATAATTTTAATTTTTACTTTTAACCTTTTTTTCTCTTTAACCTCCGATAGTTGATTGATAGCAGCCACCATTCAATAAATGATTTTTTTTTTTTTGCCAGCATCATTTGATAAGTGGGGCATCTAAATTTTTCATGTTTGAATTGTTTCTCGGTTAAGGAAAGATCAAAAATAAAAAATAATAAAAAATTAGTTAAAAATTAGTGAGATTAATGGGAGTTTTTAAAAATCAAAAAATAGCAATGTTGGTTTATTCATCATTTTTTATGGTCAAAAAATTGATCATCATTGGGCATTTTTAGTTACTTAGATAGTTGATTGATAGGCAGCCACCATTCAATAAATGATTTTTTTTTTACCAGCATCATTAGATAAGTGGGGCATCTGAACTTTTTCATGTCTGAATTGTTTCTCGAAGGAAAGATCAAGTGAGATTAATGGAGGGGAGGCAATGCCTGGTTTATTCATCATTGGGTTGATCATATTCTGGACCGTGAAAAGCTTATGATAGTGTATGTGCCAACGCTTTACAAGCGGCTTTGGTTGGCTAAAGAATGGTTGATAGAAGCTGATTTTGGTAGCTGCAGCTTATGTTGGTTGTCGTCAAGTTAGTATTGTGAAACTTTAGTTGCGAAGTGGCTATTTTCTATCGTGAAACATGGAATTAGTTATCACAAAATTGATTTAGAAACTTAGAAAAATGCTTCCAAACAAACACCATCCATTTAGAAAAGCTTTGATCTTTAGATGGTCTAGCCAATCATGCCGTCAATCAATAGAAAAGTTGATACCGTCTAAATTTAACTAAATGGAAAGTTTGAAAGTGTCGTATGAACATAGTTTTGCCTGGCATCAAAATAGAATCATTAGATTAAAAATTGAGATTGGTTGATATGATTTGGGTTAATACCACGAAAAATCACAAACTAGTACATTTATAAAAAAAATTACCCCAAACTAATTTTTTTATCCCAAAAAACCCCAAAGTAATATATCCATAACAATTTTACCCTTTGTTAAATTTTACTGTTAATTTTCTAAGTTGGATGACACGTGGCAGCTAATGGCTGTACCAGTTTGGGATTTTACTGTCATATATGTACCAGTTTGTGATTTTTTGTGGTATTAATCCAATTTAATGGAGGGTAAATTTATCACAAATGTACCAGTTTTAGAGTTTTTTGTGGTCAAAAAATTAGTTTGGGATAAATTTATCACAGGTATACCAGTTTGGGGATTTTCGTGGTCAAAAAATTAATTTGGGATAAATTTATTACAGACATACCAATTTGGAGTTTTTTGTGATATTAACCCATATGATTTCAATGCAGAGGACACCGACAATCTAAACCTAAGTAAACCATTCTTCGTTTTAACGTGTATTAACATTAGCTACCACTTTCCAAAGAAAAATAAAAAAAATAAAAGAACAACGTACAGTTGGTGTGAGAAGACTGAAACATCACGGGACTAGAGTGGCAAACTCGAAGTCTACGAAGACTTGGACTGCGAACAGTCCACGAACTAACTTGCTCAAGATGGAATCACACCAGCGATTCATTTTATTTGATACTCTTCGTGCCTCACAGTCAGACTTCCACAAACGTAGAGATTTCATCAAAAGATAAAAAAAAGAGTCACTAGATCACTTTGTAAAATCCAACACTAATTCATTTGTTCTCTCATTCACCCGCAAACATCACACGACAACAAATCGATCTTCAATTCTCATGTTCATTGATAATTTCGTCTTACGATTTCCTCCGATCAAATACCATCATGTAAATTGAAAATCATATAACAACAAACTTTTAGAATGCGATTATCTCGCTGAGAATTTTATTGTCGCGAGAAAAGGTTTTTAGGAAATTCAATTTCAAAGAATGTAAATTAGAAAATTTTGATTATGGTGGAAACAAGTTGAAAAAAATTGATTTTATCGTAATTGGTAATATGTGAATCCACTAAATGCGGCTTGTATCGTTAAAAGTAACATGTAATGACTAAAAAACCGATATCGTCTTCCTTTATTATGTAATCCATCAAAATAACAACGATTACAAAGAAATTAGGATATAAATCGGGAAAAATGATTCCTTCTTGCCAAGTCATTTTCTCTAAGGTAATTATTTTTAGCCCATGATTAATGTTTTCCATCAATCGCATAGTTTTACGTAATTCAAACACTGAAAAGTACGGAAAAAATTTTTGAACAATGATTTTTCATCAAATAATCTGACCCTAAGTTAAATAAACGAGGAAGAATGTAAGGGACAATTCCATCTTTTTTTTTTCTTTTTTTCCAAAAGTATTACCCTTCGGAACAAAATTGCGCAAGTGTTTGCAAGCTAACGTCGTTGATAAATCCAGACCCCAAAAAAAAAAAGAAGTTGTTGATAAATGTCAGATTTGTATGACCATAGACCACATAATTGATGCCAATAAAGAGATTCAAAGTGAACAATGATATCCCTTCATATTCTATCTTGTCCCGAAAAGCGGAAGAGCAAAAGTGAAATGCTAAAAAGAAGGTGGACAAATGTTAAGGTCTCGAGCGCATAGCGAAAAAGGACAAAAGCAAAGCAAGAATATATTCCATTCCACTTTTCTTAAAAGTTAAGATGAAAAAGGCTTATTGAGAAGTACTGGACTACTTGGTCAGTGTCGTCGATCATCAGGAGATAAAATCATGGAAATGATAGGTGCTCAATCAAGTCAAACACGAATCATCGGAAGTTATGGAACGGGTGACATCGAAAAGACGACTATTGCCAAAATCATTTACTATCAGCTTTCGCGCGATTACAAGAGTTGTTGCTTTCTTCCGGATATTCAAGCCCCCGCAACTAAAGTCAGAACAAAAGTGAAGATGGTAAAACAAGATCTCAAGGACAATTTCCCGTGAATATAACTATGAAAAGGAATTCCTCGGGACAAGAAGGGGCAAAACAGGAAGGAGCAATAGTGAATGATTTTTGGCCACCGAAATGCATCCTCATGTTGTTGTTGTTTTTCTTCTCCTTTTGACTAAAGTCCTACCGACGACGCAAGAGGCGCACGCTAAAAAGCGTTGGTGGGTTTTCTTTTCCACACTAGCATGACCCATCTTCCTTTTCTTTGCTTTAGATCTTTCCATTATTATCACTTTGCTCTTTTAACAAGATTTTCCTCGGATTCTCTTGAGCCGTTTCGCCGTGAATGACGGTTGAGGTCCCCGGCGGGTTAATTACTTCGATAGTTGACTAATAGGCGGCCCCCATTTGATTAGATGATTTCCTTTTTTTGGCCAGCAGCATCTGATGAATGATTCCATAACACAAATTCAATAATTCTGGGGATTTTCAATGATAATCTGTAAAATAACACACGTTCACCGTTTCACATGACGGTTTTTACTTAATAGAAATTTAATTACGATTGCTAGCAATATGTGATCTTTTTTTTCATCAATGTTGTTAAAAAAGATGTGCACTTTACTCAATAAGCACGCGCTCTTCGCCATTTGAAGGTTAACAAAATAAATCCGGGTTATTTACAAGTTATGTTAATAAGTATACTGAAATTGATATATTAAGTGATATTGATCAAATCATTTTGGCAAGTGAATGAATGGATTTATGAAAATAGATACTATACAAGTGTGAAAATACAAACGGTTCTCATTTTCTTTTCAAGAAGGTTTAATTGGAAAAACTGAATTTTCTAGATCTATAAAATCTCGAACTTTCCAAATTGCTATTAAAAATGTCTTGAACTTTCGACTTTATCACGGAAAATATAAATTTTCAGTTTTATATTAAGTTGACATGAAATCTTAAGTCCTGACCTTTCAATTGTATCAAGTTAATTTAGATATTGCAACAAGATGTCTATACCATAGATTTGACGAATAAGTTCAGTAGACAATTTCAGAGTTTCTACCATGGTCCCTTGTCTAACGAAGACTTAGACTTCGAATAGTCCATGATGAGCCAGCTTTGCTCAAGAAGGAATCACACATCTACCAAAAACAAAAACAAAAAAAAAAAAGAAGAAGAAGAATCACACCGATGATTCATTTTATTTGGCAATTCGTGTCTCATAGTCAAGCTTCCGCAAACGAAGAGATTTCATCAAAAAGATAAAAAAAAAAAAAAATGTAACTAGATCACTCTGTCAAATCCAACACTGATTCATTTATTGTCTCATTCACCCGCAAAAATCACACATCAACAAATCCATCTCCAATTTTCATGTTCATCGATAATTTCATCTTGCGATTTCCTTCGATCAAATTCTATCATATGAAAATCGAAAATCATATAAAAACAAACTCTTAAGGTGCGTTTGTCTCCCTGAGAATTTTTTTGTTGCTGGAAAATGCTTTTAGGAAATTCAATTTTAGAGAAAGTAAACCAGAAGAATTTGATTGTGGTAAAAACAAGTCGAAAATCTCACTAAGGGCAGTTTATATCGTTAAAAGTAACATGTAATGACTAATAAACTCGAATCGATATCGTCTTTGTTTAATTTGTAGTCCATTAAAATAACAACGATTACAAAGAAATTATGATAGAAATGCGGGAAAACGATTCCTTCTTGTCAAGTCATTTTCTCTAAGCTTATTTTTTTTAGCCCATGGTAAACGTTTCCCATTGATCGAATAGTTTTATGTAATTCAAACACTAGAAAGTACGGAAAACAATTTCCCAAAAATGATCCTTCATCAAACAAACTAACCCCAAGTTAAATAAAGGAGGAAGAACGTGAGGGACAATTCCATCTTTTTTTTTCTTTTTTTTGGGAAAGTATTACCCTTTGGAACAAAATTGTACAAGTGGTTGCAAGCTAACGTCATTGATAGAAGTCAGATTTGAATGCTAGTAGACCATATCATTGATTCCAATGAAGAGATCCTAAGCGAACAATCATATCCCTTCATATTCTATCTTGTCTCGAAAAGGAGAGGAACAAAAGTGAAGGGCTAAAAAGAAGTTGGACGGATGAATGTTAAGGTCTCAAGAGCATAGCGAAAAAGGACAAAAGCAAAGCAAGAATCTCTTCCATACCACTTTTCTTAAAATGAGTTATAAAAGGTTTATCCGGAAGTGTTGGACTGCTTGATCAGTGTCGATCACCAGGTAGATAAAATCATGGAAACGATGGGTGCTCAAACAAGTAAAACACAGATTATCGGAATTTATGGGATGGATGGCATCGGAAAGACGACTATTGCCAAAATCATCAACAATCAGCTTTTGCACGATTTCTAGAGTTGTTTGAACAAAAGCGAAGTTGGTAAAAACGATCTCAATGGTGGAGGGATCTCCATGTAAGTTTTCTCCGTATTTCCTTTCTCCGGGGAAGACAAATATTCGGAGGAAACTTATGGGGGCCTTGAGTGGCTAAGGTAAACACCATGTCATATTCGGTTGGCCGCACTTAAGGTGATGAGGTGAAGCATTGCATAACGCTCCTTCTAGGTCAATCTATGCTTCGCACATTGTCTTTTTAACTGACGTGTCAGTCTAGTACCCCCGGTTAAGAAGACACTATGAAAAGGAATTCCTTGGGAAAAGAAGGGGCAAAATAGGAAGGAGCAATAGTGAATGATTTCTTGCCACCGAAATGCATCCTCATGTTTTCTTTTTTTTTTTCCTTGCGGGCTGTTTTTGACTAAAGTCTTGACGACAACGCAAAGGCAGAAGATTTTCCTCGGATTTTCGCGGGACCATTTCGCCATGAATGATCGTTGGGGTCCCCGTTGGGTTAATTACTTCCATAGTTGATTGATCAGTGGCCACCGTTTGATAGATGATTTTTTTTTTTTTGACCAGCAGTATCTGATGAATGATTCCATCACACGAATTCAATGATTTCTAGGGATTTGCAATGATAATCTGTAAAATGACATGCTTTCACCGTTTCGCTTAACGGGTTTTGCTTAACGGCATCGTAATTACAATTGTTAGCAATATCTGGTCTTTTTTTTCATCGATGTTGATAAAAGATGTTGCTTACATTTACCCTTACCAAAAAAAAAAAAAAAAGATGTGTGCTTTTACTCTATAAGCACGGGCTTTTTGTCATTTGAAGTTTAACAAAATAAATCCGGGTTATTTACAAGTAATGTTAAATTGGTGGGTGTGTGCGTGTGTGGGGAGCCAAAAACGTCGAAGAAAATCTCCGCGATCCGGCACAGGAACAACAACAACTCATATGACCGGACGGGGAGGGGGCTGTTTTCCCCAAAATAGCCCCGACTTGACACCCCAACCCCGAAAGTGACACTACAATTATGTGCAATTATTTACCCCGCAATTGTATTTTTCTTTTTTTCAATTGCGTTATGACGGTGGAAATAAAAGAGAAGAATTGAGTTGGGTGGGGCCACTTCGGTTTTGAAAATACCTGCATTCGTCAACTTTGACAGGCTGTAATGAAACGTTCTTATTGACCAATTCAAGCAAACTGGCCCTCAACTCTCTGCATATCTAGCCCATCCTGTCCTCTACGTTTAGTGACCCACAGAGATCTCCATTTGTAATTCTCGTACTCACGCTTACGCTTGTGATCATGGTGGCTTCCGAACTTTTTTCATCTCTTGCTGCCCCTGTTTTTGCTGCTATGCTGTTCATTTTTTTCTTGAAGAGAAGATCGAAGGCGATCGAGGGAGGGGGGGCAAATAACAATGCAGCTGCAAACGATGGAACAGCAGGAGGCGATTCTGGCACTCACACTTCAACAGAAGTACCTGAAGTGGCTACTTCATCAGGAACAAATAAGGATGCAGCTGCAAACGATGGAACAGCAGGAGGCGATTCTGGTGCTCACACTTCAACAGAAGTACCTGAAATGCCTACTTCATCAGGATATGACTATGAAGTATTCTTGAGCTTCAGAGGACCAGATACTCGATCAGCTTTTACCGACTTCCTTTACACTAGTCTTGATGGTGCGGGAATCCGCACATTTAAGGACGATGAAAGCCTCCGCGTTGGGGAACAGTTTGAACCAAAACTTCTCCAAGCAATTAATCAGTCGAAGATCTTAATACCGATCTTTTCGAAAGATTACGCCTCTAGCGTATGGTGTCTCAAGGAGCTAGTCCAGATGGTTGAGTGTGAGAAAACTGGAAGACAAAAGATCATGCCCATTTTTTATGATGTGGCCCCTTCGGAGGTTCGACACCAAACTGGGGGTTATGGAGCGGCCCTTCGTGCGCTTGAAGAGAAGGGAAGATATGGCAAAGAGATTATCAGTCAATGGAAGGCTGCTCTCAGTGCAGTTTTGGCAATAAACGGATGGGACCTGCATAGCAAGAACGAGAACAGGTGATTGCTTTTAGCATTCAATCTTACGTACCTTGTACCATTCAAACTTGATGTGTTTCAATTAGTTTCTTTTCTAGATTTGTGTTAGCCTTTTTGGAAATTGAATTCTGTGTTATTGAAGTTACACTGCAAGAATCACGCTAAGTAATGGCACAATCCCAATTTTGTCCCATTTTATTCCAAGGAACATTTTTTTCCGGTTCAGTTCATTCATTAACTGTAAGTACCAACGCTAATTCATCTACAATGGAATGAATCCTTGAAGAACACATTAAGAATATGTCTCTAGTTTCAATTTGGTCTTGTCAGAACATAATTTGGTTCAGCACAGTTTTATTAACTCGTTGCCTTTTCATCTCCAACACTAGACGAGAAGGTAAGTTCACCAAAACAGTTACCCAGAAGGTTTTAAGTGAGTTGAACAAGGCTAATCTGGTGGTATCAGACTGCTTAGTTAGCGTCGACAACGACGTGAATGCAATCATGGAAATGATAGGTGCTGGGACAAGTGAAACACGGATTATAGGAATCCACGGGATGGGTGGCATCGGAAAGACAACTATTGCAAAAATCATCTACAATCAGCTTTCAAAAGGTTCTGACAATTGTTGCTTTCTTTCCAACATCCGTGAAACGTCAGAAACCAAGGGCATTCCATACTTGCAGAATCAGCTCATCTCTGAAATCCTCAAAATGGAATGGACAAACATAAGAGACTCTGCTGAAGGGACTGGGACAATTAGAGACAGATTGTCTAATAAAAAAGTCCTCATTCTTCTCGATGATGTAGATCACAAGAAACATATGGATGCACTTGTGGGAAACCATGATTGGTTTGGTAAAGGAAGCAAACTCATTATTACTACTAGAAACAGAGATGTTCTCAAGGTTCCTCAAGTGGACGATTGTTACGAGGTTAACGTCATGGATGACCATCGATCTCTTCAACTGTTTAGCAAACATGCCTTCGGAAGAGATGATCCTCTAGATGAGTATATCGACCGATCCAAGAAGGCGATAGAACTTGCTGGAGGTCTTGCATTGGCTCTTGAGGTCATCGGTTCGCTTTTATATGGCGAAAAAAAGACAATGTGGGATGCCACATTGGAGAGGTTGGCAAGTATTCCTAATGCAGATGTTCAGAGTAAGCTGAAAGTAAGTTATGATGCATTAGGTGAAGAAGAAAAGTGTATATTCCTTGATATAGCTTGTCTTTTCAGTGAATATGACAAAGACATTTTGGTTCATTTCTGGAATGCATCTAAACTCTTCCCGATAGTAGCCATGAACAGTTTGCAGAACTTGTCTTTGATAAAGATTAAAGAGCATAATGAAGTATGGATGCATGACCAGCTCCGTGACCTCGGAAGACAAGTAGTTCGCCAAAAAAGTGAGAAGAAATTAGAAAAGCAAAGTAGGGTATGGGATCCCAAAGAAGCATTGGATTTGCTGCGGAGACCTAAGGTAAAATCCCTCGTGCAATATATCTTCAAGTTACTTATGAACATTTTCTTTTCAAAAAAAAAAAAAAGCCAGTTACTTTTTGTGTTGTCTAGAACCATTTCGACTTCCTCAACCTATATTTTTGCTCTTTTAAAATTTACAAGAATGGTAGTACTGAACTTCAACAGCTAAATATAGCGGACTTGAATAAACGCGTTTCCCTTCAACTATTTTGTATCTTAAATTTTTCCTTTTGGGCAGGGAAATAAAGAAGTTGAAGCTTTTCGTCTCGAGTTGGACCATCAGCGGCAGTGTCGTTTTACCTATGAGGGCTTTGAGAGCCTATCATATTTAAGGTTCCTTGAAGTGGGCGGTTCGATGGAAAATTTCTGTGCAGAAGAGAGGCTTCTTTGGCACGAATCGACATCAAATGTTCCTTCAGCTAATGAGAATTCAGATCTCCTTCCACAATTATGTTGGCTTTCTTGGCACGGTATTCCCCCAACATTTAAGATTGCAAATTTCTCCATGGAGAATGTGGCTATTCTTGATCTATCTCGGAGTCAGATTACGCATGATTGGCAGGGGTGGAGCCATATGGAGGTATGTTATGTGCTAGACAACACTTATTATTCCCTCTTATGAGATTCAAAAGTAATCTTTGCATGGTTTTTCTTTTCACAGGTGATGAAGAATTTGAAAGTTCTGGATCTGTCCTATTGCCGAGACTTGAAGAGAACCCCCAACTTCTCTGCCCATTCAAATTTAGAACGATTGATCTTAGAGCGCTGTGCATCATTGACCGAAATTGATAGATCGATTTGTCAGTTGAAACGCTTAGTTTCCTTAGATGTAAGCTCTTGTGGGAAACTTCGGAGTCTGCCAGACGACCTGGGTGGAGATCTTGCAAGCCTTGAATACCTATCTCTGAGTGGCTGCAGATCGTTGAAGAGGCTTCCGGATACGATAGGGAATTTGAAATCGTTGACTGAGCTGGACATATCCAATTGCCGACGCTTGAAGAGAACCCCCAACTTCTCTGCCCATTCAAATTTAGAACGATTGATCTTATGGGGCTGTGAATCATTAACTGAAATTGATAGGTCAATTTGTCATTTGACAAGCCTAGTTTCCTTAGATGTAAGCGATTGTGAGAAACTTGAGAGGCTGCCAGACGAGATGGGTGGAGATCTTGCGAGCCTTGAATACCTATCTCTGAGTGGTTGCGAATTGTTGGAGAGGCTTCCGGATACAATCGGGAATTTAGAATCGCTGATTGAGTTGGATATATCCTCCACAACGATCGAAGAACTACCCGATTCCATCGGAAAATTGAAAAATTTGAAAGTAGTGAAGATGTACTATAGTGACATAAGCAAAATACCCGATGTCTTTTGGACGATTGAGAAGCTCGAAGAAATACATGTGTATGCTCGTGAGCATTGCCATGTGAATATTGGCAATTGCATCTCCAGAAATCAATCCTTGAGGATCTTAAGATTGGGTGGGGTGTATATATACCCGCTTCCACCGAGGCTTCCCGAAAGTCTCATCGATTTACAGCTGCGGGAGTTGTGCATGGACACGTTTCCAGATCTCTCGAACCTCACTAATTTAAAGAAACTGGATCTGGAATTTAGCGAAGGCAATTATGATGGGAAATCATATGGGCCCGTGGAAGATCCAATACCACGGATGGGGAACTTGAGCAATCTGGAGTCTCTGGCCCTGCGATTTGATCGTGAGACCGCCTCACCAATAGACCTAAGCCTCCCTCCTCAACTCAAGTCACGTGACCTCAAGTGCGGGATTACCACCTCACCAGCAGGCCTCCCTCCTCAACTCGAGTCACTTCGCCTCTCGAGGCCTAAACTGCGTCACCTCCCGAGTCTTCCCCCAAGTTTATCCTCCTTACTTTTGGAAGGTTGCGACTCACTTTGCTCGATGGAGGATCTATCGAATTTGAAGAATCTATCATCTCTCTACATTTCGGGCGCTGCAATTGCAGAGATTCCAGGCCTTGGTTGTCTGGAGGGCCTAACAGATATGATGCTTGGGAGCCTTGGACAGGTGAAGATACTACCTGATCTAAGCAATTTAAACAAACTGACGAGTCTTGATGTATCTAGTTGTTCTAATCTGGTCGAGATTCAAGGGGAACTACCACGGTTTTTGGATCGATTGAGTATTTCTTACTGTCCTTCTTTGCTGAATTTGCCCGATCTGTCAAGCTTGATGGGTAAGCAGTGGGTTGTTAGTCATTGCTCTAAATTAAATGAGGAGGTAATTCTTGCATATGCTCGGAGGAAATCACAATATTTGTCGCTTAGCGGCTTTGACCAGCTACAAACCCTACCTGATCTAAGTAATTCAAACGAACTAAGAACTCTTCGTGTAGCCAGCTGTCGTAATTTGGCTGAGATTCAAGTCGAACTACCACAATCTTTGGAAGAATTGGAGATTGATGACTGTGAATCTTTACAGAAGTTGCCTGATTTGTCGAGCTTGAAGGGGTTGCGAAATGTTTGCATACGTGGCTGTGGTAGGCTGGCTGAGATTCAAGGCGAACTACCACAATCTTTGGAAGAATTGGAGATTTATTCTTGTGAATCTTTACGGAAGTTGCCTGATCTGTCGAGCTTGAAGGGGTTGCGAAAGGTTAAAATAAATTGGTGCAAGAAATTAGATGTGTAGGCAATTTCTTCGCTTTGCTTGGAGAAGGGAGTCGAATTTCTGGAAGAAGATGAATGGGACGGAGAAGACGACGAATCTAAATCTCGGGGAGAAGATGAGGAATAAGTGCACGTTGCTCTTGAAAGCTTCTCGATCCACGACCACAAATTGTTACCTCATCATGTTCAAACTTTAAACAACTTGAGGTAACCTATTTCATCTTGACAAACAATTGTTTTCCCTTTTCTGCAATCAAATTCTTTCACAGATATGAACAGAAAAGTTTCACATGCACTTTTTTAATTACCTTTTCACGAGTTGATGACTGAAAATCTGATGAAGGTATTGAAATTGTGATACATCCGTACAACCAGAAGGTTCTTAATTATTTTCAAATATTCTTTCTCTTTTCCTTGTTTGGTTTGGCTTTTTTGGCTATATATTATTTGGATGGTTTCTCCTTGCTTTTATGTTTCCCAGCTGGAGGTATGCATCTCGATTGCATAGTTTTTATTTGACATGTAACAAATTATTAGAGATCCTTGTCGATTTGCTGCTTCATATATTTCGAAGTTGATAACCTCGCTTTGCTTTGGAGATAACTTTGTTATGCTGTAAACAATTAGATGGAATGTGTGCTGGAAGGTCATACAACTATGGTTCTCATCTTGGAACTTTACGGCATAATCAACTCATCATTGCAACTGTGAAGAAGACAGACACTCTGTATTGATATGCTTATGTTCAGTTTATTGTCCAGAATAGGTGTGCTTCTTACCGAGATTTGCAAATGTTAGGGAGAAGTTATAAAATGAAGAAAGACAACTTTCACTTGGGTAGTGGCATCAATAGTTCGCCCAGAAAAACTTCCATTTGTGGCAGGATAGAAGAGCTACTTAGCTTCTTCGAGGTATCATAAATCACCTTATAGTCAAAGGCTAATATTTCAGTATTACTGGTGCGTAGGACATATGATAAGTCTCATTGGGGTTAGAAATCATGTAAATGGATTCTTGTGTGAACTCCATTATCACCTAACATCTTCTGGAAATCTGGAAATGGTTGTGCCTAGGTGATTCTCTGCAATAGAAGCCCTTCCATTCACCTCAAGCTGTACTAGAGCACTCTTTTAGGGTTTAAGATTGACAAGAAGTGCTAAGGGAGACATCTCAGCAACCTGCTTTTTTTTTGCGGTTTCTAATGGTGTTGAAAGAAATTAGAGTTTGAGAAACTTACAGAGAGAGCTTTCTATGCAGGAGTTGTGGCTAATGGGGCAGCTGTACAAATGAAGACCAAATAAAGGAAAATGAGGATGACATATAATGTCAACTAAATTCCGTTTCACAATCTCGGGGCGGTATTCACCTTTTGAGTGACAGAAACTTGAATATTAGTGATGGAAGTCATTGCCTATTGATGAAATTGTTAAATCTATTAAACTCGGTTTGAAGTTTTAGTTGAATGTTTGGCCCTTTTTTCCAGAGAAATCATTAGAGCAGGGCAGAGGGATTCATTGTGTAATTTGGGGCATCGCATGCGTAATGTTTTTGGGGTTAAAAGGGCTATTTAAGCAAACCTAATTGTTTATTAATCCGTTTTGTGGGGCCATAAGAATGAATATTGCTCTTCATTTGTATGTGTGTTCTCTTCATTGACAGGCAGTAGAACTTGCTTATCGGTACCCAAATATTCCTTTACGAGGAAACACTAGAAGGGCACGGGGAGAAAAATTGTGTGCGCTTAAAGAGGTGTTCACAGTAGTCTTAGTTGCGCCTGCCTAAACCAATTCATGGACCTTTTAATGTGAAAATGGTGTTCAAGGTAGTCTTACTCATGAGTATGACAGGCGCTCACGAAGCAGGAAACACGAATCGTTGGAATTCAATTGAATGGGCGGTGTCATAAAGTCGACTCTTGCCAAAATTACCTACAATCAATTTTCACCTGGTTTTGAGCACTGTTGATTTGTTTCTAACAATCGTGATACTTCAGAGCTCAAGGGCATTCAGTACTTGCAGAATCAACTCATCTCCTGTGTCAATAAATGGAAATTGACTGAAATAAGTAATGTTGATGAATGGATCAAGACAATTAAAGGTAGGCTATCTAGTAAAAGAGTTCTCTTCCTTTTTTATGATGTTGACTAGAAGAAACAATTGAATGCGCTCGTGCTGAAGGATCTGGAAATTCTTGGTGCTTCACATTGTTCATTATTGAAGATAATCTCTTCCATTGGTCACTTGACATCTCCTATCAAGGCTATCTTTCAGAAGCACCATAATTACACAACTTCCCCTGTTGATTGGAGCTCTTACAAGCCTTGAATACTTGTCTTCAAAAGAATGTGAATGTATAGAGAGGCTTCCGGACTCGATTGGCAATCTGCGATCGCTACTTGAGTTCAATATTTCCTAAGCGTCCATTAAAGAGCTATCTGACTCAATGGGAAACATGAAAAGTTTGAAAGTAGTGAGGATGAACAATTGTTTTATTGGAAAGATACTAAGTGCCTTATGGTTGTTGTAAAAGCTAGAAGAAACAGACGCAGCACATGGTGAAAGCTTGCCACTGGAAATTCCAAATGACATTTTCAGAAATTCGTCTTTGAGGATCCTGAAATTGACACTGACTGAAACATGCCGATTACCAAAGCTTCCAGGAAGTCTTGTTAGTTTGCACATTAATACATCGACAACTATATTTCCAGGTTTCTCAAACCTTACAAGTTTAAATAATTTGTATCTGGCCATTCAACCAAATGCTTACCCGTAGACAATTGTCAACTTGTGGAAGATACTATGACATGGTACATTGTGAGATTAAATAAATTGAAGTCTTTATCATTGTCATCTGCTATTGTAACTACCTTATATATCTGCTATTGTAACCACCTTATCATCGGAAATTGGTAAGCTTTTTCAACTCAAAAGACTAGAACTCCGGTGTGCTAATTTGTTGTGCCTCCCAAGGCTTCCCTTGGAGTTTATCTTATTTATGTGTTGAATCCTGCTGGTGGATGAGAAGAGCGATGGGTCTCTCAAATTTGAAGAGATTATCAAAACTAAGAATGGAGAACTTTGCAAAATCAGAGATTCAAGGCCTTGACTGTTTGGAGTATCTACCAATTTTGGAGCTCTTCGATCATGAAAAAGGGAGAGAGTTTCCTTGATCTAACTCATTAGAAGAAGTAGAAGTTAGCTACACTAGATTATTGTAGTAATGTGGATTTTGCTTGTCGCAAACTACCAAAATCTCTAGAAGAATTGTTGATTGAAGGCCTTGCCATCCTTGATGTAAGTTGATTGGGTAGAAATACTTTGCAGAGAGGGGATAACATGCGTGAGACTTGACCGTTTCAACTTGAAGAGGTTCAAATGATGCGAGGCCTGGCATTGCTTAGGAGATTTGGCCATTTCTCGAAAAATTGAGAAGACATGCTTTGCAAAGGAATGCATTTTCCAATAAGAAGTGCAAGCGGTTCTTGAAAGGTCCTGCATTTACAACCAAATTTGTTGCCAAGGAAGCTTGGAAACTTAAACAAATTGCTTATTGTCCTGTCATTCTAGCAGATATTAGTTATTGCCTTTCCTGGAATCGTATTCTTTATACTAAATTAGAATCATAATTTGCCAAATTGACTTAAAACTTGTACACTTGTATAGTTAATTGCTGGCTATTTTTGCAACCACTTTCTACCTTTAAGATGGATGGCTATAAACTGCTCATGAAATGGAACCATGGCTTCTTTCGATCTAATTCATGAGTTCGATTTGCTTTAGGTATATTCTCTGTTGACAGTTTTGGTTGGCAAATCAAGTTTTTAGTAAAAGACAGAGTCAAATTGATGCTAGTTTACTATATTCAAATGCATTAATTTTGTCAATTTACGTGTTGATCTTCTATGTGAGATCATTGGAACTTATTGGGTTGTACTTTAAATTTGAAGCTGATATCCATGCCTTGTAAATATTAACTTTATTACACCTTAAACAATGAAGGATATATTCAAATGTATAGGCTTTAATCGGTTATAGAAGCTCTGCCATTCGCCTTTTGGTTATCCTAGGGATGGAGCTTTAGGTTTCAACATTGATAAGGAGAACCGCTCCCGACAAAAGTCCTACATGACCGCCTAAGCTTTTTCTATCGGTAACAAGAAAAATTTATAGGGTCATTCAATAGAAAATTTACGAGGTCTTCATGTGCAGGTCAGTTGTGCCTGCGGCTAACTCAGTTAATATATCTTTTCCAACGCTTTGATGTTGTACCTTGGCTTTTATCATAACGTACAAACTCTTTAACTTATCTTATGTTGTCAAGGAATTAGTTGGTCTCTTGCACAATGTGCTTTGAATGGTCATGATGAGCAATATATCCTAGCTTACGACTCCCGTTCCAAAGGCTGATCAGTGTTACAAGTCCAAGCCAAGATGATATAAGTCGTTTACCTCCTAAAAGTTAAGCTTTAGCAAAGGTTGCCAGTGGAACTGATGCAAGACAAGGTCATCATCGATTTCCAAGAAGGCTTGATTATAACCCCCTGCCAGGAAAGAGTTGAAGTACTTGTGCCAAGAAGTCTATTGTGACAATGTGCCTATTGCAGAAGGTAAGGTCACAGATTGAGAAGTGGTCTCCCTTGGCACTCTTTGTTTCACCTTGTAAAACCAATTAATTGCCCAACCGTGCAAGTCTCACAGTTCCAAAGTTCACACATCTGCCAATTTTGCTGCATGATTCAACTATAAATAGCTCAGCTCAGCATCCACACATCCTTATTAGGTTTTATCAAGTCTGGTAAACAAAGCCACAGGCCCAAGATTAGATTGACAGGTAAACTTGCGAACGTATTTATTCAATGGAAGTCACGGAGTTGTATTTACAAGGATGACACATTCAACTTCGTGCTATTTACATTCAGAGTGAATTTGAGTAGAGCTCTTATGCTTGTGATGGGTATGGACAACAGATCGATGGAATGCATTTCATGACCGTCATCACAGAGGTTGAAGGCAGAGTCTTTGAGAAAAAAGGTGCTGACCCAGGAGCATTTTAACTGAAGTTGTTCTTGGCATCAGAGTCTGAAGGCAGCCTCAATGCAGAAGCAGAAAGATTCCTGGAAACAAGAAGATTTCCTTTGACATCTTCACCTCCATATTCCTTCAATCGTGCGTCCATGACGATTTTGCATGATCCCCATGTCTCAGCCATTAATCCCACACCATAGTAAACTAAATGGTCCGTAAGGCTGTTACCAGTTACTGATCTGCAGAGATGCACTCTCATCAGTTGTCCACATATATTCCTGGTAACAAAGGACCAACATTCTCTAGAACAAGCTGGTCTGTCACACGACTTGTTGCGTCTAGCATGACAAATCCACAAACTAATTGCTAGAACAAGTAGCTACGACTAAAACAACATCATTACCTGCTGCATGATGGATCTTCTCCAGAGATATCACAAACTTTCTCAACCTGATAAACCAGACTACCAAATCCTATATTATATAGCCATACCTACAACAAAGGGAACATTCCAATTACATGTGAACACTGACATAGAAAATATTATGATTAGTCAGCAGAGAAGCATGTGGAATCAGATCATTTTCACACTATCTCACATCAATATGTTTATCCTTAGCTGCCATTGAGCTAGTCGCCAATAATAATAAGCATAAGTGGATGTTGACATACAATAATTAAAATGCGTATAATTGCACAGAGCCTAAGATGCCGGAAGACTAGGTTAAGACAGCCTTCATAGAGAGAGAGAGAGAGAGAGAGAGAGAGAGAGAGAGAGAGAGAGAGCAGAGACACTATGATGCGTCTTAAACTTTGGAATTGGTATGAAAAAACTAATGATGGCTCGTGCAGGAATGAGAGTTACTCAAACATTTCTGAAAAGTCATGAGTACTACAAACTATCCTGCTTTGCTAAGAAGATAAAAACAAGACAGTTATATTTTATACGTTGGAAAAAGAGAGTAAATACATTGTTGGAATAAATGAGACTTCACCAGGAAGATAGGTTGAAAGAAATGTAAAGAAAACGTCAAATTCAGTCAGCGACAATTCCCCATAATTTATATGATCAAAGCCTTACCTCTCTAGGGAAGTGATGGTAAGTCTTCTGTGGGAACCGAGAATAGTACGGAGGCAAATGAGGCACAATATCATGTCCATTAGTAATACGTATCGTATTTGGCACACGGTCACTGTAGTAAGACACAAACACTGCATTGCCAATACGAGGTTGTCCAAATGTTAAAACCTGAACATTCCGTGCTTCATGATTGACCTGAAAATAAAGTGTTCCCCATTTATACAAGTAAATCGAGTGAATGTGCTGGTCTAGAAAAAACAGCTTCAGCACACATACTAGACAGCCAAATAACTTGAATGTCAATACATCAATGGCCCTTTCAGGACCCAAAAAGAAACACTATGCACCAATAATCATATATCTCATTTCACATACAATGGTGAACAAGAGAACAGCCCTTTCTCTCCATGAAGGCTGAAGGTCTAGCGTTACTCTTTCAAGATCCCATCCATAATCTTTCCAACACCAAAACCCACACCAACAATAAAACCAACCCCACCCCCAGCCCCAAGAAAAGGGGTTAATAATATGGAATAGTGGGATTGGTGGTGAATTTACAAACGAGGCGCATTTAAATGCTGCCACAAGAAGCAATTGGATGTTGGTGGCATGAGTCACATCCTGCTAATGACATAGACAAAAAAATTCCAGGTTCATGGTGAAAATGCCCCTTGAACTCCAAAACTTATTGACATAAATAGCAAAGGAGAAACTAAAATGGTGTTTGGTAAAAAGTCCTTTGTGAAGCTACTTTGGCCCAAGTAGTGTTTGGCAAATTTTTTTTGCAAAAGACTTTGAGAATTTTCTATTCTATTAAAAAAAAAAAACTGACCCTACCCTTTGCCAGAGCCGGCGAAGGGCTATGGCCGCCAGCGGCTGTTGCCCAAGGTTGGGCGACCCCCGGCGAGCCAGATCTGCCATCGCCGGCCGTCACTTGAGGCCGGGCAACCCTTGGCGAGGGTCGCGCAACCCGCCTAGAGTCACGCAACTGCCTAGGCGCCGCCGGCCTGGGTCATGCAACCTCGCCGGCCCGATCCAGTGTCGGCCGCCCTCCCTCACCGGCCACCCTCACACAAAAGATGAACAGTAATAAGATGGGCAAAATCGGAATACGCAAAAATAAGTGAAGGTAGTTTGGGGCAAAAAAAAATTGGGTTTAGCATTTTGGCAAATGCTGGCTTTTGGCCGAAAGCCCATTGGGAATGCTTGCCAAACGGTTCAGCATTTCCCCAAGGGACTTTCGAGGCCGAAAGCCCCTTCCCAAAGCTGAACCAAACACCCCCTAGATCAAAAAAAGGGCCACAACACATGGGCATGCGGTCACAATCGGCTAAGAACAATTTTCAGCAAGAAATCAGAAAAAGAAAACTTTTAAATCATTTGTGTTAGGACAAGATGTTAAACTTGCTACTAATACTTTGAGAAATGGTATACTCTAAAGTTTATGCAACCTATGATCCTATCAGAGTCCACATGAAAGTTTGACTCTCAAAAAAATGACCACTTGTCATGGAGAGAGAATCAATGGAAAACGAAATTTGGGGTGGGTACCATTTCTGGTACCATTTCCGCAACAGGTGCCTAGAAAAGTACACTGGACCACTCTATTTAATAAAGCTGAGACAAAAAGAATAATTTAGACACCTTAGAATTGGCTCCAGCCTACAAAATATCTGGTCCAGTAGTCCAATTGAAGAGGAGCTGCTTCATTTGATTAGAGAGAGACAAACAGAAACGGCGCATAAAACACAAATTTAGGATTGATATATAATCTATCTTAAACTGCATAGGCACTTTAAGATTACATGACATAAAATTTGAGCTTCAAGTGCCTAAAAAGTTATATGTCTGGACCATAAACATATCAACAATCCCATAAAGTTTCCAGCAAGTAAACTTTGTAATGGATAGTTGATGTCTTTACCCACTACATTTAAGTATTCAACCAACTCGAAGCTCCAAAGCTTAACATGTACGACTCAATTCACACAACTAGATACTTCAATAATTGGTGGTTCACGTAAAGTGCCGTTTGCACCCCATTCTGCTTATGTTTTGTTTATGAGTTGATTTACCAAAAACGTAAGAAAACAAGATGCTATGTATGAAGAATTGTAAATATACATATGAAAGCCATAGAAAGTTCAAGATCCACATAAGGAGCCCAGACTCTTCAAGGTAGAGTTGGCAGAGAAATCCAGACAACTCTTAACAAACCAAAACTGAATAGTTTGAAGAACACGATAGAAAAGAAACCAATGAAATTCACAAGTCCCAGCCATAACAATTTTTCAATTTATCTTACCACAAGATCAAGTCCACAAAAGGATGCCATTGCCCCTCCCATAGAATGCCCTGTCACCATGACGTTGATCTCTCCATTTAGATCCTTGGCTCTTACAACAGCATCCAGAATACCGGGTCGAATTGTCGTATTGTGATAAGCATAATAAAATCCACGATGAACCTAAGCAACAATTAATAGAGTAAGACTGTAACTTAATCCAAATCAGAAGTATCCACGGGTTGCAAGAGGCTTATCATCTCTAGAACTCACCATGGCACCAGGCATGCCAGGGTAGTTTATGTCATGCTGTTTCCAGTAGAGATCTTCAACCCAATTCTGTATGCTGTAGACAGAAATAGAAGTAATCACTAACTGAAAAGCTCAAATGATAAAGAGACGTGAGAGAAATTTGCACTGAAGAAAATTAGTGAAGTATGTAATCTCCTCATGACTCCATCTAAAATTACATGAAAGTTACATGATTCACCCTTTTTCCCTTCATATGGACAGCAGACCCATTTGCCTCGTGCACACATTCACCGAGGCTGCTCTTCTTAGCTTAAATTTTCATCAAGTCCTTTGCATGTCCATTTAAGGGGAAGAATTGCTAAAGTTAACATGCATGCATACCTATGTTCTTGAGTACCTCTGAAAGCTATAACCACAGCATTAAGGTCCTTGGCGACCCCAACATATGCCTACAGGTGGTTTAGAAATAGAGACAAACAATTAGATGCAATTCAAACATAGAGGCATCACAAGCGTAGCAAATTGGTAGGCACTGTAAAACAAATTATATACCTGTAAGCAGTGCTGAACGTCAACTATCAGTTCGATAACTTCAAACCCCTGCTTTCAGATCAAAACACATTATTAACCAGTTCAGAAGCTCATATAACAGTGCAGCATATGCCCACAAAATGTCATCTCAAGAATTGGCTATCTAGTACTGAGGATCCATTCTTCACACGACCTTAGCAACAATGTCATATTAATAAGTAGTCAAATTACCTTGGTCTTTCCGTCACATCTAGGACATGTCCAGCTAAAAAGTTCTGTCAAATCTGACATGTAAACCTGCAATAAAAAGCTTTGCATTAAATTACAATTTTATTGTATTGAAATGGTGAAACCTGATGAGTAACAACAACAAGCTCTAGGTAAATATGAAATTTTTTTTAAAGAACACTTACGGCAGATGCATACTCCACCAATATCGTGGCAAGAGTGTGATTGTAAACAGCTTTATGAGCCTTGGACCTCACTCTAAGTTCTGCATTTACCAGTTGAGAAAATTTCAGATTGAAATGCGGTCTCAAGCTCATTCAATTACAAGCAATGAAGTAAGTTTCTTATGTCTCTTGCAAGCTATTTTGACAAATCAAGTGAGGGGAACACTTTACGGAAACATAAACTCAAAACAATATTTCGGTATATTTCCACCGTCCTTCTTCATGAACCGAAAGCACTATATACACAACGCAATGCGACGAAAGGGGAATAAGTGAACAACATAGGGCGCCACTTTCCAATAAAGCTACTCCAAGAAAACCTACAGGCAACAGTCCATTACTCAACAAAACCAACCAAACACAACACAACGCCCATTGGTTATATGCTCCGAAAACATCCAAATTGTACGCCGGAGGGGATCGCACAGCTATAGTTGCCCCATTAAATCAGGCACTACAGCTCCACGACACAGTCTACGATTTCCCCCCAACCCTGAAACACCTAATCCGCCCAAATTCACAATACAAATCTCACTGTCCAAGCTCGAAACCGACCTACTCAATCCCAGAGCCTCTCTATTCGCGCCTCATCACAATCAAAACTCCCAAATCCGAATCGAGTCAGAGGACCAGAGCAGCACTTAACCGATGCCACGAACGCGAATTGCGATTACCTCTCGCCCCGCTCGCGGCAACCAAGCACGTCAGAACCACCACCGCCCTCAACCACGACCCGTTCCGCTCCATTTCCTGCAAAGAGAAAACCCGGATCGAACATCGTCCTCGAGTCGAAACACGAAACCACGCCAGCAAAAAGCCCGCTCAAATCTCTGTTACCTCTCATGTACGCAAACGCTTTGCGCGCAATCGAACGGCGCGATCGCCCGTCGAGATAGAGAGAGAGAGAGAGAGATCGCGATATCCTCGTCCGCGTTGTTCGAATTCGATCTCGATTCTGGTCTCGCGGCTCGGTGGACGCTTTTTATGGCGATTGAAAGCTGCGGCGACTAGGGGGGCAAGAGGAAAAGAGGGGGGACGACGGATTTACGGATCTTTCCTGATTTGCCCTCGGGGCCTTCCCCTGCCGGCGGGGCATATTCGGTGTCAGATTCGGTGATTTCGCCGCTCGCGCGAGGGCAGTGAAGGAAGTTCGGCTGAAATCGGGACGTTGGGAAAGACTGCGCGGCGATTTTCTTCTCCGTTGTATTGTAAAGCCCCGAGAGGATGAGACGTGCCCTTTCGGACAAATTTGGGGTTTCTATCTTTCTCTGTTTTGGAGCTTCCTGTGATGTCTCCACATCAGCACTTTGACTCGGCTTGGTTCGAAGCAGAATTCCAAAAGGTACACGTAAAATTAGTGTTAGTATTCGCGGAGGTTTATGAAAATGCAAGTGCTGCTTCTGTCAAATGTTTTCGAATTCAAGATCCGATCGATTTAATAACTCAACTTATTTAAAATTGAGAAGAATATAATTAAACTCGAGTAACTGGCGGGTAGAGCTTAATCATGAATCATAGCAAAGTTCAAGGATGCAGCTTTCTGTATTGCGTATCAATACTTGAATACTCTAGGTATACTTATGTTGAACTAGATATAATGGCTTCCATTTTCAAGAACAAACCTACTTATAGAATCGTGAGTTGAAAAGTTTTTGTCTAGAATATACAAACTATTTGTAATGTGAATACGTTTGGAATTAATCACTGTCTTAAAAATCACAACTTTATCATCTTAAAATTGCTCGATTGAATATGTGACTCTTACAGACATTGGGATTGAAAATTTTACATGTAAAAAGAATATGAAATAAAATGAGTTTGTAACCTCGGACAAAATATATGATCATCGAAAGCAAATTCGAAGGAGCTTAAAAGTCTTTTTCTCTCGCTCTCTTCTTTCATCGTCTCCTTCAACCTTCAGTCATGGGGGGAGGGTTTAAGCTAGTCTCACCCTCCCCCATCTACTGTTGATTTAAATTGTGTTTTATTGTTCTTTTCTTGTTTTTCTTCTTTCCCAATTTAAATTCGAGAGCTATCTTCTTCTGATTTGGTTTCAAATGTGAGAGTTTGAACTTTCCCAATTTAGTTCTAGATTTAGGAGCTATCATCTCTCGATCTAGGTTTTGGAGTTTAATAAATATGCTTTTGGAGATTTGATACCCCGCTGCTCTATTTGCGTACAGGTTCTTTATCTCCAACTTCAATGGAGATCACAGGAGTTTGGCGTCTCAACGAACCACGAAAATTTGCTCTTCTAGGCATTAGATATGTGTTTGTTGAACTTGTTATCTCCGTACAGTGATAGTATAAAGAAAGCTGAACCTAGGTTCGCATTGCCAACTGGTAATATTGTAATCATTAGAGAAGAAATTTTTGGCTTGTGCTCATTACTGACGAAGATATGACATCTAGAGATCGGCTGCTGATTATTTTGCTTGACAGATCCATTCTCGTGGAACGAGTGTGTATTTAATCCTGCCGGTGCTCCATTGATCCTCTTTATTTTCTTGTTTTAGCTTTGTGTGACAATATTATGGGTTTTTCGAAAGTTTACGTACTTCTCACATATCCTTTTGAGCAATATTTTCCTTCAACTAAAACAAAAAACCTCAGACAAAAAGTTAGGAATGTACATTTTAAGAAGGCAAAGTGTTTGAATACATTTATTTATTTATTTCACATTTAGCTCACTAATAATATAAATAAGAAAGTAATGCGTGGTACGTGCCATATTCGGTGGCTCTTGCAAGTTTATATTGGCAGTGGAATATTTATAAAACTACAGTGAAATTAATTCACAAAATAAGTGGATGTTACAAGTCTCCATTTGTTTTTCAGAAAAAATGATTTAAAAAATAATTTCCTAAAATATTATTTATTTTACTTGAAATAATTATTTGATTGAAAATGTTTTTGTTATTGACGAAAATTAATGTTTAAATATTTTCATGGATAATGAGAATATTTTCTGTTCATTTATTTATTTTTTTTGGTAAGGGCCGTTCATTTATTTTTGTAAGCAATACAAACGATAATTTTTACGAAAATATATTCTAAATCATTCATCGCAAGTCAAACAAAGATTTAAGAAAAAAAGTGAGATTTGAGAAAAATTATTGCAAAGAGTAAGGCTTCGTTCGTTTCACGGAAAATATTACGTGTCTGGAAAATGTTTTCTAGGAAGCCATTTTCCTAAACAATGATACCATATTCGGGTGTTCAACTGATATCTAAAAAAGTCTCGGAAAATATTTTGCATTATTTGGTATGGAAAAGATTTTCATCATCGCACTACTTTTAAAAATTTTTTAATTTTCTTTTTCTTTTTTTTCCTTCTTCCTCTGCCGGTCGCCGGCCGTCGTTGTGACCGACGACTGGGAGAAGAAGATAGAAAAGAGAAAGAAAAAGAACAAAGAAAAAATAATAAAAAATAGAATTAAAAAAAGAAAATAAAAATAATTATAATGAATGATGAAAGAATGAGGGAGGAAAATGTTTTCCTCTTTTCAAAAAGTGAAAAATATTTTCCTCACTTTTGAAGGTGTTTTGTTTATTGAGGGAAAATGTTTTTCATGGCTAGTTTATTTTTTGTGAAACAAATATCAGAAATTCCGGAAAATGTTTTTCCGGAAGTTATTTTTCATAAAACGAATGAAGCCTAAAATAATTAATTTGTAGAGACTAATCTTCAAAACTTTTCCTTTATATGTAGTATAGATAAATCAATTGCTCAATTGACTTACCTCAAATTTTATAAGCACGAAACTAATTAATACACCACTCTCTCTTTTTAATCAGCCTCATGCACTACCCATTCAAATTACGAAGAAAAAAAACATAACATGAAAAAAACCGAACCCACATCCAAACACGATAACTCAATGATAAAAGGGTCACATAGACTTTATCAAGTTCACAAATTCGAGTCGTATCATACAAACGAACTTCTAACTAGTTATTATTTTGGGCATTTATTACCTCAACTAAGAAGACAGCAAATTCGTACACTTATGAATATATCGATTAATTATGATTTAAATTGTACGTACCGTAATGAGTAACAATAATGATTATCCCTTCTATTTTTTCGTTTATTAAAAAAAGAAACCGCGACTCAGGCGGCGAGGCCAAGTCGGACCACCCCCTCAACCCCTCGAGCCGCGCGGGTCCACATCCCGCGCGCGAGCTGGCGCCGGCTTCGTTTCCCGCGGCGGGAAACGAAAACGCCACATTTCCCCCCGCTCTGACTGGCGGGAAATTTTCGCACCCGTTCGCATCACACGAAAATGAAAAAAGAAAATGAAAAACAACACGACGACCGAAACAATAAAAAAGAAGAAAACCACCCCGAAAAGAATAATAATAATAAAAATAATGACAAAAGCGGAAAAACTATTAAAACAAAAATACGAAAAATCGCAAACCCTCCTCCTCCTCCTCCTCCTCCTTGCTTCCTCCATTTTCGGACACCGTCTCAGACTCCCTTCCTCCTCCTCCTTCCTCCCCCTTTTTTAATTTCGGATCGCCACTTCCGATTCTGAGTCGGCCTCTCACGCACTCTCTCTCTAGAACGATCGGCGACGAACTCGATCGATCGACCGACCGGCCGATCCGCCGATCTCCGCCGGGGACCAGGCCTCCAGCGCCGACCGCCGCCGCCATGGCGAGGCCATCGAAGCAGCCGGCGTCGTCCGACGAGGCCCTGTCCGACGGCTCCGAGGAGGAGGAGCCGCAGCAGCAGCAGCAGCTCAACGAGCCCGTCGACGAGGAGGACGAGGAGGAGCTCGAGGCCGTCGCCCGCTCCGCCAGCTCCGCCGACGAGGACGACGACGACGCCGCTCCTGCCGCCGGCGCGGCCGACGAGAATGGCGAGGCCGAGGAGGAGGAGGATGACGACGAGGTTCGTTTGTTTGCCTGCGTGGTTTCTGCTGGAATTTTGGCGCCGGATCTTTTTGTTTGCTTGCTAGGGTTTGCGGGGGTCGGTGCAGTTATAGGTCCCTCTGGTGTTTTGCGCTGGGAAGTGGATGTCTGCTTCGTGTTTGAATACGAGTTCTTGAAGAAGGTTTAGAATGAGCGTTGGATTTCGATCGAGGATGTTGAGTTAGGACACTCTGAGAGACGAGTTGCTGTTCTACTGGTCTCTCGTGATTCTTTTATTGCATTCGTTTCTGCAGATTGGCGCTTGCTGTATTGATCCTCCGCTTTACTAGCGTGTTGCGCAGAATGAAGTCTAGCAATGCACAAGTATTCACGCATAGATACATGTTCTGTAAGGTTAAATTCGCACAAGAGCTGTGGCATTTTCGAGGTGAACTTATGTCTTGCTCTTCTTTCGGGGTTTACTATTTTCTGGTGTACTCTCAGTTGGATGAAGAAGAGTGGAAGTTAGGGGTTTCTCTTGCTCGTAGTGTCGGCACGGTATTCAATTTTAATATTGTGCATGCCAAAAATTATGCCTTCTTTGAGAGGAATTTCTGTTTGTTTTACTTATTTTTTTCCTGGTCGGTTGGTTTTGCATCTCCATGGCTAGAGGACTCGAGCAGGTCTGCAACTGTTCATGTTTCTTTGAAACTGATGACTGGGGTTTTCCTCTTTTATTTTAACATTTCCTTGTGATTAAAGCTTCATCAATCGCCTCTCCATTTACAAAGTGGGAAACAATGGCAACCATGGCTCGTCTATCTTGCTTTGTTTCTGTCTTTACATACAGACCTTAAGTTTGCTAGTGCTTCCATACGTCTGAAATGTTGTTAGATACTTGTAAGTATGACCCAGTGAGGATCAGAAACGTTGCTGCTATTTATTTATTTTTGTATTCTTTTTCCCCATTCATTCTGCAGGAAGACAATGTTGGGACAGAAGTTAGCAAGCGTGAGAAGGCCAGGCTTCGTGAAATGCAAAGGTTGAAGAAGCAGAAGATTCAAGACATATTGGATCAGCAAAATGCCGCTATTGACGCTGATATGGTGCCTTTACATTTTAAGAATGACTCTTTCTTGCATTATTTCGAGCTCGTGTATTGATTGTGACTAAAATTTTCTTGTTTTTGAAATTATTTTTAAAGAATAATAAGGGAAAAGGGCGGTTGAAGTATCTCCTGCAGCAAACTGAGATTTTTGCTCATTTTGCCAAAGGCAACCAGTCTGCTTCACAGAAGATCAAAGGAAGGTACTATTAACAATGACTATTCTCTCTGTATTTTGTGCATTGGAGATATAATTTCTAGTACATATGTTACTTTCGACTGCCCGCTGAACAATTTCTGAATTGTTCCTAACTTTCTTCAGACTTCATAGTTGCTTAATTGGGACTGAAAGCTTTGTTTGATCCTTGATGGACGTTTAGCTTTATATTATTAAATGCCTAATGCCAGATTTCTTTAGAGGAAAGGTGCCTACTGTCCAGTGGTCTAACCCTAGCTAGATTTCCAGTTACATTTGGTGTTAAGGTTCAATATTCAAAGGGAATTGAGATTTGCTAACATTTGTGCAAATGAACTGTTAGTTTGTAACCTTATATTGATTGTTCTCTCCCAGTGGACAAATAAACATCTGCTCATGCTTAAAAGTGGAGAAAACATGTTTGGGAAGTTCAAGTCATAATTTCCCAGACCATTTCTGTGTTTAGCATGTATGATTGTTCATTAACGTTTTTCTTTGCTTAATGTGTAGGGGTCGTCATGAATCTAAAATTACTGAAGAGGAAGAGGATGAAGAATGTCTTAAGGAGGAAGAAGATGGCTTATCTGGTACAGGAAACACGCGGCTGGTGACCCAACCCTCTTGTAATCTCTCTCTCTCTCTCTCTCACTCTCTCTCCCTCGATTGGTTGAAAGAAGGATAGTCTTTGCTGCTTATATCTCTCTTGTAACCCTGCTTTAACTTGTAGAAGTGGTATTGTTTGCTGCAATTTCAGAAGGCTAGGTAACGAGGGATTGTAAATGTTCTTGGTGTTGACATGATTTCTGATCACTAAGAATTAGAACACTCCAAGTTCTTACTTTGGTTTTGACAAAGTAGAGGTTTTTGACATCCCTTTCCCGACCCTTGTCTAGGCAGGAGCCTCATGCACTGGGGACACCCTTTATTGTATTGTCATCTAGCTCTAAAGAGATTCTCTTTTGGTCTGATTTATCCAATTATCTTGCCAACAGGATATCTCCAGCATATATAAGTTCACTGCTTTCTTAAGTTATATTTTTATTCTTCTTTTGCAGGTATACAAGGGAAGATGAGGGATTACCAGCTCGCTGGATTGAATTGGCTCATAAGATTGTATGAGAATGGTATTAACGGAATACTTGCAGATGAAATGGTAGGTCACAGGCTGTAGCATTTAGATGTAATAACTTTTTAATTCTACTTTGAGCTTGATTTATATTGCACATTCATCTCATGAGTAATCATGCAATGATCTTTAATTATTATTGTACCTGATATTGGTTGGTCTTAGGGTCTTGGAAAGACGCTGCAGACTATCTCGTTAATGGGCTATCTGCATGAGTTCAGAGGAATTACTGGTCCTCACATGGTTGTTGCTCCAAAATCAACTCTGGGTAACTGGATGAATGAAATTCGCCGCTTTTGCCCAGTTCTCCGTGCTGTAAAGTTCCTTGGTAATCCAGAAGAAAGGGTATAGCTTTCGTGCACTGTTGCTCACTTTTATGGTACATACAAATGCCAAGAAGAGTAATTAATGTAACACTTTTTTACTACTGCAGAGGTATATACGTGAAGATCTATTGGTTGCTGGGAAGTTTGATGTATGTGTTACCAGTTTTGAGATGGCAATTAAAGAGAAGTCTGCCTTGCGCCGATTTAGCTGGCGATATATAATAATTGATGAAGCCCACAGGATCAAGAACGAAAATTCTCTACTTTCAAAAACGATGAGGCTGTATAATACCAACTATCGTCTCCTCATCACTGGTACACCGCTTCAGGTACATTCTTTACCTTGGATTTGGAAGCTTTGAGAAATTGCTTTTAATCATTGACCTCCTGGTTATCTCTAGGTTATTTCGACCAAAAAAAAATCTCTAGGGTATTTAAGAAATAGGCTTCACTCTTTAGGAGAAGCTGCTCTGAATAGTGAAACTTAATCGGTACATTGTTTATATCTAATGCATCACAAATTTGCATTGGATGGATATTTTCATTGTGGAAATATAGGTTATTTCTCCCTTTCTGTCTCCAAGTCAAGTTTCTGTGATGAGGAAATAGAGCTTTTAATTTTATGACATCCATGTCATAGAAACTTTCAAATCTTAATCAAATTTTAGCTCGTCCTCTGTAGTATGCTGAGTAGATTTTACTAGAGTTAATCCCTTGAATCTGCTCAACATTTCTACAAAGATTGGTTCTTTTGCACTGGGTTTTCTTTTTTCAAATTACGATAGTGCTGTTTCTTAGGATGCTGCTGTTGTTCTTTTGCTGCAGAACAATCTCCATGAGCTGTGGTCTCTTCTGAACTTTCTGCTTCCAGAAATATTCAGTTCGGCAGAAACTTTTGATGAGTGGTTTCAAATTTCTGGTGAAAATGATCAGCAGGAAGTTGTCCAACAACTTCATAAGGTAGGCCTGAAACTATTGTTTTGGAACAATTTGATGTCTTTATATGATTTCTTACTTTTTCATTTTTCTAAATTAAGGTTCTCCGGCCCTTTCTCCTCCGAAGGTTGAAGTCAGATGTAGAGAAAGGTTTGCCTCCTAAGAAGGAGACAATCTTGAAAGTTGGCATGTCTCAGATGCAAAAACATTATTACAGAGCTTTACTGCAGAAAGATTTAGAAGTTGTTAATGCTGGTGGAGAAAGAAAGCGTCTTTTGAATATAGCTATGCAGTTGCGTAAATGCTGTAATCATCCGTACCTTTTTCAAGGTGCTGAACCGGGCCCTCCTTATACGACAGGAGATCATTTGATAACCAATGCAGGTGAGATTCTATTTGAAGTGGAGTTTGTGGTGCCTCCCTATCAGATAATGGCTGATGCCCTTGTGTATTAATATTAATTGCAGGTAAAATGGTTCTTTTGGATAAGTTGCTTCCAAAACTAAAAGAACGTGATTCTAGGGTCCTTATTTTTTCACAGGTAAAGTGACCCTTGAAACATTATTCTTTCATGAGTGCTGTGAAATAAGGATATGTTTGTATATGTGGTGTTCTTTCCTTTTGAGCATCACGTACAATGTGATTGATTCTTTTCCCTGGTGAATGGCTTGGTTCCAAATTCAGATGACAAGGTTGCTGGACATTCTTGAGGATTACTTGATGTTTCGTGGGTACTTGTATTGTCGGATTGATGGTAATACAGGTGGAGAAGAACGTGATGCTTCCATTGACGCTTTCAATAAGCCAGGAAGTGAGAAGTTTGTATTCTTGTTGTCCACAAGAGCTGGTGGTCTTGGCATTAATCTCGCTACTGCAGATGTTGTCATTCTCTATGACAGTGACTGGTTGGTCTTACCTCTGAGTTTTACTTGAGCTTTCATGTCTTCCTCTTTTTCATCTCGTGGCTAATATTATGACTTTTCGTTCTTTCAGGAATCCACAGGTTGATTTGCAAGCACAGGATCGTGCACACAGAATTGGTCAGAAAAAGGAAGTTCAAGTGTTTAGATTTTGCACAGAGGTTTGTGTTGCTTGTCTCTATAACTCTGAAGGAAGTTATTTCTATTGTTCTGGTACTAATCACATGGTGACTATTTGTGATTTAGTACACTATTGAGGAGAAAGTGATTGAGAGGGCCTACAAAAAGCTTGCTCTGGATGCCTTGGTGATTCAGCAAGGACGATTGGCTGAGCAGAAAAGTAAGCTGTTACTTAATTAGTACATTCAGTGTGTAGCTGGTTTCTAAGTTGTGCCACTCATATCTTTTGGTATCTTGCTCCATGCAGCTGTCAATAAAGATGAGCTGCTTCAAATGGTCAGATTCGGTGCAGAAATGGTTTTCAGTTCTAAGGATAGCACCATTACAGATGAGGATATTGACAGAATTATAGCCAAGGGAGAAGAGGCAACAGCTGAGCTTGATGCCAAGATGAAGAAGTTTACAGAGGATGCGATCAAATTCAAGATGGACGACAGTGAGTATACTGATGCTTTAAAATATTTCATTAGTTCAATCGCAAAGTTGCTCACATCTGCCCTGTGTCACTGCAGCTGCTGAGCTTTATGATTTCGATGATGAAAAGGTAAATTTGATCCAATGGTCCTTGGTCTATATTAAGTAATCTGTATGGCATCTGCATCAGGCATATCTATGTAGTTTAGGTGGTTTAATTGGGTGCTTCTTAATGCAGGAGGATAGTAAGTTTGACTTTAAGAAAATTGTCAGCGAAAACTGGATTGAACCTCCAAAAAGAGAGCGGAAGCGCAAGTACTGATTTTTTTTTTTTAAAGTTTCTGCGCATCTAATTTTTTTTCCCTTCACACCTTATCACACCTTACCATATCATATTATTGGCTTCTCTTCCTGAATTAGCTACTCGGAATCTGAGTACTTTAAGCAAACGATGCGGCAAGGTGGACCTGCAAAACCCAAAGAGCCTCGAATTCCTCGCATGCCTCAACTGTAAATTTCTCGAGCTGCCTTCTCTTCGACCAAGGAATGTGTTCTGACATTCTGTAATAATCTTTCGTTTTTATTTTCTGTTGCAGGCATGACTTCCAGTTTTTCAACACTCAAAGGCTGAGTGAGCTATATGAAAAAGAAGTACGCTATCTCATGGTGGGTATAAATGATTTAACATTTTCTGTTGCCATTTACCTGTCTAGCTTGAAACTGTTCTTGAATCTTGACATGTTTATCTATATTCGATTTTGCAGCAAACACATCAGAAGAATCAAATGAAAGATGCAATAGACGTGGATGAGACTGAAGGTACTTTTAGTGCACATTGGTTTCTCTGATGAAGGATCTCGTCATTCTATGCTAACTGAGCATTTAAATATCAGATGTAGGAGATCCATTGACAGCTGAGGAGCTGGAAGAAAAGGAGAGGTTATTGGAAGAGGTACTTGCCCGAGTGTGTATATTTGTTTAATGGGATAATGTTCCTGTTGAGCCTTTCTTAATATCATATAATTGGTATTTCTTAGGGATTTTCAACATGGAGTAGAAGAGACTTTAATACCTTCATCAGAGCTTGTGAAAAGTATGGACGGAATGACATCAAGAGTATTGCTTCTGAGATGGAGGGTAAAACAGAGGAGGAAGTTGAAAGATATGCAAAGGTTTTTAAAGAAAGATACAAGGAATTGAACGGTGAGTATCCTACTTTCGCAATTTCTTCCATTTTGGCCTTGAGTGGCTAATGTGGGATAATATGATGTCTTGACATACGTTAGGGCCATATTGTGGTATATTGTCTGTTGAACAATGGACTTCAGAAACTGTATAAGAAACTTCATAATTGCAAGAGTTGGGATGTAGACATCGTGCTTCTTTGTTCACCAGAAGCTCTTTCTTCAACTTGATTAATGGAGATTACTTCATTTTGCTGAGGACAACCCTGTTACATCTCTGCAAAAACTTTGTCGGACAAGTTGATTGATGATAACATGTTAAATGATACTGGAAACTATTTGGTTTATTATGAAGTGCGTGGTTTTGCCTAGAACTCATTGGTGGCCCATCCTATAACAAATGGTACACTGCACTAAGTCTCTCTTTCAGACAGTAGATTCTGATGTGCTTTAATGGGAACAGATTTGTGTGACTTTTCAGAAACATCATGAAATTGTTCACATGTGGCCTCTTCTTGTTTTTGAGCCTGTATTGATTGCTTCTGGATCCTTTGCAGATTATGATAGAATTATAAAAAATATTGAACGTGGAGAGGCTAGGATATCTCGAAAAGACGAGATCATGAAAGCTATTGGAAAGAAATTGGATCGCTACAAGAATCCATGGCTGGAATTGAAGATTCAGTACGGTCAGAACAAAGGAAAATTGTACAACGAAGAGTGCGATCGGTTCATGGTCTGAATGTTATCCCATTTATGTGTTTAGGGACAAGTCACCACAAAATAGTTTGTTCCCATAAGTATTAGTCCTGTTTAACCTTTTTATGATTTTACTGGTTCACTGTCACAGATATGCATGGTTCACAAGCTTGGGTATGGAAACTGGGATGAACTGAAGGCAGCTTTTCGCACATCACCTTTATTTCGGTTTGATTGGTTTGTGAAATCTCGCACAACTCAAGAGCTTGCACGGAGGTGTGACACACTCATTCGGTTGGTGGAGAAGGAAAATCAAGAATATGACGAGAGGGAGAGGCAAGCCCGTAAAGAGAAGAAGCTTGCCAAGGTTGATTTCCTTCATTAAACTGATAATGATGCCCTCTGGCATATCGTCGTTTTCAATGTGCTGTTGCTTAAGATGGAAGAAGCGTGTCATCCATTAGTGACTAACCATTTGTTTTCTTGAATTTTAGTCTCAGAGCATGACGCCATCAAAACGGGCTGTATCTAGGCAGGCCAACGAGAGCCCAAGTTCCCTAAGGAAGCGCAAGCAATCGTCCATGGATGACTATCTCAGCTCGGTAAGTACCCTGTTTCCCCTTTCATTGCTATTTCCATTTATATTTAGGAGCAATTGGACTCAGCTGACACTGAGAAGCTAACAATGGGGTCTTTAGCAGGGAAAGAGGAGGAAATGAAGGAATTTGGCAGATCACAAGTATTACAAGAGAAGTCAGTTAATGTTGCCCCCCTCATTGCGACCGTCTACTCCTACTTTTTGAAATTGCGGTGGAAGGTTAAGGGTAGTAATTACATAGCGATATTGCTTAGTATGGTAGTTTTTTGAAGTTGTACACCAAATGATGAATACCAGCTCCAAAATGACCGCATATTTCGACCCTTGTAATGGCTTCCGGTCCGTGGAGCTCTATTCAATTGACATACCTTAGCGGGGACAGGAGAGTTTGTTGTTCATTCTTATCGTTGTTCAGTGGATACTGACCGTCGTTTACATGCGTCACTTACAAAGTTCTTCCCTAAAATGATTATCGTTATAGTAGTTTGTAGCGTCTCCCGCACTGGCAACAACAGAAGAAAGAAAAAGAGAGAATCAAGCGGGTTTAGAGCTAAAGACACATTAGAGAGAGAAAGAGAGAGAGAGTGGAAAAAGGGGTGCAGCAATTGGGAATTCCACACCAAATTTTATCATGTACAGAACACATCCAAGGGGGCCAAAAATGAGACATTCTCCCCCTCTCCTTTCACCATGAGCTGGAAATCCTACTTACATATCAAGAGCTTATAGATCCTGCGGCATACGGGCTAAAAAGGACATTACAGCACCATACTTTCCAATATACCAAAACCATCTCTCTTTTTTTTATAACCGTTTTTCTTCCTGTACGTCACATGATAATGTGGATGTTTCAACTAGAAGAATTGACAGAAAAAAAAAGGACAAGCAGCATCAAAGTCGGACACAACGAACCCCCTTATTCATAACCCTTAGTTTCAACCAGAAGCAGCCTCCTCGTGATCAAGTAAAAGCCGACATGGCAGCAGCTCTGAGTCTCGGTGTGCGTCTTATTCGTTCGTAGAATCGAAGCTACCCACTGCACCCGCACGCTTTCTCTCCCTCCAGTTCTCACCCCATACTTTCGCTTCCGCCACCGCACGTTCTCTGTCCAGGTCACGGTTCCTTGGAGTCTCTCTCCCTCTGCCTGCACTCCCCGGGCTGTCTCTGTGGGAGTCTGCCCGCTCAAGGTCATCCAGACCCCACTTCCTCCCAGACCCACCGCCAGTTTCAGTGCGACCCAGCTCAGCTCCGCTAGTCAATTGCCTTCCTTGGTCTCTCTTTCTGAAATCAGGCGAATTCCTGTGAGTGGAAGGGGAACCACGATACCCATCCGGGCTATCCAAACCGTCAGCCGTGCCCCTCCGGTCATCCCTAACCCTCGGAGTAGAAGGACCCACTCGGTTGCTTTGGCCAGAAGCTGAGTTTGGGTCGTAAGTTTGGGAGGCCAAATATGTAAGAGCTGTCACAACGTCTCCTATTAAAGGCCTTGTGGCTGCCTGTTCTTGTAGGCACATTGCAGCAACTGCTAGAGCTTGGTAAAGTCCACGCATTGGGTACCGCCCTTGTAGTAGAGGGTCGGCCATCTTGGGGAACTTTCTACGGTCTTTGAAGAGCGGCCGAGCCTACAAACCACGTCATATTAGAAGAGAGGATTCTCAGCTTGTATTGTTTCATTGAAAAAACAAAATCCAAAAACAATGTCTGTTCCTTGTAAGGTGCACAACAAATGATTCAGAAAAATATGAGAAACCTACCCATGCCACAAGATTATGTTCCCCAGGAGCCCTTGAGTTGTCAATTGCCTTGCGCCCAGTTATGAGTTCAAGAAAGACAACTCCAAAGCTGTAGACATCAGATTTTAGAGTTAGTTGGCCGGTCATCGCATATTCAGGAGCACAATAACCATATGTCCCCATAACACGCGTCGAGACATGAGTTTTGTCCCCAACAGGCCCCAGCTTTGCAAGCCCGAAATCTGATAATTTAGGGTGGAAGCCCTCGTCAAGAAGGATGTTGGAGGATTTTAGGTCTCTGTATATAACTGGAGGATTTGCTTTGTCGTGCAAATACTCCAAGCCCTTGGCTGCTCCAGCTGCTATCTTCATCCTTGTGTTCCAGTCCAGAGGCTCCTTATCCGGGGGAAGATCTAAAAAGACAATTCAAATGGCAATTAAATGGCCTCAAGCATTTGCCTACTGTGTATTATTCGAATAGGAGGAAGTCACTGAAATGCCATTATCGATAAAAAAATAATACGTAAGTATTGTGTCCACCTCCCCTGGAGGCAGGTGGTACTGTGTCCACCTCTCCTCGCAGTACGCAAACCGCCTCATTTCAAGCATTCAGCATTTTCCGACTTGCATGTGCTTATATTGCTCCTAAGAATACCAAGTCTTTCCAGGTCAAACCTTTCAAAGGGCCACTTATAGATATTTTGTTGCTAAGGATATCATCTTGATCACCAAGTCTCCTACTTTTGCTAACACTCAATGCTAAAAAATATCAGCAAGTCATCTTTAACCAATTTGTTGTGCAGCTTAAAGCTAAAAGAGAAGTAATTGATTGTTTTTCACTATCATCCATCTGATTAATTCATATGAAGACCTCATTTAATGACTCATCCCCAGACAAAAGAGGAATGATTCGAACAAGTATTTGAGTAGAAATCTATTAGATCGTGAGCAATCTCATTCACAAGGTTGGGATTTCATTCTCCTGAAGTAAGTCTTTTCATGGATAGCTGAGGCATTTGTTACTAGGAAAACATGTGAGCAGGAGGACTTGCTAGTTGATGGACACCAGTGACCTACCTAGCTAATCCATCTGTATCGAATGAGTCAACATTAGCCCATTGGATCAACTAGTTATTCAAGTTGTCAACAACAGGGGCTTTGACTTCCAAATAAAGTAGCCATAGATATTCAAACTGGTAAATCAAGATATGACATTTTTCCTTCCAATCATTACCATGCCAACAATGGCCAGTATCAGCTTGACAGCCCTTTCAGCCATGTTACTTGATGAAAGCTCTATACCAATGCTCTAACACGAGTACTAATTTATGGTAAAGTCTTATATCACTATTCTACCTATCATTTTGCAGGGCTTCAGTCATGATTCTAGATTCTCCCTATGGAGGACAAGGGTCGTCAAAGCTTTAAACCATGTCAAAGAATGCGACAATGAGATACCGATGGACCATTTTGAGAGAACAAAAACAAAGTCAATCCTAAGTGCACAAAAGGAGAATCATCGACATAGATCTCTACGGTATGCATATAGGTGTAGAGATAGATCTTTTTAAAGTAAACAAAGAATTATCAGAGGTATGATGCATAGACCTTCACAATCTGGAAATAGCTAACATTTCTAAAACTATAATTTAGGTTTCATCTGAGAAAGCTTTCTACTTTAATCTGTTTTTCTGTAATAAAATTCAAACAAAGCATTTAAATCGGGCATCTAATTTCCTATCTTATACTCAAACGACAAAGTCAAGATGGACGAGAAAATTGTGCAAAAGCTAAAGGGTGTTAGTTTTACGGAAAAGTAACAATTTTAAAAAATATTCCTAATGCTAATTATTTATATCATTCAGAAAAATTAGTCAATGGAAATTATTTTCATTATGAACAATAATTTATGCCTAAACATTTTCGTTGATGACGAAAACATTATTCGTTCATTCATTTTGAGCGGCAAGGGTGATCATTAAGTGGACAACATTGTCCAAATTATTGATTTTCCCAATAAAAAATGCACTCTAAGCATTTTTTTTTTCCAAAGAGTCATTTGGTGTCCACAACACGTCTAGTATTAACTATCAGCAATGGAAAATTAAGTTGAACATACATTTTCACCAAACTTATACTCCAGTATTAGGAGGATCGCCTTGTCATTTGAAAAATCTTCCAAATGACAGCATGATGTCTTATAGTACAGCAAAGTACTAGAGAGATACCATCCAGTGTTTAAACCGAAGAAATATGACATCACTAGGTGGATAAAAACACTTGAAGCCAACTACAAAAGTTCTAATGATGATTTGAGAAAGTTGATATATTACATGCGCTTTTTTATTTGATAGGCTTCCATAAGGAAAGTCATGCCTCTTCACATAAGCCTATGCGTGATATTAAATCCATTTTGCCAATCACTGTGGTTTTAGTAACTTCCATTCCAATTATCATGGTAATATTTATCAAGAATGAACCTTGTATTGGTCTATCTCCTGCCAGGATATAAAGGATTTCAGCAGAAGAAACAGGTGAGCTTGCAGCGGAACTTGAACTGGCTTGGCAAGCCTTTCAAACCACTTACTATAGAAGGAAGCCGCCTTGTATTCAAAAACCATAATTGGAAGGTTACTAAATCTTGTAACCAAAACAAAAGAATGTTAGTCAATGGCAATTCTGGTTCTTTTATTAATCTCCAACATCTCTCCACCTTCGTCAAAGCCATTGCAGCCTCTTTATTGTCAAGCTTTTCAACCTCTAAAAGTGTCTGGTTAATTTGGTTTCCAACGTTTCCCGCCTTCTAATGACTCCACTGCTTTCAAATATATTTAATCCCCTTCAGCTTCGAGAAAAGAGAAACTGTAATATCCCCCGGCAGATCTATTCTTCCAGCTATTATTAACTACCTCTTCGAAGTCTTCTACTTTTAGACAGATATTTTTTAATCTAAAAGGAGGTGTGCCCACCCAATACCTCTCACTATGAAAACTATAGGATGGTGATCTAAAGTCAACCAAGGTAGAAGCTTTGGCACGAGTTTGGGTTCTTAAAACTTTTTTTGTTCAGTCGAAGTCTCCCCCAATCACCTAAGGCACTTCCCATTTGCTTTCCATCACAAAAAGCTCGTCCAAGAACAAATTCCTAGCAGAACCTTCTCCTAGAGAATATCTCTCGCGTTTAAAACAATAGGATGGTGATCTAAAGTCGACTGAGGTAGAAGCTTTGGCACTGAGTTCAGGTTTTGAAACTTCATTTGTTTAATTGAAGTCTCCCCCAATCACCTAAGGCACTTCCCATTTGCTTTCCATAAGGAAAAGCTAGTCCAAAAGTTCCTGGCCAAACCCTCTCCTAGAGCATACAGCTAAACTTACCCAAGAAATAAGGTTCAGGGAAAAAACAGTTGAAGGAAAAATCAGAGAAAGGTCGTCAGAGGCAATGGGGAAGTCACAAAGTTGTGTAGGTATTTCATAGGTCAGAGAATATTTGGTTCAGGTGAGCAAAACAGAAGAGGCACGGGAAGGGTCAGACGGAGGTTGTTGGAGGTGAAGGCATCTGACATCAGAGAGGTCATCAGAAGTTGGGGTTGCCACCAAAAGGATGGTCGAGAAAGATTGAAGTTTGGATTATCAGCCAGAATTTGGGTGGTTCATCAGAGATCCAGGAAGCCCATGGAGGCCATTCTGGGCCCTCCCTCCCTCCCTCCCTCCCTCTCACACACGCACATTGAATCAGCAAGTCTTTCAAATAAGAAGTCGAAAAGGAAGATTTATTATATCCAAAGAATTGCATTTAGAAGTTACTGAATGCCATTTGAGATTCATCAGCTCCAATACAAACAATGCAAAACGTACAGCTCAAGAAGAAAATTCATCAGAATCTATTTTTCGAAAAGATTTCATCAGTTATGTGTTCTGTTCTAGTGCAATATCAACTTCCACTGCTACTACCATGCTAAAGGCAGCAGTCCACAGCTGCTACTAAATATAGAGCACTCAATTATGAAGTCATTGATGTGGTACCATCATTAACATAATAAAGAATACACGAGGAACTGTGCAATCAGCAACCAGTTATGATGCTACTGCTGCACTCCTAGATACCATCACCAGCTGCTCATGCCTCTCGACCTAATACTTGGCATTAATGTGTTTAAGATTTAACAGCAATGGAAGTTAATGTGTTAGCATCTCCTTGATGCTCTACCTATGAAGTTTGGTTTACCTATCCTCGAACTGTTCCAATTTTACCGGATGTTCCAAAAGAAAAACCTAAGATACAGTTGCTGACTCTCCATAAGCACCATAGACATATCAAGAAGCACAATAAGGAACTTCCATTTTTGTAACATAGAAATGCAATAAGTGATTTAGTATAGCCATACCGTGCAAGTGATCCTCCAATGATCCTAGTGGCATAAACTCATAAACAAGGAGGCGTTGGTCCCCATCAGCACAATAACCGATCAAGTTGACAAGATTCGGGTGGTGTAATAGGCTGAGCATGAGAACCTCTACCAAAAATTCTCTATTTCCTTGAAGGCCATTTCGGTCAAGCTGCTTAACAGCAACTACCTGAACATGTATTTCAGTGGAAACAAAGATCACCGAGAGAGAGAGAGAGAGAGAGAGAGAGAGAGAGAGAGAGAGAGAGACAGAGAGGACTAGGCAATTAGAGAACACTATCTGAGAATTTATGCATTCTATCAACTATTTACACTATTTACAACTGCCAAGTTCTAGAATTCAGCAAAAATTATAGTTGTGAACCAAGTGAGAAAAACTTAGGATTCTTAACACAAACATGCCAGTGTAAAAACCTCTTTACAGTAGCAGCCTCCGAATAAGATTATAGATATGAATTCTGTTGATGAAATGAATTTACTTGCTAAATAAAATATGTATTGGTGTCATCATAACTTCTGGAGAAATTATTTTTTTACCCTGCCTATGTACAGAACATATGTCCAAAAAATTGTTATGACACACTACAAAAGAATCAGGCATGAATAGGCAAAACTAACCTGGCCTGTACCCTCTAGACGGCCTTTATAGACACGACCAAATCCTCCTTCACCCAGTAGACATTCTGGTCTAAAATTTTTTGTCGCGGCAGCAAGCTCTCGAAAGGTAAATGTTTGCGCAGCAATATGAGCTGTTGGTCCATCTTTTGGCACTGGTACTTCCTTCTTGGGGTCGGACACATTTCGAGATTTTGTTTTGTCTGCAAAGAATTTCAGTCATTAAAATCAGGCGAGTTGAGGGAATTGAGTAGAAAAGTAAGCCTTTCAATAAATATGGCATCTCAATAAACATGTCGCATAAATCAGATTAACTAAATAATCAAGAAAGACCATATCTCACGACAAAAGTGAGCTTCCTTATCAGATGTAGGATGCATATAATTGGACACAATTGAACACCAAAAACTCTTATTACGAAGCATCACGCACAAATTTAAGGATGCCCTACAGCTCACCAGGGTAACCACTGTTAAAGCTTAATAAATAGTCAGCACAAGAATCTCTTTAAGTCCAATATCAAAAGATGCCCGCCAATACACTTTCCCGAGACAGTGGATTTGATCTTAGCCACCAAAACACGGCTGTACAAAACCAATACCCAACACTAAATTAGTTGGATCTTAACCCTGCACAGAAAGTCTGTTGACTATAATAGCTCGAGACTCATCACAAGAAACTGCATTGGCAGTTTTAAGCTCAAACACTACTTTGACACACCTCTAAGGAAAGAGGAAAAACATTTCATTTAAGGCCAATCAGTTTGCCATCTTAATGATTCGACTTGAAAAGTTTAAAATTGCGCTCACACAGTATTGACTAGCCTATGTCTCTCCCTTAGCTCATAAGTGCAAAACCCAGAAAATTGTCCACTAAAACCAAATGTCAGGAACTCCTATAACACATTGACAGATCTCAAAAACAATCAATAGCCCCAAGCAACCGAAACAGTCTAGAAACAAGAAACCCCAATTCCCTGAAAAAAGATGAACCGTGAAATGCATCGGATCAAATAAAAACTAGCATCAAAGCCACAATTAGCTCAGGGAGGAAAAATAGACCGACGACAGAAAGGGCAAGAACCAACACCCATTGATCAAGCAAATCCAGAACAAGACTCAAAAACGATTCAAGAATTTCATGGGGAAAAACCCAGAAAGGAAGACCTTTCGCTTTACCTGAGCTGCTGACTCTGCTCACATGATGAGAGTGAGCAGCCGAGGCTTCTTTAGCCGAATCCTTCTTGCTCACTTCCTTCACTCCACTCCCGTCCTTGCCCTTGGATGATCCAAAACAAGGCAAACACCCACCCATATCAAATCAAAAGATTCCCACCACCGCACGACACCGAAACAATCGAAACCCCGACACCGCCCGCGAATCGCCCACCCGCGAACCCAGCTAGGACAACCGCATAGCATCAAAAGCACCGGACTTCAAACCGCGCAAGAGGACACGCAGCACAGTCTCGGCTTCCCCATCTCCCCGAACCATGACCCATTGAGAATTCCGACCCAAGACCGCTCCTTTCGCTCGCACTCTCGCTGCGGACACGCTCCGGAGGCGAAAGATCAAAGACCCAACAAGCGGAACGAGCAGATCAACAAACCAGAGAAAACACAGCTCGTGGGTACAGTGGTGGTGGTGGTGGTGGTGGTGGTGGGAGAGGAGGAAAAGTAAAAGGTTGAGAGAACTTGAGAGGTAGAGGAAGTTTAATTTTACTTTTTACGAAATGATACATGGAAAGAACACAGCAGAGACATATATGTGGGAAAGGAACGAGGAAGAGTGAATTTGTCTTAGGGTTGGGGCAGTAAAGTTTGAAGGGAAATTATAGACTTTAGGATTAGGATTAGGATTAGGAGTATAATTAGTTGGTGTTAAATGGGTAGTTAAGAGCCAACAGCTACACGTAATCCCCCCCCTCGGATTCAAGCATTCAAACCGAAGATGCCGATGTGCCCCCACTCCACTCCCACACGCCGCTTTGCTGCTTTTCCCATTTCTCCATTTTCCTTTTTCGGCGTTCATGTTTACGTACCCGAAACGTCTATCCCCGTAAATGCTAAGAAAAATATTTCCATTCACGTTGATTAGATAAGGCTCTGTTCATGGAATGTCGAGTATAATGCATGACAGGTATGATCCGATCGCGAGACAAAAGGTTGCGTTTTGCGAAAGTTTAAACGCTTTGAGGAAAATAAATTTCTTTTTTTTTTTTTTGGGGGTCGTAATTGCTGGGTTTTTTGCAAGAGAAAAAGTTTGGAACTCTCTGTACGTACGCAGTAAAAGAAAAATCGACAGCAAGCAAGTGACTGACCACGGGTCGCCGTTTCCTGAGGGGAAGGGTGGGTGGGAGGACCCACGCAGCGGGATGTCGTGTGGATGGACATTCGTAAGTCCTAACCCATGTTTTCAAAAAAAAAAGAACACCGCCCCCCATCAGCAGCGGAGCAGAAGGAGCTCGGGTGCAAAGATCGTCCGCGGGCGGGAGGAGATCGGACCTCCGTCGGCATCTTCCATCGCAGCCGTCGGATCCCGGGGGTGAGGGGGATGGGGAGGGGGAGCTAAGGAGGTTGGATTACATCGGAGCGTGCGCTTCTTGATCCAGCGTCCATAAGTTTACTGTGGCCAAAAGAAAAAAGGAGAGCGCAAAAACAAGAGAGAGAGAAATTATGGGGGGGGCGTGCAGGAGGACCGTAGGGCGTAGGCTCGTGTTCTTTGGCGTAATGATTGTGTACGGTGGGAGGTGATTAGACCACTCGAGGTAATCTTTCCACCACCGCCGTTGGATTCTGGAGGCGATGGTACTTAGAAAAGTTTGGATTATCTCAGTGTACTTTGATCCGATGCTTACGGTAACGGTGGCAAAAGTAAGTTGATGAGGGGGGTGCGTCCAGGAGAAACCGTAGGCTCGTGTTCGTCGGTGCTGGCGGAGTGGCGAGCGTCTCGGCTGAAGGCGGCGGTGGCGGGTGCACGGCGGCGACTGGAGGGAGCGGCGGCGCGTGGCTGTGGCGGCTCGGCAAGGGTGAGAAAATGGGGGAGGAGAAGAGACGCGAGTAGGATGCTGAGGAGAAGTTGGGTCGAAGTAAATTAAAAAAGATATATGTCAGCCATCCGATCTGAAAAACAGCGGACGGATATGCTAATGGGTATTCTTTATAGAAAATACCTGGGATGTTATTCATTTAATGCAACGGTAACATATATCAAAAGTAACAATAGCATGATTTTAAGTATAAAATCCAATGCCTCCTCATTTCGAAGTATAAACTATACGCAAGTTATAAAATCAAGAATTACTAGATTTACATATACAATAAGTATGACGGGAATGCATATTTCATATATCATATTAGATTTATATGAATGACAATCTTGCACCATCTTCAGTCACATAATTACATCGATCAATCTCAAAGTATATGGGTTGAATTCGAAAATGATTAATTATTCATATTGTCAAGATAACTAACACGAAGGTTCACGATAGACCCAACCCAGCTTCACTAATTTCACATGAAACACAACTACACTAATTTTACGGAGAGATAAACAATTTCCTTACGTTGGAAACTACCACGCAATCACGAAGAAGAGTGATATATGAGTACATAAACATGCATATTTTAAGTGAATACAATCGATATAAATTTCAACTCGCTAACTTTATACCAAGATCAAGTCGTACAGTCGCGATGGACCGGGGTTTATTGAGAGACGATTAAAACGAAGAAATTACTTTAATTACATAAGATATAATAAAAACGAAACGGTCGAGACTATAATTGAAAAAGGGTACTCTCTTTTATGTGCACATCTAGTTTCGGTGTGTTAGATGTAGATCTCATTTTTTTTATGTGTTTTTTATAATGATAAAAAAATGAAAAAAGCTAACTAACTCGCTCAATCGGCCATTATTAATAGTATACCCAACCCCACTTGCTTGAGTACATGTTCTTACGGCACTCTCCCTATCGCGTGGTCAATGGATCGCCGACTTACCAATTTTAACCGATTAAGCTATGTTACTCTAATCCAACTTGACTTGAGTGACCTCGGATTAAAGTTTAATAATGTCACATATATCGCAACTAGGGTCCTTTCGGCATCCTCATGAGATCGACTATGCCATGCAAGCTGCGCGAGGTAAGACATTCGGCGCGGTTTCGGTCTATCAACAATAACAGCGACCCGACTGAAGTTATAAAACTATAGTCGAGTGTGATGCGCGGATTAGACGGAACTTGATTACCAATTCGAAGTCATGTTTTGAAAATCAAAGCGGGGATCGAGTAAGCTTTTGTGTATGTAAAGTTACAAGACTAAAGAACGTCCGAAAAGGATAGTTGGCCAAAGATGCGAGCCATTTTCGGCCGAGAGACGACTTCAAGAAGATTCTAAGCAGAATTCGGTTTGTCTGAGAAGAACACGCGACGCTTTTCCCACTATGACAAGCAAGTCGCGAGAGAAACTTTGCTGACCCCGTGGGTCAGTGAGTGCTCAATGGTCAAAGAGTTAGATACAACCACCGCTATCAGTTTCCTGCTATCTCTGTGACTTTTGCGAATCTCTACGTAAGTGAGAAACTGTCGCCGCTGGGCTGTGACAGACACGAACCAAATAACAAGGAGGTGCGATCAAACGGTAGAACTATGGGCGACCTTCTCGCGGGAGCTTGCTTCGTCGAAATTAGGCGACGATGAACGGGATGTGCTAGACAAAGCGGCGGTGGGTAAGAGCACCCGATTATGCTTTTGGGTTTAGCTAACCAAACCATCGAGATCGATATGGCTTAGTTGACTCCGACCAGAAAGGTGAGAGGAGGCGGTGGAGTACCTGAAAATAGGAGGCCATGGTGCTTTTTTTTCTATGGATCTGCTCTCGCAACCTCCTCTTTAAAAGCCTTCTTTCCGATTTGGTCAAATTCAACAAAAGCAGCTGAGACTCCGATTGCCATGCCGCTGGAGATTTCGCAGTGAACATGTACTTTAACATCGACAAAGTTAACCGCAGTGACAGACAGAACCTTAGCATCGGCCCGTTCAGGTTCAGCAATCAAAGTTGTTGCTCCAAAAGAGCAATATATAGATGGACAAAAAGCAGTTTGGTCGCCGTTGTATTCACAGACTCAATAGTTTATAACAAATATCCAGCAACAGCACTCCATCACATAGCTACAATTCCAAAGCATGTGCCCCTAGAGCTTAGGATGGACCATATTATCTAAGAGAGTCGAAGCATGAAAAGAAGAGGACATTTGTAAGATGCAACAGCAAAGTAATACTTTTCCTATGGACAACATTATGATAGCTTTCTCCACTGTCTTAGTAATAATATACTGCACTCCAAGTTATCGCACAACCTCTCAATTCAATATAATCTACAGAAAAATTGAATCTTTTACACTCTATATCGATCAAAACTGTAGTTGCCTGCCGACGAGCTCCAAATAGTGCTCCATCTCATGCCGCTTTTAATTCCTTGGCCAAGTTCTCATAAACTCGTATGTCCTGCTCAGGTGAAAAGGGAAGGGCAATTAAAATTTCATAGGGAAGCAAATCGGAGATCCTAGCATTCCAAGTAGCGTGATGAATGAGAGAACCAACCATCTTTGATACAGAGGGAGAAATTTTAGTCAGTGCCTGCTCAAAATGAGCTGCCTTTATGGTGCACGGAGAATACGAATGCTGACCCGACAATGTCAACTTCTCTTCGAGAGCAAGCATTGCAGCTTCATTAACCTAAAATTATTGGAAATAAAATTGGTGAATGCTGAAGTCATCCCCAACCATATCAAATGATGTTCAAGTTGTCATCACATGAGAGAGAGAGATTTGATGTGATTGTCAACCTAATGATTGCTAAATGGTAATGATAAAAAGAACGAAGCATAATGAAATAGACAAACCAGTGCAGCAAGATCAGCGCCGCTTAGATTCTGACAGGCTTCCATCCGCCCGATGGCATCTAAATCCACATCGGCATCAACAGGCTTCTTCCTACCTAGAGCTTTCAAGATCAAACCACGCTCATCAGCGCTTGGCAAGCGAAACATAATGAAGTTTTCCGAACCTCCCAGGACGCAAGAGAGCACTGTCTATAACCTCAATTCTGCCAAAAGTATGCAATTAGAAGAGAAGTTAGCAAAGTACTCGACATGGTGAAAACCCAAGTCTGTAAATATAAATCAGACCTGTTTGTGGCCCCAATCACAAAAACACCACGTCGATGATCTGCACCGTCCAGCTCTATAAGCAACTGCATAGAAAGTTGTCCACGTTCAATTTCACTGGATAAGATACGGGTTGTTGACAAAAAGACACTCCATAGTTCTCCTCAAGATACTGACCTGATTCAACAGTCGCTCAACGACCCATCCACCTTCTGTGCCACGCTGCTTTGTTAAAGCATCCACCTGCAGATAAAAGTATCAGATATAACATGACTAAGTAAGTAAATGCACGACCAAAGGAATTCAGACAACTAAGCTACAATGACAACACCATCTATTTCACTAGGGTGTTCATGGCTAGAAAGTAGTTAGCTTTGAGGAGATGGATGGCATATCCATGAGTTTCAGGCTCCAGTTGCCCCAAAAAAAACCGAGGAGCAAAATGATGGAATAGTTGCACAAAGTAAAGAGGTTATGTAACTTCAGTTTAGATTCACCGAGTTTTGTCAAAGATCAAGTGAAAAAGAAAATCTTCCATTTTCTATTATTAATTCAACAACAAATTACAACAACAAATTTGACAGTCAGCACTGCAAAGGACACCAGCCTTTTCACAACAAATTATTTGCAGATACATCTCGCACAAGACAGAGGCAAGAGATAAAGAAGAGGTAAGAGAGAGCGGTAGAGAGGCTTCTTGTTGTGAGGCACCATAAAGGCTAGCGGAGGACTACAGAGCCATGCACGCGGATAAGAACAGCAGGTGAGAAGGAGTGGGGGGCAGGCCAGCCCCCTCTCGACTGTTAGTCAGGTCGGTTATAACTGGTCATCAGGCAACAAACTAAGGAACAGCCTCAAAACCAAATCCGAAATAAGCATTCTGATTAGAGAACTGATCAAGCAACCCATCAAATCTTTTCTTCCCTCTATCCCTGCCTCATTTCCCTAATTACTCACCCACCTCTCTCACTTGAGCCATCCCATTCCTGTTCTCAGATAAACAATTCTCTTCTACCAAGAAAAATATCCCCTACTATAGGCCCAGATATGATTGTCATGAAACAAATTGAAAAACAAAAAGCCAAAAAAAAAAAAAAAAAATCGAAAGAGAAGTGGCTCATCTTTCTAAGGTTGATAAAATCACAAAGAAATTTTTCATCTCTTTGAGTAAAGCAGTGATTCCTCAAGTAGAACTTAACTGTGCCTATTGCTGGAAAAATTTTCGCACCAATTGAAATAAGAAAAGCCAAGCATGCCAATGGACAATTATGTCTGTCAAAAGTTACAAATTCCAAAAGAAAAAACATTAGATAGCCACAATGAGAGAGTCTCACAAACCTCATCAAAGAAAAGTATGCATGGCGCACAGGTCCTAGCACGGCTAAACAATGTTCGAATTGCCAGCTCACTTTCTCCAACATACTTGTTCAATAGCTCAGGGCCCTAAACGGTCAAGAAACTCATAAAAATAAGAATTTCAAGTCACACAGGATATGAAAGAGAAAATATCCCCAAAATATCCAAAGGTGAAATAACCGATGAGCAGAAAACTAAAGAAACTTACCTTAATGTGAATAAAGTTTGCTCCTGCCTCATTGGCAACTGCCTTGGCAATCAGAGTTTTACCACACCCAGGAGGCCCAAAAAGCAGAAAACCTGTCTCTAGATCCACTCCAAACTCCTGAAAACCAAATCACAAACAGAGAATGATACTAAAATGGAAACAGAAAGAGCCAATGGAAGATGATGAGGCAGTACAACTTCACACCAAGCAAAATTCCAGGGCTAATAACTTAAAAGAGAGGCAAACTTATACAAGGTTGGCAGTGCTCTAACAAAGAAACAAATTTTAATGGTCAACCACACTTTAAAAATGCTGCATCCCTCAAGCTTAGTTGCTGGACCGAAATTTTCACACAGCAAACTAGCAAGGACTCATCCTCCAGGAATCCTGATTGACATTAAACTCAACCACACTTTACGGAAACTGTGCTGTTGAGTATTCATCAGTGGCAGATGATGCCCAAGACTTAGAACTTCAAAGCCACATGCCCAAGAATCCTAAGAACACATGCCTGATGGTACTAACAACTCCTATGCACCTCAAGTATTCATTGGCCTGCTCATGCATTGAATAAAGACAAATCTTTGGATCACGGTTATACTAAATCCAATGCATCAAGTAGTCCCCATTCCTAACAACTAGCCTGAAGAATTTAATAGAGAAAAATTTCCCTCTGCTTTATGAAGCACCCTTCCACTAATCTACTTTCCACTCCTGCTGACTGAAGATAACTACTGTAACAGAATAACAATACTGTTATGGAAACACAAATTGTTTGTCAATTACCTCGTACTCCTCAGGATATTTGATACGTCTAACAATATACCGGTCAAATGCCTGCCTCAAAGAGTCAAGACCTCCGACATCTTCCCATTTAACATTAGGGATTGCAGAAAATCCCTCCCTTCTAGAAGAGGGTTGGATCATTTTCAATGCCTCCTGAAAAGTAAACCATAGATGAATGCAGATCAAGAAGGATTATCAGACAACAGAACCAGAAAAACTATGAATAGAAAATATAATCATGTCTAACAATAAAAATCACAAAAGACGGAATGTGCGATACAACATTTTATTCGCAATCTCCAAGAAGGAATGTCAAGCTGATGTGACAAATATGTCGTTCGGTCTTCAGACTAAAGCACATTTTGCAATGACAAGCTTATTAAGAATGTCTCTATATTTCATAAACATTTCCAAATAAAACAAAGCATGATTTTAAAAATACAAACAGAGAAGAGTAACTCATCACCTCAAAATCAGCCATATTAATAGCAAGCTTCTCCATTTCCTCAGGTAACCAAGGTTGTCGCCACCATTCATCAACACTATCTACATCTATAGAAATTTTAGATACTTCAAGTTTTCTTTCATCTAAAATTCTCTTCATGGCAAGGTTACCGGCCTTGTTGGCAAGCGCTGCCAAGTCTGCACCAACAAAGCCAGGAGTAGATCTTGCTATTTTAAGAAAATTAAAAGATCCCTCGAGTTTAAGGGTACGTGTGATCACTGAAAGGATCTCAACCCTGGCATTTTCGTCAGGAACGCCTAAACCAATCTCACGATCAAAGCGTCCGGGCCTCCTTAATGCAGGGTCAACAGCATCAGGCCTATTGGTTGCGCCAATTACAAGAACATACCCAGGCTTCGTATCAGAGCTCTCCGTGTCTGCATTCTTATCAGTTGATTTTCCTGGCCTGTGCGATTCATCCATACAAGTCATCAATTGTGTCACAATCCGTCTCTCCATCTCTCTCTGAAGATTTTCTCGCTTCGAGGCAATCGCATCAATCTCATCAATGAATACGATTGAAGGGGCTGTCTTGTGTGCCTTCAAAAAGAGGTCTCGGATGTTTTCTTCGGATGCACCTAGAATTCCAGCCGTTCAAGATAAATAGAGAAGCTTATCATATGTAAATAGAGAGGACACTGAGTTGGTAACAGAAGCAAGCACAAACATAAGCAATGATCAGACATCACGAGTTCAGCGAGAACGCGAACATAGAGCCAATGACTACCTGATACTTATGATTTTTCCCTGCTTAGGCAACGAATTCAGATTCGACAAAACACAATAGACAGCCCCAGAATCCAAATGATAATTCACAGGCAGAAAAATAAAATATTCAAAGCAAAAACAACAGATATACCAGAGACTCCGGAAACAATTTCAGTCGCGGAAATCTTGTAAAACGGAACGCCCGTCTCATTGGCGATGGCGTGGGCTAACTTGGTCTTGCCGCAACCGGGCGGCCCGTGCAACAAAATCCCCGCCATCGGACTAACCCCGAGCATCCGCGGCAACTGCGGGTGATACAATGGCACAATCACCTCCATCTTCAGCTCTTCCAAGACTTCCTTCATCCCTCCCAAATCCCTAAACCTCGGCCCTTCCTTCCCCTTCACCGTCACCCCCTCGTTCCAAGCTGAACCCGAACCTCCGCCCTTCGCTTCCGCCTCCGCCTTCGCATCGCCCGGGTTCGTCACATCAATCACTCTCCTCGGCTTCTTAGTCGCAATCTCTACCTCGATGTTCTTCTCCTGCCGATCCTTCACATCTGGCTTGGCTTTATCAGGCTTCGCCTCGCCGCCGACGTAGCTCGCTCGGAGCATGGATTTCATCAGGTCGAACTCCGGCTCCATTTTCTGCTCGTAAATCGCATCCTCCGACGTAGACACATCACCGTCTTCTTCGTCTCCATCATCGTCATCGTCATCGTCAACGTCTGGTTCAGTCGACGAAGCCTCCTGGCTGCCCCGCGGCCGTTTCCTCCGAATGTAGTCGTTCTCGAACCGCTGCAGCCTCTCCTCCATCGCGTCCGTCCTCCTCGACTTCTTTCTCGAGGAACCGACTCTTCCGAGCTCGTCGCCGTCATCGTCGTCGCCGTCGTCGTCGTCGTCGTCGCTGCCCTCACGGGAGCTCGGCGACCGCAGCTGCTGCTGCCGCCGCCGCCGCCCCCCTTCGCTCCTTCTCGTCGAACGACTCTAGGGTTTCTCGGACGGCGTTCGCGAAGGGGTGGCGCTTGATTCGCCGGTACTCGGGGAAGGCATCGCAGAGCTGCTTGACGAGGTCGTCCACGGTGGAGCGATCGTGCTTGTGCGACTCTAGCCGCCGGGAGAGGAGCTTCCTGTTCACCACGGACGCCGACGCCGGCGAACTGCCGCCGCCGCCGCCGCCGCGCGGTCTTCTCCGCATCCTCGGCGCCGTCGCGTCGATCAGAACATAGAAGCGGCGGCCGCAGAAGCGAAGGATTGGAGGCAGGGAAGTCTGTCTACACAACAAAGAAACTATAATTACGAAACCGCCATGCAATCTTGCGATTCACATTTTGGTCCTCTAACTTTTGGAGATTATTTAGTTGAGTCCTCCAACGTTTAAGTTTTACAGTTAGATCCTTCAAGTAGTACACTTTATCAGATCAAGCCCTTTTGTTGTCAACAAATAGTCAATCATACTAATGTTCGACCAAAAAAAAAAATTCATACTGATGGGGCAGATAATGTGGCAAGTAAGGATAAAATAATAAATAAGAAAGTTTGAAATTAAGTTAAAAGTTTAAAATTTAAAATAAATTGACAAAAATGAATTTATATATAATAATAATAATAAGACGTAACTCACGCGATGCGCACATGGCTGTCCTCATCCTTGGCTTACACATTGTCCTCTTTGTGCCAATTCTTTAACCATCATTGACGTATTTTTTTTTGGTGTCAACACTTTGTGGATTAAACAAGAAGTTCGATTTGGTCCCGCTCGAGTCACAAACTATATCTCCTAAAATACAATACTTGAATTTTTGTATTTTGAACACTTTCAAATCAACGTACTTAAAATTATTTTTGTTCAAACAAGAAGTGTCATAACTTTTATTTCTTTTTTCGTCACACTAAAGTGTCACATCGATTGAAAAATCGTTCACCTGTGATTATACTTTTTATAAATTCCAAATACTTCAGCATGTGAAAGTCTTGCTTTTCATTCTAGTCCTTTTGCTTTCTACGTCCGCGCACGATGATTAAAGAGTTCAGAGATGGTTAAAAGGGCAGCTAAGAGTTCTCATTGGCGGTGAAGGTCTTCCCCACTTTCTGAAATATTACCTTGTTTCGCCTCCTTAATCTTCAAAAACAAGCTAAACGATGGGCTAATCCAATGAGGGCTTAGTACCCACGAACCAGTACTAGTTGTGCGTAACGTGCATTCTACTGGTAAAAAAAATCTCTCCAGATTGAAGGTCTCTCTCGCACTTCTTTATTAGGCAGCTGGGCAGGGCATCTCCATCTAGCATTGCACACGTGAGCTCTCAAAGTTTTTGCCTCTACCATTCCTTTTATTGGGAGAGATGGGAAAAATAGTTCTGACCATTTGAGTAAAGTGGTCGGCGTGGGCGCGACCCCCTCGCTATGGCTGGTGAGGGCTCGGGCGAGGGCTGCGATGGTCTCGCCAGGTGACCGGCGACCTCCGCCAGCCATCACCGCGGTCTCAGACCGGCGGAGGGAAATAGAAAAAAAGAAAAGAAAGGAAAGAAAGAAGAAAAAGAAAAAAATTGTCCACATCAACTATCACTAGAAAATTGCTGTGTTTTTCATATTGATTTGGTTATTGGGTGTTCTTTACAATATGCTTCTTCTTTAATCCACCCATGTGATTATTTGCTCTTAAATAAGAGATAATGTCCCCTATAAAATAAATGATATTCTCTAATCTGAATTTATACAGATTACCATTTATTTTTACATGAAAAATATATTATTCTTTAATATGTTGTGAATTATGGATTATGTACACTAAATTTATTATCATTATCTCTAAACGGTTTGTTATGAATTAGTCGGATGCACTTGAACAAATGCTATGGAAAAGCTCCATGTAGGAAAAAAAGACACACACATATGGGCCGAATTCTTTTTTTTTTAAAAAGATATGTTATTATAAAGAAAAAATTAAAATTAAATTCCTCAAATATTGGGACTTGCTATATATGTAATACCTACTAGCAATTTCCTTTTGTGCTTGGGTTATAGGAGAAAAAGAGTTGGCTTAAAACGGAACTAGGGACAAAATTCACCGAGCACTACATATATAATTAAATACAAAGCCAGCCCATGAAAGTTCTTAGGCTACGTTTAGTAGTCGGGATAAAATTCAAGATAAAATAAATTTTATCCTATCCAGTGTTTGATGTCTACCTAAGATAAGATAAAGTCGGATATAGGAGGGATATAGCCTGGATATAATTATCCCATGAGAGAGGTGGGATAAAGGTGGATATGATTTTTAATATTCATAATGCAAAAGTTATTTTTCTCGAATAACAAACTTGTTATATTTATAAAATTAAAATAATATTTGAATATAAATGATATTTTAATTTTAATATAAAAAATCAAAATAACAAAAATAATAGTAATTTCTTTTTTTTTTTATTCTTAGTTTTATTTAAGCATTCAAATTTCTTTCTATCTTATGATATATATTTCATATATATAAATAAATACATTTAACACTCATATTTATTACATATTTTAGGTATATTAGTATAATTTACTATTTACTAAAATTTTCTTAGAGAATGGTGGAAGGGGCAAAAATAAAAAATAAAAGAATTAAAAAAGAGAGGTAAAAATAATTTAGAAAAATAAGCAAATAAAAATGAATAAGGTAAGAGTGTCATGAGAGATTTTTATTATCTCTGTTTGTACAATTTTTAGGTTCATTTACACCGATACGATGTTCATAGTAAATAATAAACACGATAAGATGTGAAAATATCTAACTTTATTACTGCGATTCACCAAATAATAAATATGATATATCAAATCCCTTGAATTTTATATCCTATCTTATCCACTTTTATAGATTTCATATTTTATCTTGGTACCACCCGCCTAGGGTGGCCTTTGTTGGAGCGCCAAGACTTTTCCTCTCGCCTCTCGCAAAAAGGTTGAGTGTTTGAATCCCGGCATCGTGGGGTGACTTAACCGATGGCACGTGTGTGTGGTGGCTAGACGTGTCGTCCACGGGGTTCACTCCCCTACCGTTTGGTCGTGTGAGGTTCCCAGGTTATAAAAAAAAAATATATATATATATATATATATATATATTTTATCTTGGTTAGAATTTAGACGATCAATGTTAGATGTACAATGACTTTAAGTCAAGCACATAATTATTGATTGCATGGTTTTGGGGTAAGAGATCATTAGGCACATCACAATGTCCTGGAATTCGAACAATCCTCGCTTGCACATGGGAAGAAATCACATATCTTCCCATTTAAAGTGATATGAGAAAAAACAGTTGGTTCGATCTCTCCTCTGCTGTGACTACTTTACTTATTAACACTACCACTCAAAGAAAACCTTCAGCCTGCCAAATGACCCGTAGCTCACCTGTTACTACCGACTCCAACGAGGCAGCCAGAAACTTCAGCTCATGAATAAAAGTGCACGGTGCAACACGAAAAGCAAAAACTCCATATCAACATGTCAAATCTATCCGGTGCCATGTACTGGCACAGGATTGCCATCCGTCCGCCGTTTCTTCGGTGACGGTCCATGAACCTCCAGGAAGGACTCCGCTATGGCAGCAACAACAAAAATACCATTGATGTAGACGGCAAAGCCAAGGCGGAATATCCGCATCTCCTTTTTTATTGCTTCCCTTCGGGATTTGTAGAAGTCGTTCATTTCGCTTCTCTTCTGCTCGATAGCAGCAACGTGTTTGGCAATGTCAATAACCTCCGCCTTACGAATTTTATCCATACGTTCCAAGTCATCACGAGTTCACTAGTGAAGTTCCCATTGCACTCCTCCGAGGCTTCGCTAGTCGAGAGTCTCAATCTTCATGTCATTAACGGTACATACATTTCTTCAAAGTCTGCTTCACTGTAACTTCAACGGATCAGAACCCACGACCTCTTGGTCCGACTGGCGAGTATCGAGAAACATTATGAGCATGGTTGAATGGTCACTGCGATTGATGGTACCTTCTCTACCGGGTAGTGCCCAGCTGTAGATCTTACAGTTTGATAGTTTCTATTGGTCTGTTCTACAATGGACCAAGGATCAGATCATCCTGTGTTCAAAACGCCGGAGCTGGAGTAGGGATCCTTGCATTGGTCATCCTCTGCTGGGAAAAGCGACGACAAACTCACCACAACTAACGAGCCCAAATCACACAAGAAACCAGAACCGCCATTGGAACCAAGTCCCAGAACCGGAATTAAGAAAAACCACAAATCTTTCTTACCTCACCATCAAAGGCCACAAAACATTGACCTCTGAATCTTGTTCCAGCTCCAAGAGCAAGTATGACAGAGACGGATATTTGCCAACAACGACAAAGAACGATCACTCCCAAAACGGGACGGAGACAAGTAGTGTCTAGAGTGAAACTGAGAGGCCTCCTTCCTGTTCACGAGTTCCTCTGTTTTGAGTCTTGCTCTGCCCTTTTTCTCCTCCATAACTATGTTCTCACATCAGGTTAAAAGCCTGAATCGAAGTTTTTGGTTCATGCCGTGTTTTGGTTTTTTTGTTTTATTGTATTTTTCCTGATCGAATGTTGTGATCAAACAAAAGGAGAGGGTCATCTGAGACTTTTGAAAGTAGACTTGCCTTGCAATGCTATATGTCTTGGGAAGAAACCTTTCCAGTCATCAATATTATACTAGAAAAATATTTTCCCTCTTAACTGATCGCAAGCTTGGCTTTAAGCAGTACAATAATTGTTGATGAAAATGTGTTTTGCACATGATTTCTGAGAACATGGTGTCTGTTCGGAGTGATATTGCATTCACTGAGATTCTTTAAGCTTGCTTATATTAGACTTTAGGATATTGACTCCCCTCTATCGGCTAACAAAAAGGAGGAGGAGAGTGCTCGCAGAAAAATCCCAGGTTTCTTCAAAATGTACATGCTAGGATATAACTCCCAAAGAATGGGAAGACACCCTCTCTCTTATGAACTGTTTTTAACTCAGCAAATTGTTCTAGTTCGTGACTCGCATATGGCTATTCATTGCAGCATGTCCCTAGACAGACCACTATCGGAATAGATCCTCCTTAGGCGTCCCATCGGGCAGCAATGGTGCGTGAAGACAATCGGCAAGAATTCGTGCAGGACAACTTGGTCGAAATGAATGACTTTGTGGTGTTCCCCTACCAGACTTGTGGTGTGCCTGGTCTTGTACTCTATGGGCCACCATCCCGGAGGAGGAAGGAGAAGGAGGCAAAGTCCGGGAGCACAACGGCGACGACGATGATAAGGACTACGAGGAGGTGGAGGAGGACCAGAAGCATGAAGGCAAGGGAAGCGGTCAAAAAAAAGAAGATGATAGAAATCATTCTGGTTGGGAATATGGAACTCAACACCTTAACCCTTCCTCTCCATGTCCTCCTATTGGGATCTTGGAACTCAGGTATTGGGATCTTGGAACTCAACACCCTGAGGTAACTCAAGTTTTTAATCCTTTACTACAGCGCATGGAATGTACTGCAAGTTGCAGCGCCCGGAAATTTATCTTGGGGTGTACGTGCTGCAAGTTGCAGGACATTTCGTGCACTGTACTAAAGGATTTCGAACTTGAGTTCCTCAGGGATCCCAAAGTCTGCAAAGCAGAAGAATAGACAAGTTGCTCGATTGAAAAGTGCCATCGCCTTTGGCAATAAAAGGAATTTGGACTATCTCTAAGTCTGCAAAGCTTGTTGACTGTGTATGCTTATGAACTTATCTCATTTCTTTATCTATAACCTTATAGGAACCTAACAATATATCACCAGTATCTTTAAAATAGATTGTCAGGTGAAGCAATATATATAAATGGAGAACAAATGGAAGCACTAGATGTAAATACATTGGCCTAGATCCAGTCCATATGCACTGGATGAACAGACAAACAGAAGTTCCTTTACATTGCTTAGCAATGAGAACAAAAGATGTACATGCCACTTTCCTGAGCATTTTACCATATGGATCAGAAATGTTTTAAGCTGTTCCTAGTACTGCAGCATACAAAACAAGCACGGCAGGAGATGCGCGAAATGCTTAATGAAGGCATAGAGATTGGAATGTATTCAACCCATAAAGAATCAAAAGCGCTACTACAATATCGAAAAAAGCTGCAAACAAAAGAAATCGCAAACATTACCATGAAAATCTTGAATTATTAAACATTCAAAACTGGTAGTTGCAAATTACATTATAAGATACCAAAATGCTATAATTCTTTGGTATCTCAGTTGCTTCTGCATCTTATTATGACTATCGAGTGAAAACCATCGTGAACTGCACTACATCATTAGATTGGTCTTCATTGGTGGATCAATTAACATGTAGAAGCAATACGTGGAGTAAATTCCAATATAGCAGTAAGAAGGTAACCACAATAAACGCCAATCAAGCTTAAACTGAGATAACAGGTCCCATTGAACAATTCAAAAAGCCACACATTCTGGTCGCATTCAACAGTTCAAAAAGCTGCAGTCGAATAGCACAGATGCAGAGAGCGATACCTACGCCAGAAGGAGAAAGGCTTGGAGTTAATTGCCGTCGCCGTCTCCATTGTTGCTGCTTGATCTGCCACCGAGACTCCCTCTGGACGAGCCTTCGCACGAACTTGCAACCGTCAAATCGTGATGGGCGTTGAACTCTAACTCGCGAGGGGACCCAAATCAGTGCCTCGTCGTGCAATTAGTTTGACTGGTAAAAAAGGTCCTTTTGCCAGCATCGAGAACTGTAGTGACCATTTGGAGACTTGGGAGTCGGGTTGCGACACTTGTTTTCCGGGATTAAGCAGGATTAATTCCGACACATTTTCTCCATTGCCCTCTTCCGCATCGCATTCGTTATTACAGTTTTTGTTTGGTACATGTCATTATGAGATAATCTAATTCTATTTTCAAGTGTCAGATGATTTTCATACTTGATTCATTTGCTCTGGCTCGAACAGTTTGCCTTTTTAAGTGCAGGTGGAAAACTCCTGCTCTTATATCCTCCATGAACTTACATACAGCCTAAACCTGTAATTGATCCAGGAACCTATGACCGAGAAGAATAAAACAGCCATTTCTAAAGGGGCCAACACAAGTCGCGTCTCATCCAGTACGCAGTGAATGCAGAATGTAATTCGATCACAACCGCATAATGCTACAGCAATCGAATGTCAATCCAATAGTAATGCGATCACGTTACAGCAAGTTGGATTTAGAGAAGGATTTTGGTCATAAAAACCGCTATTAGTCGCCATCTTTGCTCTCCTTGGACATCGTACATGGTGACCCTCGAATTGTTCAACTAGCATACTATCTCCACATCCTTCTCTATTGCATTGACTTTGTTCCTCCTGCTCTGCAATTTGTTTATCTAGTTTGGCAAGTGAAAGGTCCTCTGTTACCACTGTTCCCTCCTGTTGGACCTGACAAATGATAGATGGTCAGAATCCGCAACGAATGATCAGACAAAGTTCTTTACCTATTGAATTTATGAGACCAATAAAAAGTATCGAAGAGGTTCTTCTGTTGAAGAGGCACATATCAGTTTCTAAGTGTAGTCATGCTGTTGACACTACCCAATGAATATGAGCTGTTTCGACTAATGTGGAAGCACGAACAAACTAAATTTGAGCCCGAAATAAATTGCATAACAAAAACCTGAACACAGTGACCTTCATGGGAGAGTGATCAATGAGATGGTTGCACAATAATCGGCAAAGAGAAGATTACAATCCCTCGAAGCTCGAAAAGCTCACGCTCAAGTTTCTTCATCCTAGATTAAACCCAAACTCGCTAGAATCAATCGCAAGAAATGAATTTTCTAACACTCACATATTAAGCATACTAAAAGAGAAATAAGTTCGGAGCATCGGTAAATTATGCAAGTAAAGCTTGGTAATTAAGTTAATTACAAATTAGTAATTTGCATACTATTAATTTCACAAGAGTGTTGGTAAACGTCATAGATAATTAAGATACTTGTTTGATCTCCATATCTCTCATGATTGTGCATATATCTAGGTTATTCTCTATATTTTCTTTTGATTGTGCATATCCTTAATTGATTATCATCTTACTAACTTACATAATCATCTAGTAGTGCCTTGTGTACTCCTCATTATGACATTTACAGCTCTTCTGCATATCTCATAATGGGCCTATTTATACATTTTATTAGATAATTATCTAAGATAACAATAACCAATTAGGATCAATTATGGACAATCACAAGAAAATATGAAGAGTCTCCTAGATATGTACACAATCACAAGAGATATATAGAATCAAGATAAATATCCTTAATGTCTATAATATCCCCTCAAAGTAGTTTGGAGAAAAAATCGAAAAAAAAAGCACTGACGGACCACCGACGCAATTCGGTGTGCTAAAGAGAGTTGACATATGTGGAAAGGTATGCATGAGTGCACTCAAAATAAGAATGTGGAAGAGAGAAATTCGTTATTTCTGAATATCTCGTAATAAATAGTACATTAGCCTATATATAATTTATAGATGTTACTAGATGATTATAGAAGGTAATAAAATAATCAATTAGGATCAATCAAGTACATGCATGATCAAAAGGAGATACGGAAAATCTCCTAGATATATACATAATCATGAAAGAGATGGAGAATTAAGGAAAATGTCCCAATTATTTCTAACAATAAATATGGTGACGAGCAAGTTACCTTGAAAAATAATCCCTTGTCATTTTTTTTATCAATAATTTTTTACATTTACCAACACTTTTTGAAATTTACCAGCACGGTGAAAAATCCACATTTTTTTGGCGCCGAACAGTAGAATTCCATGTCCTTTTGTTGCTCTCTATAGTGAAATGAACCTTATCTAATGTATTGTAATGAATAAAAAGTCTACATGTGGACTATAACAAACAATGAATGACCCGATTAATTTCCGGCTGGTAAAAAGAGAAATTTATGCACCATTTAATTGGGCTTGAGAAAGGTACCTATTTTTTTCCCCTAAAAAAATTTTGAAAATGGAAATCATAAATATCTGAAGTTTTAGTAATTATAAGAATACTATAAAGGACTTCATACGTTAACAATTGAGGGATTTGACATTTGATAAAATTTAAATTTCAAACACACTGAAAAAAGAAATAAACAAAAAATTAAGAAGAAAAATTACTTTAAAATACACCCTTATATAGGAAATCCATTACTTAAGCTAAAAAGAAATGATTTCAAAGACGAAATTAAATGGGTGTGGATTCATGTCATATGATTACATAGATCATCTTACAAACGAAATCGTATGTTATAATAATACTCAAGAAGACCATCATACCTCTATTCCTTAGAGACAAAACATTTCTTTCTGGGTTTTGTTAACATAATAGTCTTTGGGTTAATAGCATATTACGAGTCACAAATTTTTGAAGGAATTGACCTTGTAACAATTTATAATAATTTGTTATTTTATTTTTTTGGTCTAGAACAAACTATTGTTCTCACAGTAAATTAAAGACCGTCATCCAATCATTTCCTTTTCTTTTATATGTCATGATTTTGCATGCATTGACAGCTCAATCTATGAGTCTATTAAGGCTGCATTTGGTGGAATTGTATAAAATACATCAAGCAAGATCATGATACTATTCGATTCTCTGTGACGGCCGATCGATATGTACAATCAATATATGAATTGGACAAGGAGATACGTAAAATAAAGAGTGAGCATATAAGAGAACCGATACAACTTCTCTCCTATCGCGTCGAAAAAGAAAAGAGGAAATAGAAAAAGGGAAACTTGATAAAAAAGTTTCGATATTGAAGAGGTCAGCGTTTGCCATTCTCACCATTGCAGTGCATGCCATTGTTGTTAAAGTCACAATTGCACGAAAAAAGTTAGCTAAAAGGCAATACTTGATAGTCATAAATCTTCCTTCATGTATTTTTTCGTAGTACATTTAATGTACTTCACAAGCCGAGGTAAGCAAAAGGAACAAAAAACTAAAGACTCATTGAAACTAAAGACTAGAGCCACAATGCGCCGGCGTCCTTGAGCATTCGCTTGAGCGAGCCACTGAGATGGTAGGTCATGACAGTGTTGGCCGACCCGACGAACTTCCCCCCGATGAAGACGGCAGGGATGGCAGGGCTGCAGCCGAGCCGGGCCAGGGCCCGCTCCATCTCCTTCCCTCTTGAGTCCTCGTCGAGCTCGTAGATGGCCGGGCTCACACCGAGCTCGTAGAACAGGCTCTTCACTGCATGGCACATGCAGCACGTGCTCTTGCTGAATATCACCACCGCCTTCTGCGACGCCAACTTCGACACCCTATCCATCAAATTATACACTAAACAAGACGACGACGATGAAGAACGACAAGATCAAGAAAGACGATGAGTTACACAAGTCAACTACGGAAACTTTCTGAGTTGTTTTAGTATCTGGTAGCTGATGTATGCTTGTGACTTTGTGATGAAGAATGGAGCTGAATGGTCCTGTATATATAGGGGGAAGGTGGTGAATCAAAGTGATCACTAGGGTTTGTGTTGTGGGTACGAGCATTTCCTTTTTCCTCTTCTCTACTTTTGATTTGATAAGTTAAATTATAAAGGGGGCATGGAAAAGGTGGTGCAAGTTCTTTTAAGTTGATGTGAATATGATGATGTAATATAAAGTATGAAATGCTATGGAGTTGATTAGGACGTGTATGGCTTGCTCGCAACAATTCAATACCATTTGCGCTGGGAATCTGCATGCTAGAGAGATAAGACAAAAGCGCGCTGCCGAAAGTGAATTTTGGGAGATCGAGGGGGAAAAAAGGTCATATGAGCAATTTTAGAAACAGTAATATGTAATATCGATTTACAAGATGACGTGACAAAATGCTAGTGCGTATTTAACGTGTTGAGCCGTATTTATGCATCAAACAAAATTTAATTCATTACTTAATAAATTATGTTATAGATGTATCGTCTTAATGTCTCTGGGATTATTCCAAAGTCATGTACGGGACGGGTATCAATTTTTTTTTAGTTTACCTATCATTGGCTTTAGGATGGAGGTTCTCGTGGCATATTTGATTAGGTGGCTTCTTGCGAAAGAACATAAGATGGGAGAATGTCAACTAGGGATACGACATGAGAGAAGAGATGGCAATAGAGGGAGCATCTGAATAAGTGTCGTTGATGCATTACACCGCATGATATGCTATGAAAGAATACGTCATAAAAGATAGGTACAATACAAATGTGATGCTCAAGACGTGACCGATATAACTTGGATTTGAGATGCAAAACATCTGTAATGTTATTCTCCAACATCGAGAGTTCTTGGTGTCTGTTCGGTATAATTGTGACTATGTAGCATTGTGGCTATGTTATGAGATTTCGTGACTTGTTTATCTACTAGTAGATATTTCAAAGGTGCGGCACCTCAAAACTAGGTGAGGCAGCTTTTGAAAAGTCATTGTAAGTTGTCGCCACAGTTGTGAGGTGTTGTTGTGGTAATGAGCATGCCTGACACCTTGTAAAACTGGCAGCACCTCTTTTCTAAGCTGTAACTGTGACGGAAACTACACAAACACTTAAAAAATTGTGATATCCTAAAGTCCTACATTTTGAAAACTCCTCTCGAGGGTTTAGTCCACATAGACCTAATCAGATCGTAAGATTCGATCTCTAAGATCGCGTAATAATCAAGAGTGATGTATATTTGAGGAAGTCTCCTCTGATCATATATGGATGACAACATGTCATTTGAACATGCCTTAACCTCGGATATCGAATGTATATTAGCCTCTACAAAGGCTGATATCCTAGGAAATTCATCTGCTCGATAGTGACTAAAGTTTTCAAAAGGTATACATTAGATTATTTCATTACAGCTTCTTCATTTCCATATTATTATTATTATACATGCCAACAATAGTATTTCCAGAATTTGAGCCCTAAAAAGGTAAGAAGACACGCTTAAACAAGCCCTTCAATTTCGAAAAGTGGAACCGCCTTATAACCCCAAGGGTCAAGCTTTTCTTGAACACTCAACCAACCATTTATTTATTGAAGCAAAACCCTAAAAAAATGGCAGTTCAATGCAGCACAGATCAAATCAAACGATGGGCGCAGTTCTTAGTATCACTTTATAGCATCAGAACCAGATTGATATCTGCACAAACCAAAAGGCGAAAACAACATATATGAACAGAAGCCAGCCCGAGAATATGGTTTTTGCCTAGTGTTGAAGCGATTAGCCTATCATTAGTGGTGGGATTCTAATCATTTAAACTAACAAAAAACGAAGGCGATGTGACTTAAGATTCATGCACGTGTTAATGGTCAGTGAATGGAGAGTGGCATTGTGCTTACAACCTTCTTTAACCTAGATGCCAGAAACACCGAGAACAACCAGAACCTCAACTAATTCCCCGCAAAAATCTTTGCGAATAGAACAAATCAATCCGATCGACATATAGACAGAACAATATAATGATATCTGGCCATGAAACTGTGCATGTGCTATGAGATCAGATAGAGAGATGATGGGTATAAATGAAAATGCCATCTTGGCGTGTGCCCATGATGTTTTGTCTGATAACATGGGGAATTTTGGCGCTTCGACTTTTTGGAGAGGGGGGGTTTTGGATGGCTGGGTATCTACAAAAGCTGAGACAGCAACCCCAAAAGGATGAGATGTGTGGCTAATGGGTATAATGCACATTATTCCTCTCCTCTACCTTTTCTGCCTTTAAGCCAGAATCCTATAAAGATTTGTGGGTTGAGAGAGAGAGAGAGAAAGAGAGAGAGCGCCATGTACTTTATTGATGGAACATGAACCCCAAGCTGTGCCCTAATCCGTGTGATGCCACGAACCGCCTTCGCATTCTTATTCTTTTGCCTTTTTATCCCGTTAGGTCACGACAAATGTGGCGTTCTGTTTTCGCACGAGACCTTATCATTTTCATTTATGCTGTGTTACATTCAATCTACATCAAGAACTCGCGTTTCTTTTTGATGCGCGACGAAAACCCTCATGGTCGTGCACCCAGAAAGAAAAGGTCGACCCGATAGATTTGGCTTAGCAGTTAAGGCACGGAATTGTGGGGTTCGATTTCCCAAGCCATTAAACACAAAAGTTCGATATTAATATGGGTGGGAAAAGTGCTGAATAAGTCATACACCTTTTGAGAAAGTGCCAATTTAGTCCTAAACCTATTTTTGGTGCCAATTTAGTCCCAAACTTTTTGATATAGTGCCAATTCAGTCCTTTTGGCCAGATTTTGTTGACGTGGACGTCGGCCGGTCACCAAAGCTGACGTGGACAAAATTTAATATTTTTTTGAATTTTTTTCTTCTCCCTCTTCCTCTAGCCGGTCGGGAGGACCAAGGCCGAGGGCCAACGAGGTCGACCTCGCCCGCCTCGGGCGAGCCACGGCCCTTTCGCGAGGCTCGCCCTTGCCGGGCGACGGCGAGCCTCATGGTGGGTGGGGCCGAGGCCCGACCGCCAGATCCGGGCGAGGTCGAGCCTCGCCTTACCATGGCGAGACCTCGCCATCGCCGGGCGTGAGGGCGGAGGCCTCGCGATGGGTCAAGTGAGGCTCACCCACCTTATTAAATTTTATCCACGCCAGCTCCCGGTGATTGGTCGTCACCTACCAGATGTCCATTGCCAAAGAAAAACCAAATAAAAAAGACCTAATTAGCACTATATCAAAAGATTTAGGACTAAATTGACACCAAAAATAGGTTTAAGACTAAATTGGCATTTTCTCAAAAGGTTTAGGACTTATTCAGCACTTTTCCCTAATATGGGTCATCCACACTACTTTAGCTCGAGTCTTACAAAGCCATAAAGGTCGGTGTGGTATTTTATGGCATTAGAATTTGCCTACCTCAACTTGTGTTTCTTCAAAATGACTGGAGAACGAACTTACTGTTTAGGTAGGAGGAATGACCAAAAAATGGAATGAAAAATGCTCATTCAAAACTTTGTTTCAACGAGTCAGTGTTGTTGAGAATAATGTTGGCTCAATTTATCACCCCCAAGTGAAGTGAATCCTCATCGATCTCCCTACCAAATCACGTGGAAGTGAGCTCTCAACTAGATTCAATATGGGATAAGTACATTATAAATCCTAAAACTTGTCATGAAAGTCCAATTAATTCATCAAACTTTCAAAAAGTGAACTCAAATCCTAAAACTTGTTACGAAAGTGTAATCGAGTTCTAAAACTTTAAAATAGTACAATCAAATCCTAAAACTTTCAAAAAATGACTTGATTGGACCAATTTGATCAATTTTGGGACTTGATTGTAATTTTTGAAAGTTTTAGGATTCAATTGCATTTTGTGACAAGTTTTAAGACTTAGGTACACTTTTTGAAAGTTTTATGACTCAATTGCACTTTCGTGATAAGTTTTAAGATTTGCAATATACTTATCCCATTCAATATTATGTGTGAAGTTTCTAGGCACAAAGGTTGGGCCCAGATATGGTTGGCCCAAGATCTGGCCTAGAAGACCATCGGCCAAGTTATGTAGCCCATAAAGCTATTAAATGTTATGTAAATGCAAAGAATCACCATGAAGATCTTTCCTTACCTACTTTTTTCACCAAAACCTTGCGTTTTACATCATGAGGTTTTAGATTTCTACACTTCACTTCACATTTTGGAACAGACACTAGGATAAACATTGGAAATTTTTTTTAGAAAAAACTGCTGTCTACGAATTGTAAGTTCTTGTTTTTCTACATCGAGATAGAAAGGCTTAGTGTTTTAAGATTACATGGTGCAAAGTGCAATTTTGAACTGGTGATGGTGGTTATTTTACGCTATGTTTCAATAAAATATCCTCGAAATATACACATAAAAATTTGGACTTTGGTTGAGAAAAATACTTGCTTGTCCAGAAGCATTTCTTTACTGAGAAAAATAGACATGCATGTACTATTCCATCAAGAAAAACTCTGGCCACATTTTGCGTGAACACACTTTCTAAAAAGACATATTACACATCAATTCACAACATTCTTTGCTCAGAATAAGTTTAGGGCCGCGCCCACCATCCCATTTTAGAAGCCATGTCGAATAGAAGTAAGTTCAGTAAGCTTCAACCAATATATTGTGACCAAACACTCAAGATTCCATTATAACAAAGATCATTGTTGGTACTATCTTGCATGATTTTAGATTTGAGTGTAAGTATTGTTGACGTTCTAAAGAACTAGTTCCCCGTGCACCAAAAAAAGAGCATATGGGCAAATACATCTGGTCCGCCCATCTATGTAAAGAATCAAGATTCGACCTTGTGATGACGCATGAAAAAAGTGGGAAATAAAAGTTGAGCATCTTTTTCGCGTCGACGTGATTTTTCACGAGGGAATACATTAGTATGTGATCTTGACCTTTCATGAACGTTATCCCAATGAAACGTGTGGATGAAATGCAAATCTTTCTTTCTTTTACCTTTTTGTTCTTTGGCCTTTTCTAAGAAGTACTAGAAGATCACTTTCCTTTAACGGATGAGAAAAGCACTTTATATGACCATCCTACAAAATAAGGATAAGATCCAGAGAGAGAGAGAGAGAGAGAGAGAGAGCATCTCGGCCATCGAATTCAATACGATAATGTTACTTCTAAATTGTCAATTTATATCATAATCAATCTAGATGACCCAAATCCTTTATGAAAAACCCCACAACATTTTCTTGTTAAAATTGGAAAACCCAAAAGCTATTTTCACTTTTCCATCAAAATAAAACAAGTAACCTTATTTTCAGAAAAACGCAAAAGCATTCTGAATGCATTAGATAAATATGAATATATGCATAAAGATTTGAAAAGTTAAATATCAAATTAGAATAAAACTTATTCAAATAATTATATATTAGAGGAAAACTTGCAAAAATCATGTTCTAAACAACTTCATATTAGATACCATAGTCACGTACCGTAGCCGTGTTTCAAAACCTACAATTCATCCTCATTTTTTACAATTGAATTCAAGTTGCATCTCTGACCCGCATATAGTTTACCAAATTGCCGTTTTATCTCCCAAATTACCCCCACACTGAAAAAATCCACTCACCCACATTCTCTCTCTCCCCACTCGAGAGGTTTGCTCAATCCAACACACCACTACCATGTCTTCCCTTCTCCACTATGCATGCCTCTGTTACACCTTCGGAGGCCGTCAACGGTAGTCAATGATAGCCCCGCCAACTCAAGGCCAAAATGAGGTCGAACGACCTTGATTTAGCAGCCATGGCCGAGCTCTGCTACATAGTTTGAGGGTCTCATGTGCTTGTCACAGAAACTCATGGCTCAACTCGACCCTTGTGAGCTCGAGGTCGACCTTGCACAGCCTTGACGACTGCAAACTGCAAGCTTAGGCTGAGCTCATGTGGCCTTGCTATTGCAAGCCCGGAACGATCTCGCCACAGACAGTTTTAGGAATGTTGGGAGAGGGATGTGGGAGGAGGGCAAAGGCGAGGGCATTGTCATTGGCATCATGCTGTGGCGTCGAGCAGCAGCTCAATGCTGTGGGGGTGGTTCTCAATCGTTCCTTTGCTAGCTGCTGGGTGTGAGGAGAAAGAAAGGGCAGAGAAGAGAGTGACAAAGAGATTTTGTGTAAATTTTGGGCATGCATGAGGGCAAATAATTCGTTTTAGGTTAGGGATATGCATGATGTAGCTAGCAAGGATCACCTAGAGGGGGTGAATAGGTGATCTTAAACAGTTCTTTAATATTTATGCAGAAATAAAACAAATCACGTAAGAGTCTGAATAAAATTCAGATTCAAGTCGATTATATAGGAGGTGCTCGATGTGCGTAATGTAAAGTAAGATATAAGGGATAGAGAATTTGCACACAAGTTTATAGTGGTTTGGCTTATAGCAAGCCTCACGTCCACTCTCCCACGCTTCTGACTTACCAAATTGGATTTCACTAAGTAATCAAGAGGAATTTACTGATTTTGAGTGATATCACTCTCGTGCATGATAGGACTCTCTATCTCACATAATCACTCTTATAAAGTAACCCTCAAGATCTAAACTTTTTGGCTCGGAAAGACAAGAGAAATTATTGGAGTATGTTCGGACTTTGGACTTGTTGATTCTTGATTCTTTCATATCCTTCTGCTGCTCGTTGATCTCCTTAAATACTCCTCTACTTCCAAACTAGCCGTTGGACAACTTTCGGAGGTTCATCTTCCAATTTTACCTTGGACAGATTTGTATAATAAGGATTGAGTAGCCGTTGGATGGCGGTTTTTAATCCGGCGATTACGATCGCCCATACAATCGGAATCTTGGTTTCCATAAGTAGAGCTTTATCCATAGTAATGCATGCTTGTCGTAATCTTTTATTGTTAATTAATTTGATTGAGATTTGAAACAATCGAAGGTTTCTTTTGTGAAATCCATATCGGATCACTAAGCTGTTGTTTTTTTAGATTAATTACTGCGTCGAAAAATTTCTGCGTTTTTTAATGCATTTAAAAAATCATCTTCTTAAATGCGCCTCGAAAAAATTTCAACTTATCGTTTGCTTCGAAAAATTTCAATGCGTTTGAATAATTTACGCATCCGAACTTTCTCGTTTTGAGTTTAAAAGCGCATCCGAATCTCAAAACTTTAGATTATGTGGATCTTCAAAGAACTTATTTTTCCAGTTTGTAAAGTCTAAAAGCTTCCTTCCGAGTTTCCGAATATATATATTCACGAATAAAATGGTTCGAAATAAGTATCATATTTACAATTATTATGGAAGATTTTGTCAACTTCAAAATCGATAGGAGTTTTCCTCAACAATCTCCCCTTTTTATGGTGACAAAACTTTCCTGCAGATTGAATCAATTTGAAACTAATTGGAAGTAAATAAGCATATTTAGCGCATGAATCACAGATTGAAATTGAAAGAGCAAACTCGTTGATATCTCGTGTCTTTGCTTCCTTTGTACCTGCATATTAAATCTACATATAATTTCTCCCCTTTTTTGTCATCAAAAAAAATAAAGCAATAATAGAGAGTAGAAGGTAATAATCAATTAGTCTAACAAGAAATGCTAGGGTATATTACGGACCAATTGAAAAAATAGAACTTGAGAGAAATGTTTTTAAAAACAGGCTATTTTTTTTTGAAGGAGTACTAATCGATTGAAAATTGTCCAATATTGAGACAGCCTCCTTAATCTTGAACAAAGCATTGATCCACAGCCTTATCCATGTTGGATGAGCATAGAGTAATGGCTTCCACGAGTTCTCGCTTTGTTTGTTTCTTTGCTTGAGTTGTTAAGAGTTGTAGTTTTCCTCAACAATTTTTTGTAGATTCTTCATATTACATTCTAGTGCAGCTTACTTGTCCCTAATCTCGAAAGCGAATAGAGAGAATGTTTTGATTTTCTAAAAGCTGATCTTGGACATTAGCTGGCTCGGATCGATCAAATCCCATGGTTGTTTCTTCCGGAATCTCCCCCCAATGTGCTTGTTCTTGAAAACATGTTCATGAAGAGTTGATTTTGAAACATTTGGAGTTGGTTCGTAAACATGTTCTAGAGCATCAAAGCATGGCCTTGTATCAAGATGTTTCTACTACCTTCATCATGTCCATCATGTTTGAAGAATTTTTCTTTTCTTGCTATATACCTTTAGTGGGATTGGAGATTCCTTCTTCTTGCTTGCTAATCGCCTCTTTTCCTATCCATGTCTTTTTGACACTTGATTTTTCAGCAGATTTTGCTTTAAATTGATGAGCCTCTTTCCTTTTATTCTTTCACTTACATCATCAAACTGCTTCATTTTGGAGAGCATTCTTTCTCCAACAAATATACAGGGAACAAGGTTCTGGCGCAATTCATCAGGAATCAATATTTTTAGGAACATGAAAATTCAAGAGATTAAAGCACCATATGGCAGCTTGTCCATTGTCCTTCTCAGAATGCCCTGTACATATGAAAGATGATGATATGAGGAAGAGAAAAAGGTTGAATGATAGCTTGATTTCTTGATTTGGAGAGGTCGGGTTTTGAGGTTTGCCTTGGGCTTCAAGCAATTGATAATGATCTTGTGTAGAATCATAGATTTTCCGGATAAGTCGAGTAGGAGAGATGCCACTTTGATCCTTGAGCAAAGTTGGGATTTTCAAAGGCAATCTTGGAAGCATCTTCAATATTTACTTCCAATGGAATAAACTTGGAGTGTTTTGCTCCAATTATTCTTGCCATCATATCCATTTTAAATCGAATTTTTTTTATCACCAATAGTAAATTGGATCTAGTTAGGCGACAAAATAGAGAGATTAGAATAAAAATAGGCAGTTAATTTAGCATAAATATTTGCAGATTGAAGGCAAAATTCATAAATGCCTAGCTTCTCAAACAGGTGCTTGATCGAAATGTCGGCCTTCTCTAAGCAAATAAAATCCACAATTCTATGGTTCACGATCCCTCGAGCAAGCAAGAACTTATAATAGATATGATGCTTATTGCTTCCGAACAATCCTCCTGACCTAGCACACCAAATGCTATTCCTATCTTCATTTCAAAAGTATCAAAAAATTGAGCATCATCATCGAATAACAAATTGGTTGCCTTTGGTAGTTTTAGGGCTGTTTTGTGCAGATTTTTGCCAAAGGGTGTTGATGATTCTCCGACTTTTCTTTACCCTTTTTGGAAGAGCTTTTTTTGGTGTAGTGCTGGCGGAACATTGTCGGTTTAATACAAAATCGAGAGTAGCTTTGCATAAGATGCTCTTGAGAGAAAAATCATTATCTCTAAGATAGTTATGCGAAACCGATTCGAAGCATTTCTTCTCTTTAACCACTAATAGGCATTCCATACATGCTTGATACTCTTAAAGCAAAAATCTGTTTTACGGAAGGTTTGGGTAGAGACGATTGTTGAGGTGGTGTCGCTTCAACAGGATCTTCATGATGATTCGACTATGTATCTAAAATCTCCATATACTCCGTCAATGCAATAGATTTAAAGTCTTGGTTGAAATGCGTGAAGATCTTCTTTTGAACAGTATTTTGATCACTACGGAGCAAAAAGTTTCGATCTTTGGAGAAGGAAGAGGGAGAGTCTCTTGAATATCGGGAGGGTTTGAAGAAGAAAAGATCGTCTTGATAGGGTTTTGAAAAGAGACGGACGTGTTTATAAATGAGAAGGATGGTTTTTAGAAAGAGAAGGTTACTTTTAGAAAGTAAAAAATAAGCCCAAACATTTAGGAAGGAAATAAACTTTCTTAAATATAAGAGATCACGACAATATTATGATAATATTTTAAGTACAATTAATCAAATAAATTGGGATACATACCTGATTTGCTTCCAAAATTAACAAATGTGAAAATATCCTGCAAAAATATTCCCGCCAAACTTTAAACTAAGTACGTACCGTTCTTTAAGAGTCTGAAAAATGTTCAGACTGAGAACATTTGAGTCTGAAAAATTCCTGTTTGTTCAAACACTTCAAGAAAATGGATAAGTAATGCACAGTTTGTTTCTAATATACTCAAATGAGGATTTGTCAAGAGGTTTTGTGAATATATCAGCTAATTGATTCTTAGAATCAATGAATTGAATATTCACATTGCTATTTTGAACATGATTTCTAATGAAATGATGTTTGATTTTAATATGCTTTGCACGTAAATGAAGAATAGGATTTTTAGACAAATTAATAGCACTTATGTTGTCACACTTGATTGCAACACTTGATTCTTCAACAACAAAGTCTCTTAGTTGTTGTTTCATCCAAAAAATTTGTGCACAACAATTTCCTAAAGCTACATATTCTGCTTCTGCTGTTGAAAGTGCAATTATATTTTGTTTCTTTGAGTACCAGGATACCAACATATTTCCAAGTAGTTGACATGTACCTATAGTACTTTTCCCTGTTCACTTTACATTCAGCTAAATCAGCATCTAAATAATCAAAGAAGAGTAAAATCTGAATCTTTAGAGTACCAAAGACCTAGCATTGGATAAGTTCCAATGTATTTGATTATCCTTTTACTGCAGAAAAATGAGATTCTCTTGGGTCTGATTAAAATCTATATCACATCAAACACTAAAAAGTATGTGAGGTCTAGATGCAAGATAAATAAACTCCTATTATGCTTTTATATACCTTCCCGATCAACCTTTTACCATTTTCATCTTTGTCTAGCTTGGATGTTGGGACATTGGAATGTCTATCTTCTTGCAATTTTGCAATCCAAACTTTTTTGGTTCAATTTCTAATATCAATGCCAAGTTGGCAAATGTTCTCCCATTTTTGGTTTGGATCTAGTCTTGATACCATCTTCTATTTATCCAATGATGAGATTCTTGAATGACTAGATATATGTTTCCATGTTTTTTTTAAATCTTTCCTTTTGAATATCCTGAGAGACTTGTTAGAGGATTCAAAAATTGTATCTTCTTTTAAATCTTTTTATAACTCTAAGTCTTTGGAGATTCTTGATGAATTTTGATAACTCTTGAATGTTGGGAGATGGTTCAGATTCATTTTTGTGAGTCTGAATATTTTCTTCAAACCTTACATTCATTGTTTCTACCATCATAAAGAGTTCTTGTTGAATACATGATGCTTTGCTTATAGTAGAATATCCAAAGAATCCTTCATTGTTTCTCATCAAACTTACCAGGATATATCCATTTGGATTTTTAAGAATAAAGCATTTACAACCAAACACACGAAAATATGAGATATTGGGCTTTCTACCTTTGAAAAGCCATAATGGTTTTCTCAACCTTAGGTCCGAGAAAAACTTTGTTAATGATATAACATTCTTCTTAAAAATATCTACCTTTGCAATGAAAAGAAATCTTGCTTTCAATCAATAGAGTTCTTGCCATTTGTCAATCTATTTTGTTTCCATAACATCATTTTGTTTTGGTGTATATGGATGATTTTTTTGTGTTGAAAGCTATTTTCCTCACAAAATTCTGAAAAACTTTGATCTTCAAATTCTCCCCATGATCCAGCTTTAATGTAGGAAATGGTATAGCCCTTTTCATTCTGGTTCTCTTTTTGCAAATTTTGAAAAATATGAAAATGTTTTTCATTTTTTTGGAGCAAGAAAGAACACTCAAGTAAATCTTGTGAAATCATCAATAATAAACAATTTCTTACCATGAATACTTTATGTTCCGTTTTGTCCAAAAGATCCATATGAAGAAGTCATAAGGCACAATCATTGGAAACATGATGTATAGATTTGAAAGAACTTCTTATTTGTTTTTCTAGAGTGCAGGCATTGCATAACTCTGTTTTTCCTCAGATTTCAAACCCGCAAACCTCAAACCAGTTTTTTGTTTGAGATTTTTGAGATTTGTTTCAAACTGATATGCCCCAACCTTCTGTGTCACAGATTTTCATCCTCTTTGATTGAAATCAAGCAATGAGTGGAGTTTGGATTAACATCTCGAAGATAGATATTGCCATGTCTTCTTCCTATAAATGTTTGAGAAGAATCTTTGCTTGTTCTTGAGCATATATCTTCTTGAAAGTTGATTCTGAAACCTGTATCACATAGTTGGCTTATGCTTATCAAGTTGTAGTTGAGTCCTTTTACCAATAAACCATCATTGATTGTAAGTCCTCCAATTTCAACCATTCCTTTGCCAATGATTTTTCCTTTGGTATTTCCTCCAAAGGAAACTTTTCCACCATTCAGATTGTGTAGATCAACAAATATGATTGGATCTCCTGTCATGTGTCTAGAGCATCCACTATCTAGGTATCATTTTCTTTTTCTCTTTGTGGTTACTTGCAAAAATTAAAACATCTCAAATTTTCTTTGGTACCCAAACTTATTTAGGTCCTTGAGTATTGGTATAGGTTATTTTAACAAAATCTCTTGAATGTCTCTCCGGACCTTAGGACATTCATTTTCAAAATGTTGTAGATCTCCACATTTTGAGCACTTGAGAGCACTCCGACCAACAAGTTTTATAAAATTTTTTTTAAATGGTTTTTATAAGCTTGTTGAGGAGGTCTTTGCCTTAATCTCTCCTTGACTTTTGGAAAATCAATCAAACTGTCACTTTCCTTTATAAATCCTAGACCAGATTTGTTATAGTGAACCTTTTGAAAACTTTCCTTTATAGTGAGGAATTTGAATGGAAAGGATATGCTTCAAGGTTTTTAAACCTTTTGAAAAACTTGAAAGTAATTTCCAAAATTCCTTTTTCAAAACAACATTTTCTTTGGAAAGAAAATCTCGACTTTCCTTGATTTGATAAAATTCTTTTTGAAGGAAATCAATTTTTCTTTTTGAAAAATATCATGTTGCCTTAGATGAATTTTCCTTTTTTAAAGAAGAGATTCTTTTAAGAGCAGTCTTAAATTCAAAACATAATTCATCAATGTAATTTGATATTTCAATAGTCATTTCAGAAGGTTTTACCTCGATTTCCACTTTAGGATCAGAATCAGAATCTGAGTTTGAATTTGACTTTGCCATTAGATAGAAATTTGAGATATCTTCATTACTTTCTTCGCACTCTGTGTCACTCCAAGTTTCTGCCTTTAAAGCCTTCTTTGCTTTCTTAAATTTGGTTTTCTTTTTCAGAAGTGGACAGTTAGACTTGATATGTCCACGTTTACTACAGTGAAAGCATATTACATCCTTTGATCTCTCTGTTTTATCGATAGACTTCTTATTCTCAAAAGGTTTCTTTCCTTTGAGGTTTCTTCCTCTGATATTCATTCTCTTATACTTTTTTATGAAGAGAGCTAGTTCTTCATTATCAACATCTTCATCTTCAGAATCTGCAATTGACTTATTACCTCTGGACTCATTCTCCTCATTTCATTTCTCAGTCTCATATGATTGAAGAGTTCCAATTAACTCATTCACTGATAGAAGCTTGATCCTTTGTGTCTCTCGAAGAGATGTTTTGATATTATCCCACTAATTTGTCAGTTCTCTCAGAAGTTTGTTGACTTTCATTGTATCTGGGACTGGTTGTCCTTGATAGGCAAGACCATTTACTATGTCAGTAAACCTGTCATACAAATCAGCAATTAATTCTCCAGGCTTCATTTTGAAGGATTCGTATTAACCAAGCAAAATATTGATTTAAGTTTTCTTGGCTCGATCTGTTCCTTCATAACTAATATGGAGAGTATCCCATATTTTCTTAGTAGATTCACAAGTAGCAATTTTTTCATATTCAATGGGAGATGAAAGAAAATTTAGAGAATAAATTGCTTTGAAATCTAAAGTTTCTCTTTTAGATATTTCGGTTTGAGATAATGGAAGATCTGCTTGCTTTGCTTGCATCTGCCTTTTTTTTTTGAATTTGAAGACTTTGGATTGACTCCTTTGATAATGACATCCCATTGCATATGATCAATTGACTTTATGAATGCCTTCATCTTATTCTTCCAGACACTATATTCCTTGCCATCGAAATATGGTGGTCTGTTGTTGCTCTGACCTTCAATGAGTCCTGGAGCACCATAACTAGCCATGTAGATCGTTAGCTCAAAAGTAAAACACTTCAGAAAAATGAGCAACCTTGCTCGATACCAATTGATGTAGCTAGCAAATATCACCTAGAGGGGGGGTGAATAGGTAATCTTAAATAGTTCTTTAAAAATATTTATGCGGAAATAAAACAAATCATAGAAGAGTCTGAATAAAATTCAGATTCAAGACAGATTATATAGAAGTTGCTCTTAATGTGTAGAATGTAAAGTAATAGATAAGGGATAGAGAATCTACACAAAAGTTTATAGTGGTTCGGCTTATAGCAAGCTTACGTCCACTCTCTCACTCTTACCGCCTACCGGATGGATTTCACTACGTAATCAAGAGGAATTTACAGATTTTGAGTTATAGCACTCTTGTGTATGATAGGACTCTCTATCTCAGACAATTACTCTTACAAAGTAACCCTCAAGATCTAAACTTTTGGCTTAGTAATACAAGAGAAATGATTGGAGTATACTCAGACTTTGGACTTGTTGATTCTTGATTCTGTTTACATCCTTCTCACTGCTTTCGTTGATCTCCTTAAATACTCCTCTTTTCCAAACTAGCGGTTGGATAGCTTTCGGAGGTTCATCTTCTAATATTTACCTTGGACAGATTTGTATAATAAGGATTGAGTAGCCGTTAGATGACAAATTCTGAATTCCGCTGATTTTGTTCGCCCATACAATCAGAATTTTGGTTTCCATAAGTAGAGCTTTATCCATTGTAATGCATGCTTGTCGTAATCTTTGATTGTTAATCAATTTGATTGAGATTTGAAATAATCAAAGGTTTCCTTTTGTGAAATCCATACCAGATCACTAGCTGTTTTTTTTTAAATTAAATCTAAATTTCGCATTTTGCATAAAATCTCATCTTGCATCTTTTGAAAAATTTCAGCTTTTTTAGTTAATTTCGTCCCTAAACTTTCTAGTTAATCCTTGAATAACGTGCGTCTTTAATTTAGATTATGTGGGTCTTCAAAGAACTTATTTTTCCAGCTTGTAAAGTCTGAAAAACTTCCTTTTGAGCTTCCTAAACATATATATATTCCTGGAATAAAATAGTTCAGAATAAGTATCATATTTATAATTATCATGGAAGGTTTTGTCAACTTCAAAATCAAGAGGAGTTTTTCTCAACAATGCAAAATGTAGGTTTTGAAATAGTAAGAGGGCATTTGATACAGAGAGCAAAATTGAGGAGACATGTAAAATGTAGGTTTTGAAATGTCAGAAGGGCATTTGATATAAAGAGCTGCAGTTACCCCTAAATAAAAGTCATTTAAACCTCTTCAGTTTTCTTGGCTATAACTCTTGCGACTCATATATGTTGATGATTGGGAAAATAACTACAAAAATTCTAAATCCATTGCACTTGTGCTAATTCAGTCCTAAATCTTTCAATTTGGTCAATTTAGTCTTAAATCTTTCAATTTGGCCAATTTAGTCCTAAGCCTTTTAACACTTTGTCAATATAATTATTATAATCCATCTGACCAATTTTGGTCGAAAATTGATGACGTGGATGCTGGTCGTCTTCTATGACACAACCGATGCTTACATGGGAACCAATTTTTTGAATGCTCATGGCTGGTAGGGGTCACTAGGCCTAGACTGATGGCCAGTAGCCCCCTGCATGCCTTAACACTAAAGAAAAAAAAAGAAAAGAAAAGAAAAGAAAAAATTAATAGAAAAATTAAAAAAAATTCAATTTTTTTTAATTTTAAAATTTTCTAGGTCAGTGTCGTTTGTATCATGTAGGACAGCCGAAGTCCATTTCATCAATTTCTGATCAAAATTGGCCGGATGAACTACATTGACAAATTGTTAAAAGGTTTATGACTAAACTAGTCAAATTGAAATATTTAGGACTAAATTGGCATAAGTGCAATAGATTTAAACTTTTTTTTCGTAATTTTCCTGTTGATGATCATATATGCACCATGCCGTATTGAGGAGTCAAAATCCAATGTATAAAGAAAGCAAAACAAAGCACATATTCAACAATAGAAGTAAAAGAAGATAAAATTGGGGACCTCATGACATCCCTCACCTTTTTCAATTTGGACTCCTCTTTTTAGTGACGCCAGGTGCCAAAAGTTCTGTGTCTTCACTCGATAGAAAAAAGCGAAAAAAAAAAGACGAAAAACTATTATGTACAAACTCTAATATTAATATGTTAAAAATTAAAACAGATAGACTCAATATAAATATCTGAATAAACCAGTATACTAATTTCTAAGGAAGAAATACTTTTTTTCCATGCATGGTGTGGCAAAACCGAGCTTCTCGTCGTCGTCAGATTGCCAATTATTCCTTTTCTTTTTCGTGAAATAGATATTAGTATCTATTTTTTTAAATATCCCACAAAAGAAAAATCATTTCACTAACGTTTCTTTTCGCAAATTCTTTTTCAGGAATAGAATAAAAGAATCTTGTGTATTTCGGTCCCAAGTGGATGAATCCCATTTTCCCCCTTCTCCAACTCAGCAGATGCCTCCGAGATAGATACATTGCAAGAAAAGGCCCCATTAACATGGATAATAATTGTACTAGAGAAAAGATTTGTTACGTACACCTTTTTGCTCTCAAGATCTCTCTTTATTTATGCCACTTGCAATTGCAAATTGGTACTTATATAATTTTTCATCTCGATGTTCAAATAACGATAATAATAATAATAATAACGATAATAGCAAGAAATCTTTTGAATTTGAATAACCATGGGTTAGAGTTTTATTACGGTGATAAGCAAGTTACTTAATAGCCCGTTCAATCTTACCACTCCATTTCTTATCATGTTAAGATTACATTTGACTCTAATGGGTTCGTGAATAAAAAATCCAAATACAAACATAAGTTACCCCTTCATTATTCCGCAGATGTTCAATAAAAATTTGAAGAAATTACACTAAACTCTAAAATTGAACATAAGTGGAAATAAAAATTGTTATGCATTTAAGTCTAGAGAATAGGTTGTCCATTAAAATAGGACCAATAGTATGCATAAACTTTGCTCGTGGGTGTTAGTGATTATGTGCAATCTCAGGTTACATCATATCTCTAATTGATTAACTCTACGGATATATGTATCAACTTAAGATAGTAATGTTAAATTATAACTATTAGGAGAAACTATGAATATATATTATATGTATAGCCTTATATTCCTCGCCACTTTGTCCTTCGTTGTAATGTAAAGTTTGTACCGAGCACATACTTATTTCTCTGTGAACTAAGAATACTAACCTAAGTAAATACACATAACCATAGATATAATCAATCAGAGATATCGCACAAAAAGAGATTACCCATAACCTCAGACGCCGGGATAGTATCCATGAACAAAACGAAGGCCCGAAAATTATTGCACCCTTCATTAGTGCAATGATAAAAAAAAAATAGTGAAGAAAGACAATGTGAAGCAAGCGATATGACGAGAACAAGAAACGGTAAGCCGTACAAAGGACATGCCGGTAGCTTTTCCGTAAGAAAAGAATCGTCATCGTGCAGCACTTACTTTATCTCTATTCGCAACATGAAAATCGTTGTCAAAAATGATCATACGATATATGGCAATATCTAGAAGAACATTCTCATTCTCGTTCATCTGTCAAGCCCTTTTTTCCTAGACAAGCCAACCCAATCCAGTCCAAATCTTTTACCCACCTCAAACCCAATATAAATAAGCTCCCAATGATCAACGAAAACTCATCAAAACTCAATCATCATCCCTCACAAGCTCAAGAATTTGCTCTCTGTCTCTCTCCCTCTCTCCCTCTCATTTTCCTTTACGTGCGCAGCCTCGCATTCATCGTTGGGGAGTCGAATTCTCTTCACGTTTTGCCTTCCATTGTCGAGATAGTAAGGACTATCGATTTCAAGTCGTTCTGACGTATTTTAGCATCACTAGCTTGTGCTTTTGCCAATGGATAGAATCAATAGAATGGTGTCGGAGAGGCCGGTGGTGATCTTCAGCAGGAGCTCGTGCTGCATGTGCCACACTGTCAAGATGCTCTTAAGCGAGTTCGGGGTCAACCCGGTGGTTCACGAGCTGGACGAGATCCCCAGGGGGAGGGAGATTGAGCAGGCCCTCTCGAGGCTGGGCCGCAGCCCACCTGTGCCTGCCGTGTTCATCGGCGGCGAGCTGGTGGGGGGAACCAATGAGGTCATGAGCCTCCACCTCAACCAGTCCTTGGTCCCGAGGCTTAGACAAGCCGGAGCAATTTGGGTCTGATCGACTTAATCAACTGTTCGGAGGTTACTAATAAGTGTGATATCGAGCCACACAAGTTTTGAGGACTGTTACCTATCGAATGCTGTACTAGTAGGGCTACGACTTTTTATCTTCGCTATGTACTCACTTTCATATGGTCTAAGCCTATCGCTGTGATAGTTTTTCTTTCTAAGTATTGATCGATGGAAGCACTGAGTTTGAGAATTTAATTTGTCTTCGTGGCCATCGTGGGGTTGTTATCTACTAGATGATTGAAGTATACATAATAAAATCTTTTGCGACAAAAAGTAAGTATATATGTGAAGAAATTCAAATGGCCGAAAGAAAATTAAGATGCATCTTTCTAGCTAGGAAATGAAACGACTGATAATAAAAGGTAGAAACCTGGAATTTTAAGTGAAGTACTAGAGGGATTTGTGTGCATTTGGCGTGTCTAACTAAAATGCCACATAGATGGAAGACGACTTGTCTCGATTCATAAACAAGCGTACCAAGAATCATTGCCATCGAGCCGAGCACAACACCGTCTCAAAGCTGCTCGTCTCTCTGTCTGCAACCCGACTTAGCTCTAGCTAGCTCGATTACATTGGTGGGTTTTTCCAACTGCATCGAACGCCAAACTTGTGCTTCGCGGCGGCGGCGATGGCCTTTGTGGTGGTGGTGGTTGGCTGTAACAGCGACTACACTGTGGATTGTGGTGACTGGCAAGGTCATTGGGGGCGACGATGGAGATGAGAGAGAAGGGGGAAGATGTATTTGGGCTCTGATTACGGTTTAGGATTCCTTTGGCTAGTTTATTCTTGCTTCACTTATTTGTAATGATGAGACATGGATGCTCACCATATGCCCAAACTGCAGCATTCCGCTTGGCTGCAGCAATAACTCACCCTTTCTATACATCTCCAGATTCTCCACCACGATACATCTGTGTGACCATCTTCAATATTTTGCAGTGCATGTCATGCCTAGTGATTGAATTGTTGAGCCAGTGTAGAAGAAAGAATGGGCATCGCCATCTCATGCTGCCGGTCTTTGCCGATTTTTAAATGATATTGTCGTCAAGTGTTTAGGCGTAACGATTCAAACCGATGGCCCTAGTTCAAAACCATTTCGATTGTACTGTTCTCACATTCACGAGGAGTACTTAAGAGCGCAACATCCCCATGCCAATGAATGCAACCAAAGAATGGTATTGTTAGTCGACAAATGTTTTACCAATGTATCAGCCAACAACAACCGTACGAGTAATGTAATAAAGATTAGGACAACTCAAGTAAAAGGGTTTGAATAAGTTCACACCCTCTAAAAGAATCTGTCTAAAGAATTCACGACCCTTCCTGGTCGAGACTATATGGTTAGGTTGCCATGGAGTGCAGACTAGAAGAACTCAGGGTAGAAATTAGTCGCTGCATGTGTCGGTTATGCTCCTCATGTTGTAACCATGTCGCTACAAGGTACTAGAAGTCCTATGAGGAACATAAAACGCGTAAACAATCAAAATATGATGCCAGCTTGACTTTAGATGTGAATTCGTAGGGAAGGATTCAAGAAACTGAGCTTATTTGCCATTTGCAGAATGAAGGTGCTGTGCCTGTTAGTGATTGTTGCATTGAAAATGATTCGCAGTAGCTGTACATCTGGAAGCTCTGAGAACTGGATGCTAATGCCTCGCTTCAATGTAAGATCTATAGGATTTTTACCCTTAGCTTTATGGTGCACTTTGTTGACTAAGCTGATATGTGAAGACACTGGAGCTAACATCCATTTATATGTTCCCTTTTTTTGTTGACAACATGATAGTGGTAGGTGGAGACAGACGCAGCCTTCATGGTCCTCCTGATATGATAACGAGAGGAGCCCTAGCTCCAAAAGTTTCTCTCATGGCAATTACCAAGAGCGTTAACCATCGCATGGTAAGAAGAACAAAGCAACGAGCCATGAGCCCTTCCTTTCTTGTTTGATAATCGAGCCAATAAACTCTTCAAACAATGGACACTTACAGAGTTTGCACACATCCTCGGAAGGATAATTCTAGGTGTATCATAATGAACGCCTGGAAAATCACATATTTTTAGCGAGAAATGATAGTTATATCTCTGGAATAAGATATTGGCTCACGTTATTTCCACCCCTTAAATCGCTTTAGACACACCTAAAATTTAAATTGTCCAAAATAGCCCTCTCTGAGACCTCATAAATGACAAGATAGATATGAAAGAGGAAAAGCATACATCTATGTGCATATATCAATCTCGAGATTTTTATTCACTTTCATTAAATATTGTTTCTCCTTCTTTTTGTGTGTGAGTGTCAAATAAGACATATTCATTATTATTTTTTTTACAAGAGTCCTCTAAAATTCGAGTATTCTAATGCGCTTAGTGGCTGGAATTCTATTTTAAAAGAATATTAACAAAATTATGATGGCTAGAACAATTATTTACAATCTCTCTCTAAAGTTTAATTTCTAATAACTCCCTATCATGTAAATTTTTCTGGTTCAATATCTTTTCTAAGCGGAATTCTTTGGTTAAAATTGTGAGCTCTTTATGATTATAACTTAGGTTTGGGATATGTTTATTAATAAAGGTTAGCAAGAAGGTTCAAACTTATCGCAAACAATCCTTCAATAGAGTTCACCTTAAGTACATTAGTGAGTAGAAGGGAGGAAATGGAGTTTGTTAAAAAAACGATTAGAAAATAACATGATGTGGTCGAATAAAACTACATTGTTTTGATTAATACAAATAGTCTTTTCATGACAAACAACTTTTATATTTTCAATAAATAACAACTTTCATCATTTCCATTTGTGACTTTGATCAACAAATTCTCTCGAGGTTATTTCGTTAACTCAATAAATTATGTTTACAACAGTCATTTAGGGAGTGAAAATAACATAAGCGTAAGATATTTTGGGTTTTTAATAGAAAAATCATTGACTATCAATACTTGCTTATTCATAACCATATCTTCCTTGAGAAAAATAGACATACATGTACTATCCCGTCTAGAAAAACAACTCTGACCACATTTTGCGTGAAGCTGCTTAGTTAAAAAATATATGACATATCAAATCACAACATTCTTTGCTCATAATAATATTTGGGCTACACGCACCATCCCATTTTTGAAGCCTTAGGTTAAGCCTTAAATTATCCTATCCTGTGTTTGGTTCCTACTCAATAAAAAGATAAAGTTGGATATAAGAAAATATAACTCGGATAAAAATATTTCATGAGGGAGGTAGGATAAAGGTGGATAGGATTTCTTATATTCATAGTATAAAGGTTATTTATCTCATAAAACAAACTTCTTAAATAAATAAAATTGAATAATAATTAAATATAAATAATATTTGAATTGTAAAATGAAATAGAAAATTAAAAATAACAGCAATATTCGTTTCTATTTATTCACATATTTATTTATATAGTTGCATTCTTTTTTTAGGACTAATACAACAAAAAAATCCCAAACTGGTACACATGTGATAAATCTACTTCAAACTAATTTTTTCACTACAAAAACCCCAAACTGGCGCACTTGTGACAAATTTACCCTCTATTAATTTCCGTTAAATTTTACCGTTAAATTGCTGAGTTAGATAACATGTGGTAGCTGTCGAGTGTACCATTTTGGGTTTTACCCTTCCGTTTGTTACATGTTTTTCAACTTGTGAGTTTTCATGGTATTAATCCAATTTAACAAAGGGTAAATTTATTACAAGAGTATCAGTTTAGGGTTTTTGATAGTAAAAAAATTAGGTTTGGGGTAAATTTGTCACAAATGTACCGGTTTGGGGTTTTTAGTGATCAAAAAATTAATTTTGGGTAAATTTTTCATAGGTATATCGGTTTGGGTTTTTTCATGGTATTAACCCTTCTTTTAATCCTACAATATATATTATATATTTAGTATTTATATTCATTACAAATTTTAGGTATATTAATATGGTTTATTATTTAATAAAATTTTATTTCGGAATAATGGAAGGGAATAAAAGAATAAAAAATACATTAAATAAATAAAATAGAGGGAAAAATAAAAAAATAGTAAGTAAATAAAATGATAATGACACAAACAGTCCTTGAACTTTAGCCCAATGTGTAATGTGGTTCTTAAACTTTTAATTTGTTCAATATAGTCCATGAACTTTAGTTTAATGTTCAATATGGTCCTTGAACTTTTAATTTATTCAATGAAATCTCGAGACTAGTGGTACATGTTTAATGTAGTTCTTGAACTATATGAAAATGTTCAATATAATCTATAAACTTGAATTAATGGAGGGATTACATTAAATATTTTTATATAGTTCATGGACTAAATTGAACATGTACAAAAAATTTAGGAACGATGTTGAACAAATTAAAAGTTCATGGACCACATTGCACATTGGGTTAAAATTCAGGGATTACATTGAACAAATTAAAAGTTTAGGAGCCACATTGCACGTGGAGGCAAAGTTTAGAGACTGTTTATATCATTTTCCCCGAATAAAAATGAAGTAGGCAAGAAAATTTGAGCATATACTTTTTGAAATCACGAAGGTGAATGATTATATTTTCTCTCTCTTACTAGATTCGGCATTTGCTAGGTGATCTACCTCGTCAACGTTGCTGTAGCATGTTTACATTTTTTGTCATAGTCGAACTGGTAGCTTTGGAATGCTGCAATGAGCTTTTTGCTGTTTAAGATTTAGATCGTACAATAATCATTGATTTATTGTGGAAAATCTCTACTTGTACATTTGTGGTTTCTTTAGCAGTGGATAGTAAGAGATTCTTATCATCTCCGTTTGTGCATTTTCAAGTTCATTTACGTTGATATGCCATTCATATAAAACATAGAACACGATAGAATATGAAAATATTCGGCTTTATTGTTGGCATTCACCAAACAATAGATAATATATAACAAAATCATTGGATTTCATATCATATTCTATCCAGTTCTATTTTGATTAGAAATTCAGGTGACCAAACGTTGCCTTACTCATTGCACGTGGATATTAATTATGTGATGCCGTGTTGAATATAAGCAAGTTCGGTAAACTTCAACCTATTCCATCATAACACATAGAGTTAATACCACGAAAAACTTTAAACTGGTACACATGTGACAATTTTATTTCGAACTATTTTTTTTGATCACAAAAAACCTCAAACCGGTACACATATGAAAAATTTACCCCGAACTATTTTTTTGACCACTAAAAACCCCACACTAGTACACCCATGATAATTTTACCTCCGAACTAATTTTTTGACCACTAAAAACTCCAAACTGGTACATTTGTGACAAATTTACCCTCTGTTAGTGTCCGTTAAATTATATTAATATCACAAAAAATCACAAATTGATAAACTTGTGACAAACAGAAGGGTAAAATCCAAAATTGGTACACATGTCAACTACCACGTGTTATTAAACTTAGCAATTTGACAGTAAAGTTTAAATGAAACTAACAAAAGGTAAATTTGTCACAGGTGTACCAGTTTGAGGTTTTTGGTGGCTAAAAAACTAGTTTGGGGGTAAAATTGTTATAGGCATATCAGTGTGGGGTTTTTGATGGTCAAAAAAATAATTCGGGGTAAAATTGTCACAGGTGTACCAATTTAGGGTTTTTTGTGGTCAAAAAATAGTTTGGGGTAAATTTATCACAGGTGAACTAGTTTGAGATTTTTCTTAGTATTAACCCTAACACATATCATTGTTGGTACTATCTTGCATGATTTCATATTTGTGTGGAAGTACTAGCGACATTCTAGAGAACAAGTTCCCCGTTGTGCCTATCTATGTAAAGAACCAAGATTCGACTTCGCGACGACGCATGAAAAAGTGGGTAACAAAAGTCGGGTAACAAAAGTCAAGTATCTTTTTTGCGTCGACGTGATTTTTCACATGGGAGAATAGAATACATTACTATGTGATCTTGACCTTTCACGAACAATATCTCTCTGACACGTGTGGACGAAATGCAAATCTTTCTCTCTTTTGCTTTTTTGCTTTTTGTTTTTGGCCTTTTCTAAGAAGTACTAGAAGATCATTTTCCTCTAACGGATGAGAAAAAGCATTTTATATTACCATCCCATTAAATATGCATAAGATCCTTATGAGAGAGAGAGAGAGAGCATCTCAGCTATCGAATTCAATATGATGATGTTCCTCCCAAAATGTCAATTTACATCATAATCAATCTAGATGACCCAAATCCTTTATAAAAACCCCCACAACATTTTCTTGTTAACATTGGAAAACCCAAAAGCTATTTTCACTTTTTCATCAAAATAATCCAAGTAGCCTTATTTTAAATAAAAAAAACGCAAAAGCATTCTGAGTACATTGGATAAGTATGAACATTGACATTTATATATGCATAAAGATGTGAAAAGTCAAAATATCAAATTAAAATCAAAACTTATTCAAATAATTATATATTATAGGAAAAATTGCAAAAACCATGTTCAATTTTACGTCATATCAGATGCCATAGTCACATTTCAAAACTTACAATTCATCCTATTTTTTACAATGAAATTCACGTTACATCTCTCACCCTCACATAATTTACCAAATTATCATTTTATTTCCCAACCTGAGAGGTTTGCTCAATCCAACACACCACTACCATGTCTTCCCCTCTCCACCATGCATGCCTCTATTACACCTTGGGGGCCGTCGACGGTGGTCAACGGTAGCCACGCTAACTTAAGGTCAAAATGAGGTGGAACGACCTTGATTTAGCAGCCATGGCCGAGCTTTGCTACATAGCTTGCGGGGCTCGCAAGCTTGTCACAGAAACTCATGGCTGGCCTTGGCCCTTGTGAGCTCAAGGCTGACCTCACACAGCCTCAACGACCATGAATCGCAAGCTTAGGCCAAGCTCACATGGCCTTGCTATCGCAAGCCTGGAATGATCTCGTCACAAACAGTTTCAGGGATGTCGGGAGAGGGACGTGTGAGAAGGGCATTTGATATAAAGAGCTGCATTAACCCCTAAATAAAAGTCATTTCAAACCTCTTCAATTTTCTTGGCTATAACTCTTGGGACTCATATACGCGCCATGCCGTATTGAGCAGTGAAAATCCAATGTATAAATCAAGCAAAACAAAGCACATATTCAAGGATAGAAGTAAAAGAAGATAAAATTGGGGACCTCATGACATCCATCTCCTTTTTCAATTTGGACAACCGGGTGCCAAAGCTGCCAAAAGTTCTGTCTTCACTCGATAGGAAAAAGTGCAAAAAAAAAAAAAACGAAAATTAATACATAAAAACTCTAATATTGATCTGTTAAAATTAAAAATAGATTGACTCAATATAAACATCTGAATAAACCAGTATAGTAATTTCTAAGGAAGAAATACTGTTTTTTCCCATGCATGGTGTGGCGAAACCGAGCTTCTCGTAGTGAGATTGCCATTTATTCCTTTTTCTTTTTTGTGAAATAGATATTAGTATCTATTTTTTTAAAAAATCCCGCGAAAGAAAAATCATTTCACTAACGTTTCTTTTGGCAAATTCTTTTTCGGGAATAGCATAAAAGAATCTTGTGCATTTCGGTCCCAAGTGGATGAATCCCATTTTCCCCTTCTCCAACTCAACAGATGCCTCCGAGATAGATACATTACAAGAAAAAGCCCCATTAACATGGATAATAATTGTACTAGAGAAAAGACTTATTACGTACAACTTTTTGTTATCAAGATCTCTCTTTATATATGCCACTTGCAATTGCATATCGGTACTCTTATAATTCCTCATCTAGATGTTTAATTAACAACAACAACAATAATAATAACAAAAATAGTAAGAAATCTTTTTAATTTGAATAACCGTGGGTTAGAGTTTTATTATGGTGATAAGCAAGTTAATTAATAGTTTGTTCAATCTTACCATTCCATTTCTTATCATGTTAAGGTTACATTTGACTCTAATGGGTTCCTGAATGAAAAATCCAAATACAAACATAAGTTACCACTTCATTATTCCTCAGAAGTTCAATAAAAATTTGAAGAAATTACACTAAACTCTAAAATTGAACATAAGAGGAAGAAATAAACATTATTATTCATTTGAGTCTAGAGAGTTCAAGGTTTTCCATGAAAATAAGACCAATAGTATGCATAAAATTGTGGGTTTTATCTTATAAAAATAGTCAACATGCAAGCAATCTTGCTTACAGATAAAAATTGCGTATGTATTATATATTACTTAAACTTTTGCTTGTGGGTGTTAGTGATTATGTGTAATCTCATGTTACGTCTCTAATTGATTAAGTCTGCGGATATATGTATCAACTTAAGATAGTAAACTTAAATTATGACTATGTAGGAGAAACAATGAATATATATATAGCCTTATATTCCTCGCCACTTTGTCCTTCATTGTAATGTAAAGTACATACCAAGCACATACTTATTTCTCTATTACTAACCTAAGTAGATATAAATAACCATAGATAATTAATTAGAGATATAGCACAAAAAGAGATTACCCATAACCTCAGACGCCGGGATAGTATCGATTAACAAAACGAAGGCCCGAAAATTATTGCACCCTTCATAATTAGTACAATGATAAAAAAAATAAAATGAAGGATAGTGAAGAAAGACAATGTGAAGCAAGCAATATGACGAGAACAAAAAACCGTAAGCCGTACAAAGGACATGCCGGTAGCTTTTCCGTAAGAAAAGAATCGTCATCGTGCAGCGCTTACTTTATCTCCATTCGCAACATGAAAATCGTTGTCAAAAAGATCATACGATATATGGCAATATCTAGAAGAACATTCTCATTCTCGTTCATCTATCAACCCCTTTTTTGCCAAGCTAATCCAATCCAATCCAAATCCTTTACCCACCTCAAACCCAATATCAATAAGCTCCCAATGATCAACGAAAGCTCATCAAAACTCAATCATCATCCCTCACAAGCTCAAGAATTTGCTCCCTGTCTCTTTCTACCTTTCATTTTCCTATATGTGCGCAGCCTCGCATTCATTGTCGTGTAGTTAAATTCTCTTCACGTTTCGCCTTCCATTGTCGAGATAGTAAGGACTATCGATTTCAAGTCGTTCTGACGTATTTTAGCATCACTAGCTTGTGCTTTTGCCAATGGATAGAATCAATAGAATGGTGTCGGAGAGGGCGGTGGTGATCTTCAGCAGGAGCTCGTGCTGCATGTGCCACACCGTCAAGATGCTCTTAAGTGAGTTCGGGGTCAACCCGGTAGTTCACGAGTTGGACGAGATCCCCAAGGGAGATTGAGCAGGCCCTCTCGAGGCTGGGTCGTAGCCCACCCGTGCCCACCGTGTTCATTGGTGGCGAGCTGGTGGGGGGTACCAACGAGGTCATGAGCCTCCACCTCAACCAGTCCTTGGTCCCGAGGCTTATACAAGCCAGAGCAATTTGGGTCTGATCGACATAATCAACTGTGCGGAAGTTACTAATAAGTGTGATATCGAGCCACACAAGTTTTGAGGACTGTTACTTATCGAATGCTGTACTAGTAGGGCTCACGACTTTTTGTCTTCGCTATGTACTCACTTTCATATGATCTAATCCTATCACTGTGATAGTTTTTCATTCTAAGTATTGATCGACGGAAGCACTGAATTTGAGAATTTAATTTGTCTTTGTGGCCATCGCGGGGTTGTTATCTACTAGATGATTGAAGTATACAGAATAAAATCTTTTGCGACAAAAAGTAAGTATTTATGTGAAGAAATTCAGATGGCCGAAAGAAAATTAAGATGCATCTTTCTAGCTAGGAAATGAAACGACTGATAATAAAAGGTAGAAACCTGGAATTTTAAGTGAAGTACTAGAGGGATATGTGTGCATTTGGTGTGTCTAATTAAAATGCCACATAGAGGGAAGACGATTTGTCTCGATTCTTAAACAAGCGTACCAAGAATCATCGCCATCGAGACGAGCACAACACTGTCTCAAAGCTGCTCGTCTCTCTGTATGCAACTCGACTTAGCTCTAGCTAGCTCGATTACATTGGTGGGTTTTTACAATGGCATCGAACACCAAACTCGTGCTTCGCGGCGGCAGCGATGGCCTTTGTGGTGGTGGTGGTGTGGCTGGAACAGCGTCTACACTGTCGATTCTGGTGACTGGCAAGGTCATTGGGGGCGACAACGGAGATGAGAGAGAAGGGGGAAGATGTATTGGGCTCTGATTACGGTTTAGGATTCCTGTGGCTAGTTTATTCTTGTTTCACTTATTTGTAATGATGAGACATGGATGCTCACCATATGCCCAAATTGCGGCATTCCGCTCGGTTGCAGCATTAACTCACCCTTTCTATACATCTCCAGATTCTCCACCGCGATAGATCTGAGTGACCATCATCAATATTTTGCAGTGCATGTCATGCCTAGTGATTGAATTGTTGAGCCAAAGTAGAAGAAAGAATGGGTATCGCCATCTCATGTCGCCGGTCTTTCCTGATTTTTAAATGATATTGTCGTAGAGTGTTTAGGCGTAACGATTCAAACCGATGGCCCTAGTTCAAAATCATTTCGATTGTACTGTTCTCACATTCACGAGTACTTAAGAGCGCAACATCCCGACGCCAATGAACGAAAGCAAAGAATGGTATTGTTTGTCGATAAATGTTTTACCAGTGTATCAGCCAACAACAACCGTACGAGTAATGTAATAAAGATTAGGACAACTCAAGTAAAAGGGTTTGAATAAGTTCACACCCTCTAAAAGAATCTGTCTAAAGAATTCACGACTCTTCCTGGTCAAGACTGTATGGTTAGGTTGCCATGGAGTGCAGACTAGAAGAACTCAAAGTAGATATTAGTCACTGCATGTGTCGGTTATGCTCCTAATGTTGTAACCACGTCGGTACAGGGTCAAGAAGGTGCACCTTTCGGATTCGATGCAGTGTAGTAGAAGTCCTAGCTATGAGGAACATAAAATGCGTAAACAATCAAAATATGATGCCAGCTTGATTTTAGATATGAATTCGTAGACAAGTATTCTAGAAACTGAGCTTATTAGTCATTTGCAGAATGAAGGAGCAGTGCCTGTTAGTGATTGTTCCATTGAAATGATTCGCAGTAGCTATACCTCTGGAAGCTCTGAGAATTGGATGCTAATGCCTCGCTTCAATGTAAGATCTATAGGATTTTTACCCTTAGCTTTATGGTGCACTTTGTTGACTAAGCTGATATGTGAAGACACTGGATCTAACATCCATTTATATGTTCCCTTTTTTTGTTGACAACATGATAGTGGTTGGTGGAGACAGACGCAGTTCCTAGCAGCCTTCATGGTCCTCCTGATATGATAACGAGAGGAGCCCTAGCTCCCAAAGTTTCTCTCATCGGAGGATAATTCTAGGTGTATCTTAATGAATGCCTAGGAAATTATATATATTTTTAGCGAGAAATGATAGTTATATGCCTGGAATAAGAAATCGGCTGCGCTATTCCACCCCTTAAAAAGCTTTGACACACCCTATAATTTAAATGGTCCAAAATAGCCCTCCTTGGGACCTCATTAATGACAAAATTGATATGAAAGAGGAAAAGCATACATCTATGTGTATAGATCAATCTCAAGATTTTTATTCACTTTCATTAACTATTGTTTCTTCTTCTTTCAGTGTGTGAGTCAAATAAGACATGCTCATTATGTTTTGTACAAGAGTCCTCTAAAATTCGAGTACTCTAATAAGCTTAGAACGCGAATGATAACTATTATATTCCTGAAATAGATCTATAGCCAAAAATAGAATTTTCAATTTCTATTCCCTAGACGAGTTTCTAAACACAGATACGCGTTTGATAACGACATAACATTTTGCTTCCCGGAACAAAAATTCGTTTCATAGGCTTTCTTAAATATCTCCCTAATGCTCTTTTCCATGCATCGATGGACGATAGCCGGCGGGGGGTGGCGGCGGCCAACGGTGAGAGGGGAAGGTGAGCGATGAGAAGAGTTTTTATTTCTCATTTTGTTCCAAAAATAGAAAAGTAGAAATTTTTACTTTTCATTTCTGTTCCAAACATATTTTAGACTAAATATTTGTTCCAAAAATAAAAAAAAAGAGAAATTGCATTATAAAACGGATTTCTATTCCAAACCTGTTCTTGGGGATTGAAAAATAGATTTGGCCAGAGATAGAATGGTTATTCTGTGCACCATTAGTGGCTTGAATTCTACTTCAAAAGAATATTAACAAAGTTATGATGTCTAGAACAATTATTTACAATTTCTCTCTAAAGTTTAATTTCTAATAACTCTTTGTCATATAAAATTTTCTGGTTCAAATTATTTTCAAAGTGGAATTCTTTGGTTAAAATTGTGAGCTTTTTATGATTATAGCTTAGGTTTGGGATATGTTAATTAATAAAGATTAGCAAGAAGGTTCAAACTAATCACAAACAATCCTTCAATGGATTTCACCTTAAGTACATTAATAAGTAGAAGGGAGGAAATTGAGTTTGTTAAAAAAAATGAATAGAAAATAACATAACGTTGTAGAATAAAACAACATTGTTTTGATCAATACAAATAGTCTTTTTCGTGACAATGTGCACGTTTTATATTTTCAATAAATAACAACTTTCATCATTTTCATTTGTGATTTTGAACAATAAATTCTCTTGAGGTTTTTTCGTCAACTCAATAAATTATGGTCTAAAGCAGCCATTAGGGTCTAAAAATAGTGTAAGCCTAAGATACTTTGGGTTTTTAATAAAAAAATCATTGATTATCAATACTTGCTTATTCAGAAGCATATCTTCCCTGAGAAAAATAGACATGCATGTACTATCCCATCAAGAAAAACAACCCTGACCACATTTTGCGTGAACCCGCTTTCCAAAAAAATATTTGACACATTAAATCACAACATCCTTCGCTCACGTAACGCCCACCATCCCATTTTTTAGCCTTAGCCTATGTTTGATAATCAAGATAAAACTTAAGATATGATAAAATTTATCGTATCTTATGTTTGGTTCTCACCTAAGACAAAATAAAATCGGATATAAGAAGGATATAATTTGGATAAAAATATCCCATGAGGGAGGTGGGACAAAGATGGATAAGATTTTTTATATTCATGGTATAAAAGTTATTTTTCTTGAATAACAAACTTCTTAAATTAATAAAATGAAATAAAAATAAAAATTAACAACAAATAATAACAAAAATTTTCGTTTTCATTTATTCCCATGTTTATTTATACATGCTTTTTTTAAATCTGCAATATACATTAGGAAAATTCCAAATAAGGGACCAAAGTGCTCTCATTTTTTCAAATAAGGGCCTAAAGTGGACTTTATTTTAAATAAGGGCATGAAGTGCTATCATTTTCTCAAGTAAGGGCCTGAAGTGAATCTTGTTTTAAATAAAGGTACGAAGTGGCTATGTTAGTCTCAAAAAAGGGTCTGACTACACTGGATTCAAGGGCATTTTCGCCTTTTAATTTTTTTTTTTTTTTTTTTTGTACTTTTCTTTTCATAAAAAACAAATTCAAAAAAGAAAAAAAGCTAAAGTTAAAAAAAAAGAGAAGAAGGGAAAAAACAAGCGGGAGGGCTGCCCACTAGCGATGGGGTGGTGGCCATAGGCAGCCCTCTTGCTTGTTTTTTTTTTAAAATTTTTAATCTAATTTAACTAAATTTATTTTAAAATTATTTTTTGGACAAAAATGCCCTTTACTGGCCAGTGAGCCGGCAAGGTTAGGCCCTTATTTGGAATTTTCCCTATACATTATATATATTTAGTATTTATATTTCTTACATAGTTTAGGTATATTAGTATAGTTTATTATTTAATAAAATATTATTTAGGAATGATGTAAGGGAATAAAAATAAAATAAATAAAAGAGAGGGAAAAATAAAAAAAATAGTAAGTAAATAACCATGAAGAAGAAAATCAAAGCATTATACTTTTCGAAATTGCGAAGGTGAATGTTCATAGTTTCTCTCTCCAACTAGATTCAGCATTTGCTAGGTGATCTACCTCGTCAACGTTGCCGTAGCTTGTTTACATTTATTGGGGAAAATTATCCAAAAAGTCGTAAACCTAATGTACTTTTGCCAATTCAATTCTAAACCTTTTAAGTTTGTCAATTTAGTCTTAAACTTTTTCACTTCTTACCAATTAAGTTTATTTGGCCAATTTTAGCCTACTGATGGTGACGTGGTTGCTGGCTAGCAGTGGTCATTCAACCAACATTGAAGTGGCGATTTTTTAATTTTTTTTTTGCCCTTCTTCCCTCTAGCTAGTCCAACGACCGGCCAGAGGAGCATGCCAGTGAGGTTGACCTCGTCGGCCTCTGGCAAAGCTCGGCCCAACCGGCCACTGACAAGGGCGAGCCTTGACCACCGCTGCCAGGTCGAGCTCACCTAGCCAAGGGGAGACAAACTTGGAATAGCGCTGGCCGGCCTCACCTTGGCTGGGCGAGGCTCGACCTCACCGAATTTGAGTAGGTCAAGCCTCGCCTAGCCAAGGTGAGGCTGGCCTCGACGGCACTGGTCAGCCTTTTGCCTTGGCTGGGCGAGGTCAACCTAGTAGCAGTGGGCGAGGCTCGCCCTCGCTAGTGGCAGGCGGGGGCGAGCTTCACCAGAGGCCGGTGAGGTTGACCTCGCCGACCTGCACCTCTGGCCGATCGCCGAATCGGTAGGAGGGAAGAAGGGCAAAAAAAAAAAAAAAAGGAAACAAAAGAAAGAAAATATTAAAAAATTCGAAAAAAAATATTAAAAATTTTGAAAAAAAATTAAAAAATTGCAACGTCATTGTTGACCGGACGTTTGGCCCTGGTTGGCGGCTATGTCGGCACCGATCAGCCAAAATTGACCGGATGAACTCAATTAGTAAGAAGTGAAAAAGTTTAAAATTGAATTGTCAAACTTAAAAGGTTTAAGACTGAATTGGCAAAAGTGCAATAGGTTTAAGACTTTTTAGATAATTTTCCCCATTTATTGTCATAGTTGAACCGGTAGCTCTGGAATGCTACAATGAGCTCTTCTACTATTTAAGACTTAGATTGTAAGATAATGATTGATTTATCGACGAGCATTATCTCTACTTGGACATTTGTGGTTTCTTTAATAGTGGATTGTGAGAGATTTTTATCATCTCTGTTTGTGCATTTTTCAAGTTTATTTACATTCATATGCCGTTCATATCAAATAGTGGACATGATAGAATATGAAAATCTTCGACCTTATTACTTCTATTTACCAAATTATAGATAGTATATAACAAAATCCTTTGTTTTCATATCATATTTTATCCAGTTCTATCCTGATTTGAAATCTAAGCCAGCAAACGCATCCTTACTCATTGTAAATCGATATTAATTGTGTGATGCCGTGTTGAATATAAGCAAGTTCAGTAAACTTCAACCAAACACATCTTGACCAAACACTCAAGATTCCATCATAACACAGATCATTGTCGATACCATCTCGCATGATTTCGGATTTGAGTGTAAGTACTAGCGACGTTCTCGAGGACAAGTTCCCCGTGTGTGAAAGAATAGGCACGTGGGCAAATACATCTGCTGTGCTCGTCTATGTGAATAACCAAGATTCGACCTCACGACGACGCATGAAAAAGTGGGTAACAAAAGTCGAGCATCTTTTTTGCGTCCGCGTGATTTTTCAGGAGGGAGAATACATTACTATGTGATCTTGACCTTTCATGAACATTATCTCTTTGACAAGTGTGGACGAAATGCAAATCTTTCTTTCTTTTGCTTTTTCGTTTTTCGTTTTTGGCCTTTTGTAAGAAGTACTAGGAGATCACTTTCCTTTAACGGATGAGAAAAAGCAGTTTATATGACCATCCAATCAAAAAGGGATAAGATCCTTCTGAGAGAGAGAGATGGAGAGAACATCTCGGCTATCAAATTCAATATGATGATGTTCCTCCCAAAATGTCAATTTACATCATAATCAATCTAGATGACCCAAATCTTTTATGAAAACCCCCACAACATTTTCTTGTTAACATTAGAAAACCCAAAAACTATTTTCACTTTTTCATCAAAATAAAACAAGTAGCCTAATTTATAAAAAAGAAAACGCAAAAGCACTCTGAGTACATTGGATAAGTATGAATATTGACATTCATATATGCATAAAGATGTGAAAAGTCAAAATATCAAATTAAACTAAAAACTTATTCAAATTATATATTATAGGAAAAATTGCAAAAACCATGTTCAAATTTACTTCATATCAAATGCCATAGTCACATTTCAAAACTTACAATTTATCCTCATTTTTTACAATGAAATTCAAGTTGCATCTCTCATCCACACATAATTTACCAAATTATCATTTTATTTCCCAACCCGAGAGGTTTGCTCAGTCCAACACACTCCTACCATGTCTTCCCCTCTCCACTATGCATGCCTGTGTTACACCTTGGGAGACCGTCAACGGTGGTCAACGGTAGCCATGCCAACTCAAGGCCAAAATGAGGTCAAACAACCTTGATTTAGCAGCCATGGCGTAACTCTGCCACATAGCTTGCGGGGCTCGCGAGCTTGTCACGGAAACTCATGGCTGGCCTCGGCCCTTGTGAGCTTGAGGCCGACCTTGCACAACGTCGGCGACCGTGAACCACATTAGGCCAAGCTAATGTGGCCTTGCTTTAGCAATATTGGAAAAAGTCATTTCAAACCTCTTCAATTTTCATGCCTATAACTCTTGCGACTCATATGTTGATGATCATATACGCACCATGCTGTATTGAGAGTCAAAATCCAATATATAAAGAAAGCAAAACAAAGTACATATTCAAGAATAGAAGTAAAAGAAGATAAAATTGGGGACCTCATGACATTCATCTCCTTTTTCAATTTGGACAACTCTTTTTAGTCGCGCCGGGTGCCAAAACTGCCAAAAGTTTTATGTCTTCACTCGATAGGAAAAAAATTTTTAAAAAAAAAGACGAAAAAAAATATAAAAAAATCTAATATTAGTCTTTTAAAAGTAAAAAAAGATTGATTCAATATAAATATCCGAATAAACTGGTATTGTAATTTCTAAGGAAGAAATATTTTTTTCTTTCATGCATGGTGTGGCAAAACTGAGCTTCTCATTGTAAGATTGCCATTTTTTTTTCTTTTTTTTCACGAAATAGATATTAGTATCTATTTTTTTGAAATCCCACGAAAGAAAAATCAATTCACTAACGTTTCTTTTCACAAATTTTTTTTTAGGAATAGAATAAAATAATCCTGTGCATTTTGGTCCCAAGTGAATGAGTCCCATTTTCTCTTTTTCCGACTCAGCAGATGCCTCCGACATAGATACATCGCGAGAAAAATCCCCATTAACATGGATAATAATTGTACTAGAGAAAAGACTTGTACGTACACCTTTTTGTTCTCGAGATCTCTCTTTATATATGCCACTTGCAATTGCATATCGGTACTCTTATAATTCCTCATCTAGATGTAAAACAACAACAGCAACAACAACAACAACAATAATAATAATAATAAGAAATCTTTTGAATTTGAACAACGGCGGGTTAGAGTTTTATTATGGTGATAAGCAAGTCAATTAATAGTTTGTTCAATCTTACCATTCCATTCTTATCACGTTAAGATTACACTTGACTCTAACGGGCTCGTGACTGAAAAATCCAAATACAAACATAAGTTAACACTTCATTTTTCCTCAGAAGTTGAATAAAAATTTGAAGAAATTACACTAAACTCTAAATGGAAAATTAGAGGAAGAAACAAAAATTATTATTCATTTGAGTCTAGAGAATTCAAGGTTTTCCATGAAAATAAGACCAATAGTATGCGCAATGTTAAAAAAAATTGAGGGTAGTGAAGAAAGACAATGTGAAGCAAGCAATATGAAGAAAATAAAAAAGGGCAAGCCGTACGAAGGATACGCCTAAAGCTTTTCCGTAAGAAAAGAATCGTCATCGTGCAGAACTTACTTTATCTCTATTCGCAACATGAAACTCGTTGTAAAAAATGATCATATGATGTATGGCAATATCTAGAAGAACATTCTCATTCTCGTTCATTTATCAACCCCTTTTTTCCTAGCCAATCCAATCCAATCCAAATCCTTTACCCACCTCAAACCCAATATAAATAAGCTCCCAATGATCAACGAAAACATCAAAACTCGATCATCATCCCTCACAAACTCAAGAATTTGCTCTCTGTCTCTCTCCCTCTCATTTTCCTATACGTTCGCAGCCTCATCGAATTTGCTTCACATTTCGCCTTCCATTGTTGAGATAGTAAGGACTATCGATTTCAAGTTGTTCTGACGTATTCGAGCATCACTAGCTTGTGCTTTTGCCAATGGATAGAATCAATAGAATGGTGTCGGAGAGGCCGGTGGTGATCTTCAGCAGGAGCTCGTGCTGCATGTGCCACACTGTCAAGATGCTCTTAAGCGAGTTCGGGGTCAACCCGATGGTTCACGAGCTGGACGAGATCCCCAGGGGGAGGGAGATTGAGCAGGCCCTCTCGAGGTTGGGCCGCAACCCGCCTGTGCCTGCTGTGTTCATCGGCGGCGAGCTGGTGGGGGGAACCAACGAGGTCATGAGCCTCCACCTCAAACAGTCCTTGGTCCCGAGGCTTATACAAGCCGGAGCAATTTGGGTCTGATCGACTTAATCAACAGCGCGGGGGTTACTAATAAGTGTGATATCGAGCCACACAAGTTTCGAGGACTGTTACTTATCGAATGTTGCACTAGTAGGGTTCACTACTTTTTATCTTCGCTATGTACTCACTTTCATATGATCTAATCCTATCCCTATGATAGTTTTTTTTGCTAAGTATTGATCGATGGAAGCACGGAATTTGAGTTTTTAATTTGTCTTCGTGGCCATCGTGGGGTTGTTATTTACTAGATGGTTGATGTATACAGAATAAAATCTTTTGCAACAAAAAGTAAGTATATATGTGAAGAAATTCAAATGGCCGAAAGAAAATTAAGATGCATTTTTCTAGCTAGGAAATGAAATGACTGACAATAAAAGGTAGAAACCTAGAATTTTAAGTGAAGTACTAGAGGGATATGTGTGCATTTGGTGTGTCTAATTAAAATGCCACATAGATGGTAGACAAGTTGTCTCGATTCATAAAAAATTGTACCAAGAATCATTGCCGTCAAGTCGAGCACAACACTGTCTCAAAGCTGCTCGTCTCTCTGTCTGCAACCCGTCTTAGCTCTAGCTAGCTCGATTACATTGGTGTGTTTTTCCAATGGCATCGAACCCCTAACTTGTGCTTCGCGGCACGGCGATGGCCTTTGTGGTGGTGGTGGTGTGGCTGCAACAGTGACTACACTGTCGATTCTGGTGACTGGCAAGGCCATTGGGGGCGACGACGGAGATGAGAGAGAAGGGGGAAGATGTATTGGGCTCTGATTACGATTAAGGATTGTTTTGGCTAGTTTATTCTTGTTTCAGTTATTTGTAATGATGAGACATGGATGCTCACCATATGCCCAAACTGCGGCATTCAGCTCGGCTGCAACATTAACTCACCCTTTATATACATCTCCAGATTCTCCACCGCGATAGATCTGAGTGACCATCATCAATATTTTGCTGTGCATGTCATGCCTAGTGATTGAATTGTTGAGCCAAAGTAGAAGAAAGAATGGGGTATCGCCATCTCATGCCGCCGCTCTTTCTTTATTTTTAAATGATATAGTTGACGAGTGTTTGGGTGTAACGATTCGAACCGATAGCCCTAGGTCAAAAACCATTTTGATTGTACTGTTCTCGCGTTCACGAGGAGTACTTAAGCACGCAACATCCCGATGCCAATGAACGCGAGCAAAGAATGGTATTGTTTGTCGATAAATGTTTTACCAGTGTATTAGCCAACAACAACCATACGAGTAATGTAACAAAGATTAGGACAACTCAAGTAAAAGGGTTTGAATAAGTTCACACTGTTGATGTTGTCTTGAATTCCATGAAGTTTCGATCGATTAGAGACACAGAAAAGTCAATTGGGAAGTCTAAGAAGGCTTGGAGCTTGCAAGCTACACATTTCAAATATATTTCCTATCTACATGAGATTTCATGGGAAATAGTCCTAATTCAATGTAATTGGGATATGTCATGATTTTCCAAATATTTAGGGGATAATCACTAAAGATTTATTAGTTAGTTTCCTAAATTGATAAGATCTTTAGGGTGGAATTTCTTTGGATTAGGGAAGTAGAGATATGGGGATCTATTTCTTCAATATTGAACCTTGTATCAAATATGCTCAAAAATAAGAAATCATCTCTCTCTCTCTCTCCTCTCTCTCTCTCTCTCTCTCTCTCTCTCTCTCTCTCTCTCTCTCTCTCCCATGGAGGTAGGCAGAATTCTTTCGCCGAACCACGTAAATCTCTATGTTCGAATTATTCTTGTTTCATATCATCTAGTTATGGGGCTCTTCCACACAACTATTGGTATCAAAGCAATCTAGGTTCTCCGTTCTTGTACTGCGACTTCTGACTAGATGGCTGAAAAAGGTTCGATCATTCGATTTGATATTGAATGATTCACCGGGAAGAATAATTTTACACTATGGCGGAAAAGGATGAAGGATCTGTTGATTCAACAGGGTTTATCAAAGGTTCTTCTGTGTAGATCGAACAAGCTAGTCACCATCACGGAAGATGACTGGGCCGACATGGAGGAGAGGTCGTGTAGTGCGATCCGATTGAACCTATCGGACGAGGCCCTTCAATACGTGGCAGAAATTGAATCTGCTCCAGAGGTATGGCTCAAACTCGAAAGCATCTACATGATGAAATCTCTTATGAACAAGTTGTTCTTGAAGAAGAGATTATATTTGCTTCAGATGAGTGAAGGAGGAGATCTGGTGGAATACCTCAACATGTTCAATCAGATGATCAGTGAACTTACAAGTAGTAAAGTTCGAGGATGAAGACATAGTGCTTCTACTGTTGGCGTCATTGCTGGGTTTGTTTGACCACTTGGTGACTACGCTTCTTTATGGCAAGGAAACCCTAGAGATCGGAGAGGTGACTGCTGCCCTAATTTCAAATGATACTTGGAAAAGGACAAGTAATTTAAAATCTTTGGGAGAGGGACTCTTTGGGAAGGAGAAAAATAGTCAAGGAAGAGGAAGACCAACGGATCGAGGATCGACCCGTAGGGTTCGATCAAAATCCAAGGGAAAGTTCAAAGGAAGATGCTACGAGTGTAATGAGAACGGGCATACCAAGAGATTTTGTCCAAATAAGAATGAGAAAGAGAAGAACAGCTCGGATGAAGCAAGTGTAGTCGACAGTACTGAGACCAATGATGGGGACATCTTGTCCATATCGTTGGGGAAGGACACCTTCGAAGATTCGTGAATTTTGGACTTTGGATGCACTTATCATATGTGTCCTCATCGAGAAGCCTTTGATGAGTACAAGGCATGTGATGGTAGTTCAGTTCTCATGGGGTATGACACTTCACGCAAGATTGTGGGAGTTGGAAACGTGAAAATCAGGATGTTTGATGGCATGATCAGAACCTGGTGGATGTGCGTCATGTACCGGGTCTAACGAAAAATCTGATTTCATTGGGAGCACTTGAATCCAATGGATGCAAGTACTCGGCTCAAGGTGGAGTCATGAAGGTGATAAAGAGAGCTCTTATTGTTCTAAAGGGACAGAGGCACGGGAACATAAATCTACTTATAGGAACCATAGTGCAAGGTGGAGCATTTATGTCCACGGATGCTAGCACGGAGATAGATAACACTTATCTATGACATATGCGTCTCGGGCATATGGGGGAAAGAGGATTGATGGAGCTTCACAATAGGAATGCACTCCAAGGTATGAAAACATGCAAATTAGATTTTTGCAAATATTTGTGTGTTTGAAAAACAATGCAAAGTACGGTTCAAAGTTGCAACTCATATGAGTAAGGGCGTGCTCGAGTATGTACATACGGATGTATGGGGTCCTTCATCCAGTAAAGTCAAAAGGCGGAAAGGAATACTTCGTGACATTCATTGACAATTTCTCTCGGGAAGTTTGGTTCTACTTCATGTGACACAAAAGTGAGGTCTTTGACAAGTTCAAAGAATGGAAAGCCTAAGTTGAGACTTCAATGGGGAAGAAGTTTAAGTGCTTGAGATTGGACAATGGAGAAGAATACAAATCAACAACGTTCATGGTGCTTTGCAAGAAAGAAGGGATTAGATGCCACTTCACAGTTCCAAACACACCCCAACAGAATGGCATAGCAGAAAGGATGAACTAGACTTTATTAGAGAGAGCTTGGTGCATGAGGTTGCATGCGGGACTGAGCAAGGAGTTTTGGGAAGAAGCTGTCTGCATGGCATGTTATCTTGTAAATCGGTCTCCATCAACTGCAATTAAATGCAAAATTCCCGAAGAGGTATGGATTGGTACAATTGTCGATTATTCTAATTTAAGAATATTCGGTTGTCCTACTTTTGTACATGTGCAGAGTTTGAAGCGCTCGAAGTTGGATTCAAAGTCAAAACAGTGCATATTTCTCGGTTACGAGAAAGGAGTGAAAGGTTACAAATTATGGGATCCAAGTGAGAAGAAAGTTTTGATGAGCAAGGATGTTGTTTTCGATGAATTTGCAATGTTGAAGTCAAGCTGCGTGCCACACGTGGCTGCTAAAGAGGAGAGTGATAAATTTATTGTTAAGGTGGAGCTTGAAGTTAGAGAATCTGCAGAGAATGGTGAATCATCCGATGAAGCTCCGGGAGTTAAAGAAATGGTAGAAATTCCTCGTACCATTGCGATGGGTCGAGGAAGGCACACTCTCAAAGCACCGAAGAGGTACGGTTTTGAGGACATGATTGCTTATGCTCTTATCGTGGGCTCCAACGATCCAAGCTCCTATCATGAAGCTTTGAAAAGTGATCACAAAGAAAAGTGGATGACCGCGATGATAGAGGAGATGAAGTCATTATAAAAGAATGAGACGTGGGAACTTGTGAAGAAGCCCAAGGATCGGAAAGTCATTGGCTGCAAATGGGTTCTTCGAAGAAAGGAAGCAGCAACAGAGAAAGAGCAAGAGAGATACAAGGCCCGACTTATTGCTAAGGGCTATGCACAGAAGGAGGGGATCGATTACGACGAGATATTTTCTCGGTTATAAAACACACGTCAATTCGTATTTTACTAGCTATGGTGGCCATGTATGACTTGGAGCTCGAGCAACTAGATATGAAGATGGCATTTCTTCATGGTGACTTCTAGGAGAAAATTTACATGGAGCAGCCTAAAGACTTCAAGGTGGAAGGGAAAGAGAATCATGTTTGCTTGCTTAAGAGATCACTTTACAGTTTGAAGCAATCTCCGAGGCAATGGAATAAAAGGTTTGATTCTTTTATGCTTCGTATTGGCTACATGAGGAGTGTGCATGATTCTTGTGTCTACTACAGAGTTTTGGATGATAAGTCACTTATTATGATGATGCTCTATGTTGATGATATGTTGATTGCTACAAGAAACATAAGAGACATCATTTCCCTAAACTCTTAGTTAAGCAACAAAGTTTGAAATGAAGGATCTTAGTGCTGCAAAGAGGGTCCTTGGCATGGAAATCTTTTGAGATAGATGTGTAAGGGTAAATCAAAAGAAGTATCTTGAGAAGGTCTTGGAGTGTTTCAACATGGGAAAAGCTAAACTAGTTTGTACACCCTTAGCAAATCACTTCAGATTATCGGAGAAGCAATGCCCTAGTTCTCATGAGGAGGTTGTAAAGATGTCTCGAGTACCCTATACCAGCACAATAGGGAGTCTCATGTATGCTATGGTTTGTAGCAGACCGGATTTGGCTCATGCAGTGAGTCTCACCAGTCGATACATAAGCAATCTGGATAAGGAGCATTGGGAAGCTGTTAAGTAGATCTTTTGTTATTTGGTTGGAACTACTGAAATGGGTTTGATGTTCGATTCAAAGGAAGAATTGATCAATTTAGCAGGTTATGTCGATTCGGACTTCGCTAGTGATTTGGACAAGTGAAGGTCCATCACGGGATACGTCTTTACTCTTGGAGTTGGAGCTATTTTGTGGAGGGCAATACTTCAATCTACTGTAGCATTGTCTACAATTGAAGCTGAGTATATGGCGACAACTGAAGCTGGAAAGGAGGGAATAAGTTGACTAGTTTGGTCATGGAGTTGGGTTTAAAGTAGGAAAGTGCTACACTATATTGCAATAGCCAAAGTGTAATATGTCTCACGAAGAATCAAGTGTTTCCTTTCAGAAACAAAACACATTGAAGTTCAGTATCACAAGATTCGAGAATTTATGCAGAATGGTAGCATTGCTTTGAAGAAAATCCATACAAAAGATAACCTCGCAGATATGCTCACGAAGATGGTTACTACGAAGAAGTTCAAGTCCTGTAAGGACTTGATTTCTCTCGCCCATCATTAAAGTTGATGGAGGCCGCACCAGTCTAGGTGCGGGCATACCTTTGTGAAGGTACGGTGGAGAGAAAGATATAAACATTTTCTTGGCTCGAGTGGAGGCTTGTGGTTTATTCAAGCCAAAGGTGGAGATATGTTGATGTTGTCTTGAATTCCATGAAGTTTCAATCGATTAGAGACTCGAAAAAGTCGATTAGGAAGTCTAAGAAGGCTTGGAGCTTACAAGCTACACATTTCAAATATATTTCCTATCTACATGGGATTTCATGGGAAATAGTCCTAATTCAATGTAACTGGGATATGTCATGATATTCCTAATATTTAGGGGATAATCACTAAAGATTTATTAGTTAGTTTCCTAAACTAATAAGATATTTAGGGTGGAATTTCTTGGAATTAGGAAAGTAAGGATATGAAGATCTATTTATTCAGCATTGTACCCTGTATCAAATATGCTCAAAAATAGGAAATTGTCTCTCTCTCTCTCTTCCGTGGACGTAGGCAGAATTTTTTCGCCGAATCACGTAAATCTCTATGTTCAAATTATTCTTGTTTCATCTCATCTAGTTAGGGTTCTCTTCCGCACAACACACACCCTCTAAATGAATCTGTCTAAAGAATTCACGACTCGTCCTGGACAAGACTGCATGATTTTTTTTTTTTTGGTCAAACAAGACTACATGGTTAGGTTGCCATGGAGTGCAGACTAGAAGAACTAAAAGTAGAAATTAGTCGCTACATGTGTCGGTTTATGCTCCTAATGTTGTAACCATGCTGTTACAGGGTCAGGAAGGTGAAGCTTTCGGACTCGATGCAGGGTACTAGAAGTCCTATGAGGAACATAAAACGCCTAAACAATCAAAATGTGAGGATGCTAGCTTGATTTTAGATATGAATTCGTAGGGAAGGGTTCAAGAAACTGAGCTTATTTGCCATGGTGCTGTGCCTATTAGTGATTGTTCCAATGACAATGATTCGCAGTAGCTCTGAGACTTGGATGCTAGTGCCTCGCTTCAATGCAAGATCTATCGGATTTTTACCCTTAGCTTTATGGTGCACTTTGTTGACTAAGCTTATATGTGAAGACACTGGAGCTAACATCCATTTATATGTTCCCTTTTTCCATTGACAAGAGGATAGTGGTAGCTGGTGACAGACGCAGTTCCTAGCAGCCTTCATGGTCCTCCTGATATGATCACGAGAGGAGCCCTAGCTCCAAAAGTTTCTCTCATGGCAATTACCACGAGCGTTAAGCATCGCATATTAAGAAGAACAAAGCAACGAGCGACGAGCCCTTCCTTTCTTGTTTAATAATCGAGCCATAAACTCAAACAATGGAGACTTACAACAGAGTTTGCAAATTGTGTCATATTGAACGCCTAGGAAATCACATGTTTTTAGTGAGAAATGATAGTTATAAGCCCTGAATAAGATATTGGCTCACGCTATTTCCACATCTTAAATAGCTTTATACACGCACTATAATTTAAATGGTCCAATATAGCCCCCTCTAAGACCTCATTAATGACAAGATAGCTATGAAAGAGGAAAAGCATACATCTATGTGCATAGATCAATCTCAAGATTTTTATTCACTTTCATCAAATATTGTTTCTTCTTCTTTTTGTGTGTGTGTCATTATGTTGTTTGCAAGAGTCCTATAAAATTCGAGTATTGTAACGAGTTTTTTTGGCTGCAATTCTATTTTAAAGTAATATTAACAAAGTTATGATGTCTAGAACAATCATTTACAATCTCTCTCTAAAGTTTAATTTCATTTAACTCCTTGTCATATAAAATTTTCGGTTCAAATTCTTTTCTAAGTGGAATTCTTTAGTTAAAATTGTGAGCTTTTTAAGATTGCAACTTAGGTTTGGGATATGTTAATTAATAAAGATTAGCAACAAGGTCCGAACTTAACACAAACAATCCTTCAATAGAGTTCACCTTAAGTACACTCGTAAGTACAAGGGAGGAAGTGGAATTTGTTAAAAAACGAATTGAAAATAATATAATGTGGCAGAATAAAATTAACATTGTTTTGATTAATGCAAATAGTCTTTTCATGACAATGTGCCGCTTTTATATTTTCAATAAATAATAACTTTCATTATTTCCATTTGTGATTTTGATCAATAAATTCCCTTGAGGTTATTTCATCAACTCAATAAATTATGGTATACAACAGCCATTTAGGGTGTGAAAATAGCGTAAGCGTAAGATATTTTGGGGTTTTAATAGAAGAATCATTGACTATCAATACTTGCTTATTCATAAGCATATCCTCCCTGAGAAAAATAGACATGCATGTGCTATCCCACCGAGAAAAACAACCCTAACCACATTTCGCGTGAACCTGCTTTCTAAAAAAAAATATACGACACATCAAATCACAACATCCTTCGCGTAGAATAACATTAGGGTCACACCCACCATCCCATTTTTGAAGCCTTAAGATACGTTTGGTAACTAGGATAAAATTGAGAATATGATAAAATTCATTATATCCTGTATTTGGTTCCTATCAAAGACAAAATAAAGTTGGATATAAGAGTGATATAATCTAGATAAAAATATCCAATGAGGGAGTTGGGACAATTGTAGAAATAATTTCTTATATTCATGGTCTAAAAGTTATTTTTCTCGAATAACAAACTTCTTAAATTAATAAAATCGAATAATAATTTAATGTAAACAATATTTGAATTGTAAAATGAAAAAAAAAAAAAAAACAACAAAAAATAATAATAATTTTCGTTTTTATTTATTCCCATTTTTATTTATATATTTGCATTTCTTTTTAACCTGTAATATATATTATATATTTTTATTATATATATTTATTACATGTTTTAGGTAATTAGTATAGTTTATTATTTAATAAAATTTTATTTAGGAATGATGGAAGGGAATAAAAGAATAAACAAATAAATAAAAGAGAGGGAAAAATAAAAAAAATAGTAAGTAAAAAAAATGAAGGCAAGAAAATCAAAGTTTTATACTTTTCGAAATCGTGAAGGTGAATGATCGTATTTTCTATCTCCGACAAGATTGGGCATTCGTTAGGAGATCTACCTTGTCAACGTTGTCGTAAACCGTTTACATTTACTGTCATAGTCGAACCGGTAGTTCTGGAATGCTACAATGAGCTCTTTTGCTATTTAAGATTTAGATTGTACAATAGTCGTTGATTTATCGATGGAGGTTATCTCTACTTGGACATTTGTGGTTTCTTTAGCAGTGGATGAGATTCTTATCATCTCTTTGTGCATTTTTCAAGCTCATTTACATTAATATGCCATTCATATCAAATAGTGAACATGATAGAACATGAAAATATCCGATCTTAATACTGTCATTCACCAAAGAATAGATAGTATATGATAAAATCCTTGGTTTTCATATCATATTCTATCCAGTCCTATTCTGATTAGAAATTCAAGCGGCCAAACGCATTACTCATTGCACATGGATATCAATTATGTGATGCCGTGTTGAATATAAGCAAGTTCAGTAAACTTCAACCAATCATATCTTGACCAAACACTCAAGATTCCATCCTAACAAAGATCGTTATTGGTACTATCTTGCATGATTTCATAATTGCGTGTAAGTACTAGCGACGTTCTAGAGAACAAGTTCCCCATGCCTGAAAAAACAAGCATATGGGCAAATACATCTGTTGTGCCCATCTATGTAAAGAACCAATATTCGACCTCGCGACGACGCATGAAAAAGTGGGAAACAAAAGTCGAGTATCTTTTTCGCGTGGACGTGATTTTTCAGGAGGGAGAATACATTACTATGTGATCTTGATCTTTCATGAACATTAGCTCTCTGACACGTGTGGAAGAAATGCAAATCTTTCTTTCTTTTGCTTTTCTGGTTTTTGTTTTTGGCCTTTGCTAAGAAGTACTAGAAGATCACTTTCCTTTAGCGGATGAGAAAAAGCATTTTACATGACCATCCCATTAACTAGGGATAAGATCCTTCTGAGAGAGAGAGAGAGAGAGAGAGAGAGAGAGAGAGAGAGAGAGAGAGAGAGAGAGAGAGAGAGAGAGCTTCTCGGCTATCGAATTCATTATGATGATGTTCGTCCTAAAATATCAATTTACATCGTAATCAATCTAGATGACCCCAATCCTTTGTGAAAACCCCACAACATATTCTTGTTAAAATTGAAAACCCAAAAGCTATTTTCACTTTTTCATAAATAAAAAAAAAAAAAGCAAGTCGCCCTATTTTCAAAAAAAAAGAAAACGCAAAAGCATTCTCAGTACATTGAAAATGTATGAATGTTGACATCCATATATGCATAAAGATGTGAAAAGTCAAATATCAAATTAAAATCAAAGCTTATTCACATAATTCTATATTATAGGAAAATTCCAAAATTATGTTTGATTTTAATTGCTTCGTATTAGATAGCATATTCGCATTTCAAAACCTACAATCCATCCTCATTTTTTTTACAATGGAATTGAAGCATCTCTCACCTGCACATAATTTACTTCATCATTTTATTTCCCAACCTGAGAGGTTTGCTCAATCCAACACACTACTACCATGTCTCCCCCCTCTCACTATGCATGCGTGTTTACACCTTCGGAGGCCGCCAACGATGGTCAACCGTAGCCGTGCCAACTCAAGGCCAAAATGAGGTTGAACAACCTTGATTTAGGTACCATGGCCCAACTCTGCTTCATAGCTTGCGGGGCTTGCGAGCTTGTCACAGAAACTCATGGCCTCAACCCTTGTGAACTTGAGGCTGACCTCGCATAGCTTCTACAACCGCAAACCGCAAGGTTAGGGCTGAGCTCATGTGCCTCGCTATTGCAATCCTGCAATGATCTCATCAAATACTACTTCAGGGATGCCGAGAGGGGACATGTGAGAAGGGCATTTGTTATAAAGAGCTGCAATTATCCCTAAATAAAAGTCATCTCAAACATCTTCAATTTTCTTGGCTAGAACTCTCACGACTCATATGTCAATGATCATATACGCATCATGCCGTATTGAGGAGTCAAAATCCAATGCAAAATCCAAAGCAAAATTATTTCAAGTAATTCTATATTATAGGAAAATTGCAAAAATTATGTTTGATTTTAATTGCTTCATAAAAAATAGATACTGTATTCGCATTTCAAAACCTACAATCCATCCTCATTTTTACAATGCGCATTACTCATTGCACATGGATATCAATTATGTGATGCCGTGTTGAATATAAAGCAAGTTCAGTAAACTTCAACCAATCATATCTTGACCAAACACTCAAGATTCCATCCTAACACATATCGTTGTTGGTACTATCTTGCATGATTTCATGATTGCGTGTAAGTACTAGCGACGTTCTAGAGAACAAGTTCCCCATGCCTGAAAAAACAAGCGTATGGGCAAATACATCTGTTGTGCCCATCTATGTAAAGAATCAATATTCGACCTCACGACGACGCACGAAAAAGTGGGAAACAAAAGTCGAGTGTCTTTTTCGCGTCCACGTGATTTTTCAGGAGGGAGAATACATTACTATGTGATCTTGATCTTTCATGAACATTAGCTCTCTGACACGTGTGGAAGAAATGCAAATCTTTCTTTCTTTTGCTTTTCTGGTTTTTTGTTTTTGGCCTTTGCTAAGAAGTACTAGAAGATCACTTTCCTTTAGCGGATGAGAAAAAGCATTTTACATGACCATCCCATTAACTAGGGATAAGATCCTTCTGAGAGAGAGAGAGAGAGAGAGAGAGAGAGAGAGAGAGAGAGCTTCTCGGCTATCGAATTCATTATGATGATGTTCGTCCTAAAATATCAATTTACATCGTAATCAATCTAGATGACCCCAATCCTTTGTGAAAACCCCCACAACATATTCTTGTTAAAATTGAAAAACCCAAAAGCTATTTTCACTTTTTCATAAATAAAAAAAAAAGAAAGCAAGTCGCCCTATTTTCAAAAAAGAAAACGCAAAAGCATTCTCAGTACATTGGAAATGTATGAATGTTGACATCCATATATGCATAAAGATGTGAAAAGTCAAATATCAAATTAAAATCAAAGCTTATTCACATAATTCTATATTATAGGAAAATTCCAAAAATTATGTTTGATTTTAATTGCTTCGTATTAGATAGCATATTCGCATTTCAAAACCTACAATCCATCCTCATTTTTTACAATGGAATTGAAGCATCTCTCACCTGCACATAATTTACCAAATCATCATTTTATTTCCCAACCTGAGAGGTTTGCTCAATCCAACACACTACTACCATGTCTCCCCTCTCCACTATGCATGCGTGTGTTACACCTTCGGAGGCCGCCAACGATGGTCAACCGTAGCCGTGCCAACTCAAGGCCAAAATGAGGTTGAACAACCTTGATTTAGGTACCATGGCCCAACTCTGCTTCATAGCTTGCGGGGCTTGCGAGCTTGTCACAGAAACTCATGGCCTCAACCCTTGTGAACTTGAGGCTGACCTCGCATAGCTTCTACAACCGCAAACCGCAAGGTTAGGCTGAGCTCATGTGCCTCGCTATTGCAATCCTGCAATGATCTCATCAAATACTACTTCAGGGATGCCGAGAGAGGGACATGTGAGAAGGGCATTTGTTATAAAGAGCTGCAATTATCCCTAAATAAAAGTCATCTCAAACATCTTCAATTTTCTTGGCTAGAACTCTCACGACTCATATGTCAATGATCATATACGCATCATGCCGTATTGAGGAGTCAAAATCCAATGCATAAAGAAACCAAAGCAAAATAAATCACATATTCAAGTATTGAAGCAAAAGAAGATAAAATTGGGGACCTCGTGAAATCTATATCCTTTTTCAATTTGGACAACTTTTTTTTGTGACGCTAGGAGCCAAATCTGCAAAAAGTTCTCTGTCTTCACTCGATAGGCGAAAAAAAAGACGAAAAATTAATATATAAAAACTCTAATATTAATCTGTTGAAAATAAAAATAAATTGACTCAATATAAATATCTGAATAAACCAGTATAGTAATTTCTAAGGAAAAAATACTGTTTTTTTCCATGAATGGTGTGGCAAAACCGAGCTCCTCGCCATTAGACTGCCATTAATTCTTTTCTTTTTCGTGAAATAGATATTAGTATCTAATTTTTTTGAAAGTCCCACGAAAGAAAAATCATTTCACTCACGTTTCTTTTCGCGAATTCTTTTTCAGGAATAGAATAAAAGAATCTTGTGCATTTCGGTCCCAATTGGATGAATCCCATTTTCCCCTTCTCCGACTGAGCAGATGCCTCCTAGATAGATACACCACAGGGAAAAGCCCCATTAACATGGATAGTAATTGTACAAGAGAAAAGATTTGTTACGTACCCCTTTTTGTTCTCGAGATCTCTCTTTATATATGCCACTTGCAATCGCATATTGGTACTCTTTTAATTCCTCATCTAGATGTTCAAACAGTAATAATAAAAAAAATCTTTTGAATTTTATTATGGCGACAAGCAAGTTAATTAGCGGTGTGTTCAATCTTGCCATTCCATTTTTGTCATATTTAAGCTTACATACGACTCTAATGGTTCGTGAATGGAACATCCAAATATAAGGACAAGTTGCCAATTCATTATTCCTCAAAAGGTTAATTAAGATTTGGAAAAATTACACTAAACTTAAAAAAATTGAACACAAGAGGAAGAAAGAAAAATTATTATTCATTTGAGTTGAGAAAATTCAAGGGTTTCCAGGAAAACTAGACCAGTAGTATGACTGTCATGAAATTTAAACATTGTCAAACATATTGCTTAAACTCTTGCTTGTGGGTGTTAGTGAATATGTGTGATCCCTCCAAGTTTCGTGATATCTCTAACTGATTAAATTTACGGACGTGTATTACGGTTGTATATGAAACACTATGAGTTTATATCTTAACCACGGTCTACATATAACCCTATACTCCTCATCTCTTTAACCTTCGTTGTCATATATAGTGTGTATCAAACACACTTATTTCTATATTTCAACAAAGATTATCGACCTCCGTTGATACATATAACCATACATGAAATCAATCGGACATATCGCACCATTCCAAAAGAGATTATACATAAGTTCCAGCACCGGGATAGGATAGACGCACAAAACAAAAGCCTGAAAATCATTGTCACCCCTCAAAAATCAGTGAAATGATAAACAAACAAATGAAGAGATAGCGAAGAGAGACATTGTGAAGCAAGCAACATGACGAACACAAAAGACGGGTTCCATCTGAAGCCGTACAAAGGACACCCCCCCATGGCTTTTCCGTAAGAAAAGAATCGTCATCGTGCAGCACTCTGCTTTATTTCCTATTCGCAACATGGAAATCGTTGTCAAAAACGATCATGCGATTTATAGCAACATCTAGAAAGAAAAAACATTCTCATTCTCGATCATCCATCAACCCCTGTTTTTCCTCGCCACGCTAATGCAAAAATCCTTCAACACCCCCCCCCCCCTCGGACACAGTATAAATAAGCCCACGATGCTCCTCGGAAACTCATCAAAACTCAATCATCTTCTCTCACCAGCTCAAGAACTCACTCTCTCTCTCTCTTTCTCTGTCCCTCCCGTTTTCGTATACGTTCTCAGCGTCGCATTCATCCTCGTGAAGTCGAGTTCTCTTCGCATTTCACCTTCCATTGTCGAAATAGTAAGGACCTGTCGATTCCGAGTAGGTCGGCGTGTTTGAGCATCGCCAGCTTGTGCTTCTCTGCCAATGGATAGTGTCAATGGAATGGTGTCGGAGAGGCCGGTGGTGATCTTCAGCAAGAGCAAGTGCTGCATGTGCCACACCGTCGAGATGCTCTTCCGCGAGTTCGGGGTCAACCCGATGGTCCACGAGCTGGACGAGATGCCTAGGGGGAGGGAGATAGAGCAGGCTCTCTCGAGGCTGGGATGCAGCCCGACCGTGCCCGTCGTGTTCATCGGCGGCGAACTGGTGGGGGGGACCAATGAGGTCATGAGCCTCCACCTCAATCGGTCCCTGATCCCGAGGCTCAAACGAGCTGGGGCTATGTGGGTCTGATCGACTTATCCAACCGCGAGGAGGATAGCAATAAGTGTGATTTCGAGCCACACTAGTTTTGAAGATAATATAACTTATCAAATGCACTACTAGTTGGGTTACGGACTCTTTACCGTCGCTATGTACTGACTTTCATATGATATAATCCTATATCCATCACTTGTGAGATTCTGTTTTGCCGTAACGAGTGCTCTCTAGCTAATAAAATCAAGTTTGAACTTACATTTTGGATAGTTGTTGTTAAAGATAGAAACCGATTTTGTCGTGGCCATTTCCTGTTTACTATGCCCCGGCTGGTTAAAACCAGGAAGAAAAGAAATGGCAAACCTAAACTTTTAAGTGAAGAAGTGGAGTGATATGTGTACATTTGGTGTGTCTAATTGAAAAAATCCACGTAGATGTTAAACAAGAGTTGTCTCGATTCATAAATAAGTGTACAAACAATCGATGTCGCAAGGCCGAGCGCGACAGTGTCTAAAAGCTCCTTCTTTCTCTGTCCGTAACACTACTCAGTTCCAGCTAGCTCCATTACACTGGTGAGTAGTTCCAATGGCATCGAATGCTGACCCCTTGTGCTTGGGAATAGAGAGAGGAGAGCATCCGTCGCGGCGGTGATGACGATGAAGATGAGAGAGAAGGGGGGAAGATGTATCAGGCTACAATTACGGTTTAGGGTTTCTTTGGTTTGTTTATTTTGTTTAACGTCGAGTATACATAAGGGCAATGACGATGCTCATCACGGGTCTAAACAGCGCTTCTGCTCGGCTGCAGCATCACCTCACCCTTTCTCTATATCTTACTTTCTCCTTGTTTAACGTCGAGTATACATAAGGGCAATGACGATGCTCATCATAGGTCTAAACAGCACTTCTGCTCGACTGCAGCATCACCTCACCCTTTCTCTATATCTTACTTTCTACGAGGCAATAATTTCGAGCAACCGTCTTCAATTTTTTTGCAGTACATAAATCGGATTAAGACTAAGGATCGAATTGTCGAACTGAATTACAAGAAAGAAAAGGTATTGTCATCTCGTGCCGTTATCTTTTGCCGATTTTCAAACAACATTTTTATCGAGTGCTCTAGCATAACCATTAGCGCCGTTGGTTCCGGCTCAAAAACCATTTCGGTCTGTACCATAATCGTTCACAAGCAGTTCATTGGCCGACTCAAGCGGGCGACACTCCCGATGCCAAGGGAACGCGAGCAAAAGTTCCCTCACTGTGGAGTCTGTTCGCAAGCAAGCAAAAGATTCGGATTGTTTGTCAATAAACGTTTGTTCACTCGACCGTATAGATCGACAACAACCGTACGAGCAGTGTACAAGATTAGGACAACTCAAGTGAAATAAAAAGGGTTTGAACACAGCTAAACCCCTCTAAAAGAAGCTTTCTAAACCGTTCAGAAGCGGCACCACTTTAAAAAACGAGAAAAACGAGAACAAACCCTTGTTTAAAACTAGAAAAAAATCCTTGTCTTGAAGAAAATGACCCCGCACACCTTGGGCTCTGGCACCACCTACGCCATGATGGACTGACTCGACTTGATCAAAGGCCGAGACCGGCACTTATCCTCGATCTGTCAAACGAGTAAGTAAGATCAAAAAATGGTCCAACCCAATTAGATCCATTTCCATGCGATGCCAATATAGTGACCCATATCCGACTCGACCCGATCAATATTACCAAAACACTTCCACGTTCAAAATTATTTATGACCTATTTACTAAGTATAATTAATTCATACAATAATTTAGTCCATCGTACACGGATTAAATTGAGTATGCGATCCGTTTCGACGGAATCTAACATCCGTCGTTGTACCATTATCCTTGCCAGGTCTATTTAACAAGAACCGTCTCGATCGTCAACGATACTCTCACCGGAGCAAGCCGCAAACAGAACCGCGACGTCTCACGTCCCCACGTCGGATCACGTATCGGTCTCGTCGGAGTGCTAATATAACCTAACATTCCCTTCCGAATGAGGAGGAGCTCTTGTCCAGGAGCCCCCATCCCATAAGCCCATTACAGGGAGGGCCGTGGCTGGCTAGGGGGGGGAACCCCTTCCATCCATCGGCCGCGCGTGTACCGCACCGTCCACGGAACCGCGTGGGGGTGTGGGGGGACAAGGTGGGGGGGAGCTTCTGGGACCCACCCCCGAGTCCCAATAATAATAAGAAAAGAAAGAGGGGAAACCAGGAAGAGAACAAAAAGGAGACCAAAAGGTCAGGGGGGTGTGTCCGGACCGGACGTGGCCCGCCAAAACCGCACGAATTTAATGCAAATCTTGTCAGGACCTTGACCTCTCTCGTCCTCCTGCCCCCACCCCCAAGCCGTACCCCCATCCAACGGTCACATTTCGGCCCCCGTTTTGAAGTCGAGCTGGACCGGACCCCCCCCCCCCCCCCGGCCCCACCACCTCCACCTCACACACACACACACAGAAAAACAAGAAAAAAAAAAAGATCTTCTGCAATATCAGGTCAAACTAGTTTCTCTCTCTCTCTCTCTCTGGGGTTAATAATTTTGCTTGCGAAGGAATGTCGATCTAGTTATTAGATCTGAATCATCTACCATTTACCCCCCCCCCCCCAAGCCTAATTGATCAGAACTAATTGCTTTGAATAAAAAAAGGTGGGACGCGCTTTTAACCCTTCCAGACTAACTTTTGGTAAAGAAGAGGAGGCCGAATATTACAAGAAAGGATATAGTTAGGATAATATAATCTTTATATGGGTGTGGGATAAGGGCCCTGTGGCCAAATGCGGAGCGCTAGTCGTTAGCCCCTTCATGGCTAAGTCCGGAGCTACAGTTGTTGTCTCCCTGTGTCTCGCACGTATTTGTCGCATGAGTAGAGGCGCGCCTTTGTCGAGAGCCATTATGTTGATATTCAATTCATCTGAGGTTGGACATTTAACCTAGTTAGGATGTCCATTTATCTACCGAATATCGTATAAGATCTTAAAAATCATAACTTTATCCAATCAGATCCGGTCAGATATCCTATTCGATAAAACAAAAAAGGTCCAAACAATCAAACGAAGCTTTCGAAGCAATCATTGAGCTATAAAAACTCAACTCGCAAGTACTCGAGGCGAGGGGGGAGTCGCCTCCCTATTATTTTTGCAATTTCACCACCGTGACATTGCCCCCCCCACTTTCCGCCCGAAGAAATTGCTCGTGTAAGTTCGAACAATTCCCCCTTTTTATTTTTTTTTAACTAATTCAATATATAAAGATAAGAAAAGCAGCAAACGCCAAAGCCAATCTGCACCATCTCATCTCCCCGTCTGTCCTTCTCTCTCTCTCTCTCTCTCATTCACGCTCACGCTCACGCGCACCCTCTACTCTCTCGCCACCGCCACCGCCACCACCGAGGCAGTGCGGCCTCCTCCATCGGCGCCCGCGCCCGCCGATCTCCGCCGCCGGCGCCGGCGGCACGACGCGCGCGCGCCTGAGCAGGATGCTGAATCCGAACTTCGCGTCCTCCTTCGCCGCCTCCTCCTCCTCCTCCTCCTCCTCCTCTCTGATCTGTTCCCACGCGCGCCGTTGCTCGCTCGTTCGCTGAGGGAGCGTGCGAGCTCAGCTCGCCGTCGACGAAGTTTTTTTTCCCGAAGAGGAACTTGCATCATCTACCTTTCGGGCTCCGAGAGCGTTGGTTTGGGCAGGGATTTCTCGTGCCGATGCTGCTCTTGGGTTGAGTTTCGAGCTTCTGGAGTGTTGACGTGTCGGTGTCGAGATTCGTTTTTAGAGCTTCTCGGGCCGGGTTTGAGCTCTTGAGGGGAGAGAGGAAAAATGTTCGGAATCTCGCGCCGAAGGATGAAGCTCGGGAGGTAATGCGCGTCCGGGCGTTGCTTTCCGGTTTCTCTCGTGCTTTCGTGGTCGCTGTTTCGATTTTGTTTTGGCAGTTGAATGCTGTTGCTTGCTCTAGAAAATTCTTCGGTAGTTCGCTGTGAGAAGGTTCGAGTTATTTTGCGGATGTGGGTCGGCTTGATTAACTTCATTTGTTTGTGATTACGTTGGGAAGTAGCTTGGAGTAGACTGTAGAAGGTCTGAGCTATAATGCTGATCTGGTTCCGCATAGTTATCTTCATGTGCGTGTGGTAAAAACTTTGGAAGGGAGACTATGTACTGTTAGGTTGCCGGAGAACATATGTGGGGGTGTAGACTAGAAGAAACTCGAAGTAGAAAGTAGTTGTTGCGTGTGTCGGTTATGCTCGTAATGTTGTGAACGTGTTGTTACAGGGTCAAGAAGGTGCAGCTTTCGGACTCGACTCAGGGTACCATAAGTCCTATGAGGCAAATAAAACGCGCAAGCAATCAAAATGTAAGGATGCCAGCTTGATTTTAGATATGAACTCGTAGGGAAGACTGCAAGAAACTGAGCTTATTTGCCCATTTACAGAATGAAGGTGCTGTGCCTGCTGGCGATCGTCCCAGTGAAAATGATTCGCGGAGTCCTTCCTCTACCCCCGAGATTAGTAGCTGTACATCTGGAAGCTCTGAGAATTGGATGGTTTTACCAGTAACTGGGGAGAAGCCAATGCCTCGCTTCAATGTAAGATCTAACGGAATTTTAACCTTAGCTTTATGGTGCACTTTGTTGACTACGGGCAGACGCTGGAGCTAACATCCATTTATATGTTCCCCTTTTTTTGTTGACAAGCAGCACGCGGCGACGGTAATTGAGAACAAGATGATAGTGGTAGGTGGTGAATCTGGAAAGGGCCTACTGGATGATGTTCAGGTATAAAATTATGTCCTTGAAGATTGCATGTTGATTTTGAATTATGTCTCCATTGGATGATGATAACAATATAATTCATGCAACTTTGCCATCTACTAATTATTCCAGGGAGCAATAAAGGTTCTCTTTTCCCTGTTCAGGTACTTAATTTTGACAGATTTTCGTGGACCAAGGCTTCTTCAAAACTTTACCTGTCACCAAGCAGTCTCCCTCTAAAAATTCCTGCATGTCGAGGTCACTCTCTGGTATGAGTAGCTCTCATGCTGCCTCCTGTCGATCCTTCTTTTCAAACATAGTATTGGCGCTTCTATTTTGCATTGTGTATTTTGAATCAGTTCAATATGATTAGTTTATGTCTTGTAAGGATTGCCTATTTACTTTATCTGGAAGCTTACAAATAAGATTTGCAAAGAGAAAAAACCTTGCTGGTAATAGAAGGATATTTCGGAATTAATGGGAGACAGGTGCATGACATTTCTTGGCTTTTTGCCCAAGGGGTAATTGATTGAAAATTGGAAAACTAACCAAGTTCATTAAAGTGATAATGGGACTATATCCAAGAAACAGTTCTATAAGGGAAGAATCTCTGATAATATGTCTGAGTAGAAACTTTCCGTTGTGTTTTGAAATGGCATGAAAAGGCATGCAAACTGAGAATTCAACAATGGCTAGGAAGAAGTACTAGCAAGTAAAAAATTCAGCAGCTTCTGGCTCCACCAGAAGTCTAAAACATATCAAGTCCAAAATCTTCCTGGAAGCTGTGGAGCTAATGAAATTTTAAATTTGTTTACCGTTTCTAGGTTTCTTGGGGGGAAAAAGGTGCTACTAATTGGAGGGAAAACTGAACCAGGGACTGATAGATTGTCAGGTAAGATCTTTCTTTCGCTGATCATGCTCGTATTGCTTTTTCCTTTTTCTACCTGGTGCTGAATTTACTGCACTGGTCCTTCACAGTGTGGGTGTTTGACACTGAAACAGAGTGCTGGTCTCTGATGGAAGCTAAAGGGGATGTACCGGTACACCTGTTTACGTCAATGGACACTACTTTGATTAAATTCTGCACACTTTGATGATGATGATGATGATGATGATGATGATGATGATGATGATGTTTGTGTTTTGATTGATCACCTCAGCAACAGCTGAATGCATGTGCTCATGTTCATTGCACTTGTTTGTTTCCATTTGTTTTTAAATATATCCTTGAATTAAAGCATGTCACCTGCTTGTGTTCTCCTTGAAAAGAGCTCCCATCTGAGTATAGATGACATGACATGATTAGAATTCTTAATTAGCTAGCACAAACTAGTTTTAGTGTTACTTAAAAAGTGCAGTACATGCACTTCTGTTTTCATGCCATCTTATTTGCAAAAATTCATATTTTTCCCATAGGGTGTTTAACGCTATCATAACAGCAATACACAAGTGTTTTTAAAACAACGTTGCCTCGATTAGTATAGTAATCATGTACATATTGCGTAAGGAAATGTTTACTTGTGTAACTTACCTGACCTTATAGTCTATTCTGTCCTTTTTTTTTCTGACCTGTCAAAAGGGCCTCAAATATAGTAATGAAGGCCCATGATGCTGAGTTTTTATTCATAAAGCCAATTTGCATTGCAGGTCTCTCGTAGCGGTCATTCTGTGGTCAGGGCAAATTCGGTTTTAATCCTCTTCGGGGGTGAAGATGCGAAAAGGAGAAAGCTAAACGATCTACATATGTTTGATCTGAAATCATTGACATGGCTTCCTTTACATTGCACGTAGGTGGATTTCTTTTTTCTGCTTGTCTGTTCATCACATTCTTGTCGTAACCCAGATTTCACGCACATGCAGGGGTTCGGGACCATCTCAAAGATCCAATCATGTTGCTACTCTTTATGAAGATAAAAACCTTTTTATTTTTGGAGGATCATCAAAATCCAGAGCATTGAATGACTTGTATTCGTTAGACTTTGAAACGGTGTGTTCGGTCTCTTAAGTTACCATTGTTCAAGACTCAATTTTATATCAGCATTCTTGTCTTACTTCAAATGAAAATTAAAGTCACCAGCTTTTGGTTGACCTGCTTTTTGTTTAGATGATTTGGTCAAGAATCAAGATTCGAGGCTTCCATCCATCACCAAGAGCTGGTTGCTGTGGAGTTCTGTGTGGAACAAAATGGTATATTGCTGGGGGTGGGAACAGGAAGAAAAGTATGCATCCCTGTCTAGAGATACCTTTTTTCTCTATGCTAATACTCTTAAACTTTTAAACTGTACTGGCTGAGTCATGTAATACGTTTGGCCCAGATAGACTATAACCATTCTGATTAGGCCCAAAAACAAATAAAGATTACTCTTTTAACTCCACATTGCTTCTCAATGTATTAACTGGAAGATGAGAGAACTTGAGAACCACCCCTTTTGTGACTTGAAGCATCATTTTCTCTTATATTTGTTTGTTCATGTGAGTCGTGTTCTATGAAATTGGTGTTTTGTCTTTTAGCTCTACTGAGTAACAACTTACGACAATGCTCAAGAAGTGTGGCATTGGGCAACTTTTGAATATATCTCTCTAATCATCTAGCATGCATCAGTTTGGTTAAATAATGGATTGGAGAAAGAGACTTATAATTGAAGTTCTCGCTGGTGTTCCTGAATGTCAAATTGTTATCTGATCTTGCTTATGGACCATGTCTTTAACAAATTTCTCCAGGACATTTAGAAACAGTCATCTTTGATGTGTTAAAAGAGGAGTGGTCTGTAGCTGTTGCATCACCTCCATCTTCCATTGCCACCAATAAGGTTATTCATATGTTTCCTTTTCCTGTTTCTTCATACAAGATTTGTGTTGAAGGATAGTACTGAATGCTTTTTCTTCTTTCTCAACTCTTATCTAATTGGTTGACCAAAAAAAAAAAAACCTCTTTATCTAATTGTACGGTTTGTACCCCTGCAATGCTGGGAGATATCACTGTCGTATATTGGCAATGCCATACCAACATATCACAATTCCAAATACTCTTTTCATACTTTACAAAACACAGAACAAGTACAGCATGCTGTTTGTTTTGCAATAAAATATCTAGCATGTGGCAGGACTACCCTTTTTCACGTTGACGTTGCCTGCTGCTGTTGTTTACAATCTTTAAAACTTCCAGGGGTTCAGCCTCGTGCTTGTACAGCACAAGGAAAAAGATTGTCTCGTGGCTTTTGGGGGGACCAGGAAAGAGCCATCAAATCAGGTTAGGATATTTTTAAATCGTTTTAAAACCAACAGTTCTTCCAATGATTTCTATGCTTTTTTCCGCTTTTTGTCTGTTAGTGGCGGACTTATTTTGATTTCTGAACTCTTGTCAGGTTGAGGTACTAGTCGTGGAAAAGAATGAGAGTCCAATAGACCGAAGACCTGTTGCCAAAAAAGCCGCTAGACCCCTGTTTGGGAGACGGTCATCTTCTAAAGGTCTGGCTACTCAACTAAGTAACGGTTCTTCACAGCGTTCAGTCGATTCAGTTGCTCGACAAAATCTAGCATCTACCATTGAGCAGCATGGTTCAGGCAGGAAGTCATTGTCAGAGTCCATACTCGTTGATCCAAATCCATCTTCTGGCAATGTCTCACTTCGGAAACAGTTTAGCAATGAAGAAGAATATAACAGGACTCAAAAGGTGGCTAAGCATCTTGAAGATGAAGGTTCATCATTACAGGTCAGTGGCATTACCGCTGGATCGCTTAAGTTGAAAGTGTTACAATTTTGCTTATTTCTTGCGTTCTTTCATAGAACTGAAAGCCATGACCTTTTGGTTAATTGTCGTTTTTGTTTTACATCGCAATTTTCGCAACTTAAAACCTAAATATATCAAGCCATGCTTATGAAGTCATACCATCTCCACTCCAACAATACAGCACCTGGATCACCCTTAATAACAAGAAGGATGGATAAGGGAAGGAGAAAATAAATCACTAGTTTGGAAAAACAGAAGCTTGGGAAGTCTTCCTATTTCAGCCAACTCCTTTTGTATTTTGATATCTTATTTCTTTCTTGGGAAGATGAAAGGAAAGTGGTCAAATTTGTTGAGCATATGAAGGGCTAGGATATACCAATGTTGTCATGAAAACAAGCACATGAAAGGGAAAGCCTTCCACAGTGTCCTCTATAATTTACTGTATATGAAGAGTGAGAGATTGGGGTCCATGTAAGTGTTCTAAACAGGCTTCCAGGACTAATCCCCTGGCAATATTTGTTGTGCATCATTTTCCTCTCTCTCTCTCTCTTATCTTTAAGTGAGAAAAACTCAGAGAAAGGAATGGAACTAGGTCTAATCATGCGGACTGCAAAAGTATCGTTTGCTGATGACTGTTTGTCAACATTAAGGAATTATGTCGTCAACATTGAGGAAATATGTCATCAACATTACCTGAATTGTCCTGGTATTGCTTACTTTAAAAGTGGTTCAGTTACCTCAGTACGAATTTAACTAATAATGAGTGAATGATTTTGTTTGTTTCAGGCAGCGGAACACATGAAAAACCATTCTGATACTGTCCAAACCAACTCCAATGGATGTAAAAGCATTGGGGAAGAGACAGCTTTGGCATTTGAAGATGAAAACCTGAGTCCCCGCATTAATGGGAATGAGAGCCTTCCGGTTAGCAAAGATGATTTAGTATTCATGGAAACTAATTGTAAAGTTGGAGCACCTCCCTCTACTTCAAGCATATACCAGTTCTACGAAAAAAAAATAGCCTCCCTTATCAGAAAAAATGGAATATTGGAAGGACAGTTGGCGGCTGCATCCACAAACCAAGAAGCTACAGAGAAAAGCTTCTCATCCGTTCTCAAGTCCAAACAGGAGATGGAGAAGAAATTGGCCGACACTATGAAGGAGACGGAGCTGCTGAAGGAAAAGCTGGCTGATCTAGAGCTTACTCACGAAGAAGCAAATAGTTTATCCAATATTGTCCACTCTGACAATGTTAGGCTCGAACATGACGTAGCCTTTCTCAAGGCCGTCTTAGATGACACTCAAAAGGTGCACATAAATTGCTAGTCAATTGGGATGTATTCATCTGTGAAAAAATCACTTATGATGTCATCTTAATTGTTTGTCTTAGGAGTTGCACTCAACTAGAGGAGTCCTTGCAGGAGAAAGAGCCAGGACTTTCCAGCTTCAGGTACGGCTCTCATTCATTTCGTAATTTGTATTGATAAGAGCAGTCTTTTTCACTTTTAGAAATTTCAATACGTGGAGGAAAAATTGCTCACAATAGCTTAAGATTTGTATGCTTTTAAATAAAGAAAAGAAAATTGCCTGGTAGAAAAGGCGATGTAGCAGCAGATTGAATCGATGGTGTCATTCCTCTTCGCCATTATGTGGCTTAGCTTCTACTCATGTTGAGTTACAATAACTGCTGATATTGGGCCCCATAATGGCAGTTTTTCTTTAGTCGACAGTGCACTCGTGCTGTGTCCTTGTTCTTATCATTTTCCACTCGCACTGCAGGTTGAAGTTTTCCATCTCAAGCAGAGGTTGCAATCTATGGAAAATAGAGCGCCCACCCCGAGGAAACCTTTTCATGTTTAGCAGCACAGGATCCTTCCGAATAATGAACAAGTTTTTTCTCAGCAGTATCAAGACAGCCTGACCCTTGCTATACTTCACTTTGACCGCTGAGTCTCTTGCCTGGGAAGGCAGTGGCGAACGTGCACGAACATGGGGCGAAGGACACGTAAGACAAATCCTGTGATACATATGCTCTTTTGTATATATACAAGCCAAACAGTTGTAGTGGCCTATTAGGTAACTTGTAGTACATCGTCAATCAATTCATCTAGCGGGTAATTAGCGTGAATCTAGCTAATCCTAGTGCAGAATAACAAACTGTAATGTCTGTGAATATGTGAAATTATTCATATGCACGCGGCAGTCTGGAAGAATCACATTTTAGTTGTATCTGATAATAAAGACCGTGAAATCGGTCGTTGGTACTTAAAAGCAGATCGTGGATTCCACTTCGTATCAAAGAGTAATGGGATGACTGAATGTGCGCACCGTACAGTCTGGTGAGCAAGATGCTCTTTGAGCGGGCGATAATTTGGCAAATATCGTGAGGCCATCGGACCTCGGGGAATCCATGAAGAGATATCTCTCTTTTTCTTTATGGCCATTCAAGAATAAGAGACTAAACTAGCAAAGCCTTGCTCGACCTGGAAGATGTTGTGCTGTTTGCGACTGCAAAAGCTTTAACAAAATCCCACGCAGTACAGCCAGACAACACCAATCTCTAACGAGCTCATCCGATCCGTCTCCAGCCAAAGCCCCAAAAGGAGTCCTCGAATGTTTTCTCGGGTCGAAGTATCTATTCACAAAGTTCTGATTTTTTTTTCTTGGAAATGGTTTATTACCAAGAAATAGAAACAGAGGCCAACATAACCATTTCAACTTTGGTCAAGCCGCGTGACCACCAACGTAAATGGACTAACTCGATAGCCCAAATAACATGATGCGCATGTCATAAATTGGGGAAGGTAATCCCCAATTGAATTTCCTGCCCAACACACACACACACACACAAACAGCACACGTCTCGAATGTTGCATCTTTCTATACTTGGCTGTATTTCTCTCTCTATTCCTTGAGTATATAAAATAACACCATTCATGCCCAATCCCCATCTCACGCGCAACATTTTTTGAACTCCCAATAAAAACCTAAAGACAAAAGAAGTACGAAGAACTTCCCAGTGGCAGCAATCCTTGTGCTCGTCTGTTCTTAGCGACGAGTAACTTCCTCTTCCAGATACGTGTGCTTTTTTTTTTTTATGTTATTTGTATTATATATAAATCTAACTTTTATTTTTTTGGTTGGGGCATGAAGACGAGGTGATAATGGGGAAGTATACGGGGGCGTGTCTGTGTGAAGGATTAGGACTCTCCCAACTGCCAGGATGACGCATGCAACACCTTTTGCATTGATAGGATTGGAGCCACAGGTCCCGTTTGGTTCAGCTTTGGGAAGGAGCTTTTGGCCTCGAAAGCCCCTTCCCAAAATGCTGAACCGTTTGGTTCTGCTTTCCGAGTCCGAAAAGCCGAAAAGCTAGCATTTGGAATGCCAAAAGCTCAAAGTTGGTCCGGACTAGCTTTGGGCTTTCGGCATTCCACAAATGTTGAAACCGTTTTTTCTTCCCAAATTGCCCTCACTAATAATAAGTAAAATGGATCCAAGTGCCTTTGCTTTGGCATACTGGAAGGACAGTTGGCAGCTGTACTAGCAAACCAAGAAGCTACAGAGGAAAGCTTCTCATCCCTTCTAAAGTCCAAACAGGAGATGGAAAAGAAATTAGCCGACACTATGAAGGAGATGTAGGTGCTGAAGGAAAAGCTGGCTGATCTAGAGCTTACTCAGGAAGATGCAAATAGTTTATCCAATATTGTCCACTCTGACAATGTTAGGCTCGAACATCATGTAGTCTTTCTCGAGGCTGTTTTGGATGACACTCAAAAGGTGCACTTAAATTGCAAGTTAATTGGGGTTTACTCCAATGATGACTCTTTCTATTTAAGAAGGAAAGGTGAGGAGTTCGATTCTTTACTTTCTTAGGGAGGATTAGGGATGGGAACGTTTAATTTCAAATGTGAATTTCAACTCCTACGGCCTGTAAGTAGGTAGGATAAAAGTTTGAGAGTGAGTTGAGAACTAGAGTATGAGAGACCAAAAAAAAAAAAAGTAGTTCTTCTTCACTTTTAGAAATTTCAGTACGTGGAAGAAGAATTGCTTTCTAGGGCTGTGGATTTGTATGTCTTTAAGTAAAGAAACAAAGTTGCCTGGTAGAAAAGGCAATGTAGCAGATTGAATCCATCGCGTAATTTCTCTTCACCATTACGTAGCTTAGCTTCTCCTCATGTCGGGATACAATAACTGCTGATACTGGCCCGATAATGGCAGTTTTTCTTCAGTCGATAGTGCACTCATGTCGTGTAATTGTTTTTCTTATTTTCCACTCGCAATGCAGGTTGAAATTTTCCATCTCAAGCAGAGGTTGCAATCTATAGAGGGCATCCGTCAGAATAATGAACAAATTTTTCTCGGCGGAGTCCTAGCGAGCTGATGATTAACATTCGGGCCATTCTGTTCTCATTTTGACCGCTGAGTCTCTTGCCTGGGAAGGCAGGAGCGAATGATCTGGCGAAGGACCCCGTAAGACAAACCCTTTGATTTACCTGCTCTTTGTATATATGACCCAACAGTTGAGGGGGCCTATTAGGTAACTTGTAATATATCATCAATCAATTCATCTAGTGGATAATTAGCACGGATCCGGCTAATTCTAGTGTAGGGTAGAAACTGGGCCTAATACCCTAGAAAACCTCAAACTTTAGCTTTTTTTTTTTTCCAATTTTACTTTTTGTCTCATAAAAAACTTTCAACTTTATGTTTAGTTCCAATTCTACCATAAACTTTTATTTGTCTTATAAAAAATCCTCAACTTTAGGTTACATCTCAATTCTACCATAAACTCTCTTTTTTTGTCCTATGAAAAACCCCACAACTTTAGGTCTTATCTCAATTTTACCGTCCAGTGCTAATTTTACCCTAAAATTTTTACAGTATCATAAAAAATCTCAAACTTTAACTTGAGTCACAAACTTGGAAAGATCCACGAAGAGATCTCTATTTTTAGCAAACCTCATCCGATCCCCGTCAATCAAAGTCCTTAAAGGGGTTACTTAAAAGGTTTTTCTTTTGGATTCGGCATTTATTCCATAAATCACTTTGCAAACCCTCTCAAATAAGGAAATCTCCACTTGAAAATGGTTTATTACTTGAAAAATTAGGAAAAAGACCAGCATAACCATTTGAACTATCCTGACAGGTGAAGTAACACAAAACCGTACGAGGTAAAACCTACTCATTAGAGTGTGCTAAACAGAGAATCCCCAACGTGTCAATGTCAATGGAGGAGTTGAAAAGAGCTCATTCAATGCAAGAAAAAGAGAAGGGGAAGGTAATCCCCTATTGAATTTCCTGCCCAATACACAAGTGTATCTTTCAATACTTGGTTGTATAACTCTCCATTCCTTAAGTATATAAAATAACGCCATTCACTCCCAATTCCTATCTCACACACAAAAAAATTGTGAACTCTCAATAAAAATAAAAATAAAAACATAAGAAGGATGAACTTCTAAGTGGCAGCAATCTTTGTGCCCGTTCTGTTCTTGGCGACAAGTGAGCTTCCTCTTCCGGATACATATATGCCTTCAGATATATGTACTGAAATTATTAGGATTATATTATTTATACATGTATAGTTTCCAACCAAAGGACAATCTAATTTCTTTATTTTATTTTATTTTTTGGTGGGGGGCATGAAGGTGAGGTGATAATGGGAAGGTATACGGGCGCGTCTGTGCAAAGGATTATGATTTTCCCAACTGCCAGGATCAAGCGTGCAACACCTTTTGCATTAATAAGATTGGAACCAAGTGGGGTTGGGGAGGTTTGTAGTAAAGATGGATCCAAGTGCCTTTGCTTTCAACCTTGCTAAAAAGTAAATGGCTCCCTCCCTCCCTCCTTCCTTCCTTCCTTTCTTTCGACACCCATGTCCACTAGGTCATTGGCTTTTCTGTGACCTGCCTTCAATAAAGTGATCATTTTGTGACATTCTCTCTCTCTCCCCTAAATATCACTAATCTCGGTGTAGATTATGTCTGCAAAAGTTATCCCAGGATATCACGTAATTTTATTGCAATCGGAGCTTCATCTCTCTCCGGGATGAGCCATATGGGCATAAGATGTAGATCGACAGTGTCACGAGCAGCGGATTCTTACGATAGTAACAAAGTAATTTGATGAACTGATTGTGCTGAAATTACACGAGTTGAAAAATGCCCGGAATGGCACACGTTGATTGTCGCTTGACAATCAATAAAAATCAGAAGTTTCGAGCAATCGCAATCCTTTTGCATTAAACAAACAACTAACGATTGAAGGGAACTTGACTTGATCTTGGTTCTTGAAGTGGAGGTCTAAAATAATTCGAACACTCAATTCTCGGGTTCAAAGAAGTTTGGTTTTGCCTACATTAAATATGGTGCAGGAAATTTAAGAACATAAACATAAAGTAAAGTAAAACCAAATTGCATTTACATGATAGAAAATTGATATGCGGTTAAACTAATATTTATTACAGACTACCCACTACCTATTTATAGGCTATTGGATATACGACTTTTTATCACACAGACTACCACACAGCATCATTAAAAAAATAAAATGGAAAATTTGTTCAAAAATCCTAAACCCGTTGTATGGTAGCCAATTTAATCATAAACTTTTCAATTTAGCCAATTTAATTCTAAACTTTTTTTATGATTTTTCAATGTAATCCTTCCAGCCAATTTTGATTTGAAATTATTGACATGGCATGCAAGCCCTCACCCAATCGCCGGCAACAGTCGTGGATCATCGCCATGGCCCTTCCAAGAAGATGAACAGCGGAAAAAAGAAAGAAAAGAAAAGAATAAAAATTTTATAAATATTTTTGGTAAATTTTTAAAAAATTGCAAAAATCTTCAACGTCATTGCCGATACTGCCACATGGAATGGCTGGCGTTACTGAAACACTACATCAACAATTTCCAGTTAAAATTGACCGAGACTACATGGGAGAATCGACAAATGGTTAGGACTAAATCGGTCAATTTGAAAAGTTTAAAATCACGAATTGGTATACTTTTTTTTTGGTAAAGACGAATTGGTATACTTGTGCCACATTTACCCTAAAAAATCCATGCTTACCACAATTTGGGGAAAATGTGGCACGAATACATCAATTTGGGTAAATCTTGAAACGTCCCCGAATGTCGCATGTGACATGTGTCTTTACTAAATATATTTTATAACTAGTATTGGCATGCGGAAGCACAAAGAATTGTCCACATCATCCCAAATAATAAAAACCCCCGCGTTTAATGATGTGAATATACTTTTTTATATTAATGCCACTAGTTACCAACTTAACACAAAATTCAAACAAATACAATTCAAGGGTTGATGGTCTCTGGCATCTTCTGATGTCATCATAACTGTTTGTCTTTGGAATTGCACTCAACCAGAGGAGTTATTGCTGGAGAAAGAGCCAGGACTTTCCAGCTTCTGAGTGTCAGCCTGTTTCATTTCGGAATATGTATTGATAAGAGTATTCTTTCTTCACTTTTAGAAATTTCAATATGTGGAGGAAGAACTCTTTCAATGGCTTTAGATTTGTATGTCTTCAAAAAAAGATAAGAATATTGCCTGGTAGAAAAAGCGATATAGCAGCAGATTGAATCCATGGTGTATAATTCCTATTCACCATTATGTGGCTTAGGTTCTACTCAAGTTGGGACACAATAACTGTTGCTACCGGCCCCCATAATGGCGGTTCTTGTTTAGTCGATAATGCACTCGTGCGTGTCTTTGTTCTTATCATTTTCCACTTGCAATGCAGGTTGAAGTTTTCTATCTCAAGCAGAGGTTGCAATCTATGGAAAATAGAACGCCACTCCAAGGAAATCTTCTCATGTTTAGCAGCATAGGATCGTTCAGAATATTGAACAAGTTTTCTTGGCAGAATTTCAAGCAATCGCGGTCCTTGTCGGTTAAAGAGCCAACTAGTGATTGAAGGGAACTTGACTTGTTCTTGGTTCTTGAAGTTGTGATCTAAAACGATTCGAACACTTAATTCTTGGGTTCAAGAAGTTGATGGCAAGAGATCTCGTGCAAGAAGTTTGGTCTTGGCTCCATTGAATATACACCGCCGGAGAGGTGCGGGAAATTGAAGAACATAAATCATAGCAAAAGCAAATTGTATTTACATGATAGAAAATTGATATGCGATTAGAGTAATCCTTATTAAGATTACACATTGCCTATTTATAGGCTATTGGATATACAACTTTTTATCAAACACACTACCACACAACATCACATAAAAATAAATGAGAAAATTGTCCAAAAAATCATAAACCTATTTGTTTACACCAAAAAATGACCAAGTTGTCAACATGTACAAGCACGTGGCTATTGCATGGATATTATCATGCACGTGATGCATTGTTGACAACCACAAGGATTGATATTGATATTAATGCACGTCGATAGTTATGACCGATCGATTGTCAATATACAAAGACTAATGGTTAATGATGATCGACAATGATATTGATCAATAAGGATCGCTAAGCTTTCCAGGGGTTAGAAGAAAGCTGAATGCCTAAGGAGCATCAAGATATGGTTACAAGTTCAAAGTCACTAAAGAAAAAAGCAGTTAGGATTGCAGAACAACTAGCATGCGTTTTTAAAAGATGCAATTGTTCAAGAACAAAATCATGCCATCATGAGAATATGGGCACAAAATTCTCGGAGATGGAGGAACATGGACACAACCGCTGGAAACTGCTCAGAAGCGGTTATGGCATTACCACTATAAATACCATTGCTCGTCTACTAAAGCACTCCCTTGCGCACAAATCAAACAAAAATGCAACCTTTCAATTATTTTTAATTTCCTACACTATACTTTTAGTTTCCAAACTCACGTTGTTGATTAAATTCCGACGAGTTTCTTTATCCTGGCTGTTGTATCATCGATTAAATTTTGGCATAGCATCTTCGCATTCTCAAGCTTCGTCGTTAATTAAATTCCAGTATTGTTTGTTTGCACTCAATTCTGTTATAGAGTTTGTATTTTCCAAACCTTATCGTAGATAAATTCTTGCAAGATTTGTGTCTCTACAGTCTTGTGAAGTTGAAGTTGTTGATTCCCTTATCACCTGTGATATTTTATGTTCGGAGTCACTACAGAACCTTTCTCCCTTAATTAAAAACCAAAGAACGACTTTTCAATAAAGATATTTCATTGCAAGAGAAATTCCAGCAAAACATCATTTTGGCACGTCTGGTGGGACCATGTGGCTAATTTGAGGAAATACGATGGTACATACAAGGCATTAACTCGATCCCGACAATGCTAGCGGTAACAATTTACCACAACCTCCTATCAATGAAAGGGTGGGACAATTTAAGTCATCGACTACACAACCAGTGGCAGATTAAGCACAAGGTGGACATGTCAACATCCAAAGACAACTCACCAATGAGCAGAGAAGGCAGTTGGAACCAAGTCCAGTAATGGTAGCTTCTATATGGAGGTTGCTTAATGAACACCATAACAAAACACCTAACCACCTGATAAAGTACTCTATCGATGTGGTTAAGCCAATGATTGTCCATACCTTCCATGAAGTCACGCACAGACAGGGAACATCAAGCCATTTAATTCATATGTAGGCTAATCCTACTAATCCTGCACTTTCGAGGTATGTTCCTTCATCTACTACTATGTAAGTTACTTTTGGTACCATAGGAAACAAACCACCACCTCACCACCACCAATTAGGATTTTGCAAATGGCTGAAACTTTTGGTACAACCCACACCAATGAGGCGATACCTGTTGAAGTAAACCCAAATGGTCATAACAATGGCAATTTGGTAAATCAAAATACTCAGTAAAATTTGCCATTGCCAAATATGGAAAACATATAGCCAGTTGCCCCAATACCTCTGGTTGATAACGTGAGACCAGTTGAGATGATGCCACAATATAACATAGAGCTGGTCTTATAGAGACCTAATGTTATCATCGATAGCCAAGGTAGACCACCGTCTCCACCTAAGGGGCAGGATGGTCAAAGACCTGTAATAGAATTAATGGCAATGCCCAATCCAGTGTATGCTTCTCAAGGACCAAATATGGTGCTCGACAACCAAGTTAGACCACTACCTTTTCCTGGAGGACAACCTTTTTAAGTGATCCCTAGTCAAGATCCCCAACAGGTCCAGTAATACTAGACCGAGTGATTCAAGGCATAGGATCTGACTCAACGAATATCAAACCCATATACAGAAAGCTATATCCAGAGGGGATGGATATGGTTCCTTATCCAAGAGTTTTTAAGATGCTCGATTTTCACCTATTCTCTGGCAAAGAAGAGCAATCGACAGTAAAGCATGTTAGTCGATTTGTTGCACAATGCGGTGATGCATCTCATGATAATTGTTAGAAGGTAAGGCTTTTCCCCTTATTATTATTCAAGATTGCTTTCACATGGTACACATCTCTACCGATCAATTCTGTACACTCTTAGGAGTATATGAAAATACAATTTCACCACCAGTTCTACAGGTTAGTACCTAATGTGTTTATCGTTGATTTGGCTGCTATTAAATAACAGAATAATTAATTGGTGGACAGTTTATGACTAGATTCAAAAAAGCAAGAACCTTTGTTTCGTTGCTAGAAAGACTTTCGTGGAAACAGCCTTTAACGGCCTGAAGTTTTCTTTAAGGGATAAACTGGAAGGTCAACCATATAGTGACCTTTTTCAATTGGCCAGAAAGGCGATTAGCCACGAGAACCTACTAAAAAAAAGCAAGAGACCTAGTAAACATGATGTGACCTTTGTAGAAAGGTATAAATCTGAAGATGACTTAGACCAAGGAGAATATGCTAAGATAGTAGTGGCCAAAATGGTTATCGACAAGCCATATGTTTCTCAAGCATTGAGACTAGCCAGAATCAAAGAGAAGTTAAAGGAGAACATCATAGTTTAAGGCATTAGACACTTCGTATTGCTTGTTTTTTTTTGTATTGTTAGACATGAACAAAATGGATGAGATTTTCGGCTTACTTTTTGCCGCTGGCCGAATAAAACTGACTGAAGGTCAAACCATACCGAACAAAGAGGAATTGGCGAACAAGAAACATTGTAAATAGCACCACTCATGGAGCCACAACATTGCCGATTGCATTTTTTTAGGAAGAATGTCCAGGAAGCAATTCAATGGGGGTGAGATTAAGTTTTTCGATGAAGTAGGAAAAGCCCCAATGGAGATAGACGTCGACCCATTTCCTCTTATAACTGAGATGGTATCGGTTAACTAAAGGGTAAGAAGCCATGGCAGCCAAATCTGTGTGCTCGGTGGAAGCGGGAAATTGGTCAAAGCTACTATACTCCACCCAAAGAGAAGATACCACAAGGAGAATTCCCTGGCCAGAGCACGCAATATAACCGTCGATGAATCATATTAACAATCTTAATACTATGTCGCCCTAAGGTATTCGATCGAATTACCTTCCCTAGATGGAGTTTCTTCTTTGCCGGTTTATGCTAAAGCATCCGCAAAATTTGATAAAGCAACCACAGTGTTGCTATGCAAAATTTCAAATTCGCCTCATTGATTAAATTCTGGCATGTATCTTTATCTAGAGTATTGTGTTATCAATTAAATTCTATGTAACATATTCACGTTCTCAAGTTTTGTCTTCAATGAAATTCCGGCACAATTGGTTTGCGCTCGATTTCATCATAGAGTCTATTTTTTCCAAGGCTTGTCCTCGATTAAATTCCAACACAATTTGTGTTTCTACAATCCTATTAAGGTTAAAGTTGTTGTTTTCTTATTACCTATGATATTTTTTGTCTGGAATCGCTGTGGAACCTATCTCCATTAATTAAAAACCGAATAACGACTTTCGGTAAATGATATTTCATTGAAAAACTATTATCGACAGTTAATTCAATCATAAACTTTTCAATTTAGTCAATTTAGTCATAAAAATTTTGACGATTTTCAAATATAATCCTTAACCAAAATTCACTGACGTGGGCGGCAAGCCCTCACCCAATAGCCAGCAATGTTCATGGGTCATTGCCGAGGCCATCCCAAGAAGATGAACAATAGAAAAAAGAAAAGAAAAGAAAAGAAAAAGGAATATAAAAAAATCTGAAATTTTTTTTTAAAAATGCAAAAATCATCCATGTTAGCACCAATAGTCCCACGAAAGATGGCCGGCGGATGGCCGGCGGAGAATAGACCACCGCATCAGCCATTGGACTACGTTAAAAAATCGTCAAAATGTTTAAAACTAAATTCTCTAAATTGAAAAAATTTAGAATTGAATTTGCCGCTATAAAATGTCACGAGTTTGAAAGAAGACGACTACCATTAACTTCTCACTAAGGGATAGGACTTTTGAGAAGATTCTAAAAATGGTGGAAATGCTTATGCTTTACTTTTCCGAGGGTGAGAGAAAAAATAAAACTAAAAAAACGTATTCTTATTATTAATCAAAATTCAAGTTTGACAATCATGCTATTAATCTATTTTTCTTTTGGTTAACTTGAGAAAAGAAAGGGGGCGGCACAAGAACTGAACAATGAGCCATACAAGGTAGGAAACTATCTAAGTATGGTTCTAAGGGAAGAAATCAACCCATCCGGTCCCGATGGGAGAACAGGCGATTCGATAGGTAAACTCAGAAAGGCTCAATTCGATAAAGCTGTCGAATGCTTGCAACTTCCAGTAGCTCTATCCTTTTATAATTAGCTGATTGAATTCGGACCAACTGCAACATGGTAGAAAAAACTTTTGTCGACACAGTTTTGTGGAAATAGAGATAGATCACTCGGTCAGATGGCAAACAAACTCCGTACTAGGCTAGTCGAAATGCTTCCCTAATTAGTTGTAAATTACCCAATCAATCCTAATCATATTCTATGAATGCTAATTCAGTCATTTGCCAATATAGTGTTAAAACCTTTTAAATGTTATGAAATATATGAATGAATATTCATTATATTCAATGTGCCTATTATGGTACATTTGTAACCTACATATATGAATGTATATTCAATGTACCTATTATGGTACATTTGTAATCTACATTCTATGTACAATCTCCAATGAATGTTCATCTCCCTATTCAATGTATGTATTCAATATATTGACATTAATGATATGTGCATTCTTGTTTTCTTATAAATAGGAGTTTAGTTTTGGTCATTGTGTAACAAATCAGAACATAATGAAAGGAGAAAATATATATCTTTGGTGTTTATATGCTTTCTCTACTTAATCTCTATTCTCTATATTATATACTTGCAACGCAATATTTTACAACATGTTATCAACACGAAGATCTACCAACTGAGTAAATAATTTTTGCAAGGCAAGTGTTCTCTTTGTTTCATTAATCAACTTATACTTCATCTTCTCCTATCAATTCTTCATTTTTCTTTTTCTTGGCCTGAAGCCAATTTCCAATCTAAAAGTATCCTTCTGCTCCTGAAGTGGCGGTGAATATTTGGAAATCCTTCTAATTAATTTAAGGATTCATTTGTTTTGCAATAATTATGGCAAATATTGAAAAGCCCAAATTCCACATCCTGAAAGTGAGTGGAAATAATTATCTATCCTAGTGCCTTGACATGAAAATGCACCTCCAAGGGCAAGATCTCACTAATGCAATTACAGAAGACGAAACCTCAAATGCAAAAAATAAAGCAAATGCACTGATTTTTATTCGTCGTCATTTGCATAAGAGCCTGCAAACTCAATATTTATCCGTTCGAGACCCTCAGACCCTGTGGAAGAGGTTAAAGGATAGGTATGATCATACCAAGACCGTTATCCTCCCTCAAGCACAGTATGACTGGCAAAATCTCAGACTACAAAATTTTAAATTAGTGTCTGACTATAACTCCGCTTTATTTGATATTGTTTCTCGGCTTGAGTTATGCGGTATCAAGCTCACTGATGCAGAACTGTTGGAGAAAACTTTCTCCACCTTCCATGCTTCGAATATTGTGTTGCAACGGCAATACCAGCAACGTCAATTTGCCACATACTCTGAATTAATTTCTGTGCTCCTCACTTCTGAGCAAACTAATGAATTGCTGCTCAAAAATCATGATCTTAGACCTACTAGGTCGAAAGCATTGCCTAAAGCACATGCTAACTCTGAGAAAAATACTGGCCATTTTAAGGGCTATAAGCGTAGGAAGAACATAATCCTTGAAGGGGTGGCAAGAAATTTAACCGCCCAAGGAAATCTAATTTTGGCCCAAATCATGACAAAGAAAAGAAGCAAAAGAGTGTGACTAATGAAAGTATTTGCCATCGCTGTGGCATGACTAGGCACTGGTCATGTACTTGTCGTATACCAAAGCACTTTGTTGATTTAAACCGAACATCTTTAAAAAATGCGGGCAAGGATGGTGAATCTCACACCATTGAAATTAATCTTACTGCCATAACCACTGTTGAGGCCAACAATATCTCTGTTGGTGGGACTCTTCTTGCTCCTGAAGTAGCAAATGCATTCCTAGATGTCTCTGATTTATTTGAGGACCTCTGATTACTTTGATGAAGCATCAGACTGGCGGATGACAACTTAGACTTTGAATTTTATGATTCTAATAATTTCTTTTCTAGTTGCTTTTCTTTAAATGTTTTACCTTTTATTATTCTTTAATATGGTTATGAATGAAATGCTTATGAACCTGATATAATATTTATTATTTTGAAATTTTATTTGACCCTATAACTAATATGAAAAGTTTATGATACTTGACACTTGAAGTTCTCAACATAAATGCAAATGGAAAATACTGAGAAAAAGGAAGATGTTTGTTTGCTTGATAGTACATCAACACATACCATATTTCATAGTAAACACTTTTTCTCAAGTATGACCTTGTGTAAGACACATGTCCATGCAATATCAGGTCCTGTTTCGATTATTAATGGTTTTGGGAATGCCACAATTGTTTTGCCTAGAGGTATCATCCTGCATATTGAGAATACGTTTCTAAGCAGTAGATCAAAAAGGAATCTGCTTAGCTTCAAAGATGTACGCCGTAATGGGTACCATATTGAGACTATTTATGAGCAAACTAAAGAATATATTGGCATCACCTCTTATAAGATGGACCTGAAGACCATCCATGAGAAGCTAGCAGCCTCTTCTATGGATTTGTATTGTGTCATGATTAAGGCCGTTGAAACCTACTCCACTATATCTTGGAGATTGGTAAACCCTAATCAATTTGGATTATGGCACGATCGCCTTGGTTACCCTGCGCTTCAATGATGCGTAGAATAATTCAGAATACAAAAGGGCACCCTTTAAAGGATAAAAAGGTATTGTTGTCTAAAGATTATAATTGTGAAACTTGTTCACAAGGAAAACTCATTACCAAACCTTCTATAACAAAGGTTAATCTTGAATCCCTTTTATTCCTGCAAAGAATTCAGGGTGATATTTGTGGACTAATACAATCACCAAGTGGACCGTTTCGATATTTTATGGTACTAGTGGACGCATCCTGTAGATGGTCCCATGTTTGTCTATTATCTACACGCAATGTCACCTTTGCACGTTTACTTGCGCAGATTATAAAGCTTTGGGCACAATTCCCTGATTATCCAATTAAAAGCATAAGGATGGATAATGCTGGTGAATTTACATCAAAGAGTTTTAATACATATTGTGCTTCACTCGGAATCGAGGTTGAGCACCCGGTTGCATATGTTCATACTCAAAATGGATTGGCAGAATCCTTGATTAAACATATCCAAATCATTGCCCGTACTCTATTATTGAGAACGAATCTCAACGATACAGCATGGGGTCATGCAGTTTTGCATGCAACAACCTTAATAAGATTGCGCTCCACTGCTAGTCTCTTACAATCTCCCCTTTAAATGGTTCTTGGTTATGAATCTGATATTTCTTATTTACGAACCTTTGGTTGTGCAGTACAGTGCCTGTAGCACCACCAAAAAGAATGAAAATGGGTCCCCAACGCTGTTTGGGCATTTATGTTGGGTTTAATTCACCGTCCATCATTAAGTTCTTGGAACTAACTACTAGTGATCTTTTAATTGTCAGATTCGCAGATTGTCATTTCAATGAGACTATGTTTCCATCAATTGGAACATCTAAAACTGACATGGCTGCGAAGCAAAAACCAGTTAAGGTTTTCTCTTGGAATGAGAAAATTTTATCACAATTAGACCTAAGAACTGTTGAATGTGAAAACGAGGTGCAGCGCATAATCCATTTACAGGCTATGGCCAATAGACTTCCTGACACATTTAATGATGCTACTAAGGTAACGAAGTCTCACATTCCAGCTGCAAATGCTCCAATTAGGATAGCTATTCTCGAAGGACAAGCTAAAATAGATCAAAATTCCCCACACTTGAAACGCGATAGACCGATAGGATCAAAAGACACTGTTCTTCGAAAATGAAGGGGAAAGAATCAGGAATCTGCTCCAGAAGAGCCTGGTGTTGTGCTTACTCCCAAAGAGCTTATTGCCCTTGAAGAGGCACAAACCCACGAAAAGATCACCAACCCTAGGAATACTGAAAATTCCATTACATATTGTAATGAAATTTGGGATCGACATGAAATCATCATTGATGATGCTTTTACATTTTCAGTTGCTCATAAAATTATGGATGATGATTGTGAGCCGCAATCTATTATTGAATGCCATCAAAGGCAAGATTAGTCTAAATGGGAGGAAGCAATTAAGGTTGAATTAGCTTCCCTAGCCAAACGAGAGGTTTTTGGACCCACAACTCGCATCCCCGATAATGTAAAGCCCGTTGGATATAAATGGGTATTTGTCTGAAACGAAATGAGAAAAACGAGGTTGTCAAGTATAAAGCATGACTCGTTGCCCAAGGATTCTCCCGGAGATCTGGGATTGATTATGATGAGATATATTCATTTATGATGGATATGATTACATTTCGTTTTCTCATTAGCCTGGTACTCTCTAAAGGATTGGAAATGCGTCTTATGGATGTTGTAATAGCATATCTATATGGCTCATTAGACTCGGATATTTATATGAAAATTCCCGAGGGATTCAAAATGCCTGATGCATGCACTCCTCGCAACTTATTCTCAATAAAATTGCAAAAATCTTTGTACGGGTTAAAACAATCCGGTCGCATATGGTGTCAACGCCTAAGTGAGTACCTAATTAAGGAAAGGTACAAGAATGATCCTATCTGCCATGTGTGTTTATTAAGAAATTAGAAATCGGATTTGTTATTGTAAGAGTTTATGTCGACGACATAAATTTAATTGGAACTCCAAAAGAGTTAGCTAAAACTACTAAGTATTTGAAAAGGGAATTTGAAGTTAAAGATTTGAGTAAAACCAAACTTTGTCTTGGTCTAGAGCTTGAGCATAAAGCAAATGGAATAATCATCCATCAATCAACATACATTGAAAGATTACTTAAACGCTTCAACATGGACAAGGCTCACCCATTGAGCATCCCTATGGTTATAAGGTCTCTATATCTCCAAAAAGATCCGTTTTATCCTAGAGAATCTGATTGAAGAGATACTTGGTCTTGAAGTACCATATCTCAATGCAATTGGGGCTTTGATGTACTTGGCACAATGTACGAGACCATATATCGTTTTTACGGTAAATTTATTGGCACGTTTTAGTTCTGAGCCAACTCGGAGACACTGGAATGGAATTAAACATATTTTTCGTTATCTCCGAGGAACCATAGATTTGGGATTATATTATTCCAAGGATTCCACTAACTCTGGTTTAGTTGGATATACTGATGCTGGATATAGATCTGATCCACATAAAGTTCCTCTCAAACCGGTTATTTATTTTGTTATAACAGCACCGCCATTTCTTGGCATTCTATGAAGCAATCACTAGTATCCACATCTTCCAAATACTTTGAGATTATTGCTTTATATGAAGCTGGAAGAGAGTGTGTTTGGTTAAGATCCGTTATAACACATATTCACAATTCTTGTTATTTAACACCGGTTACAAATTCTCCCACTATAATTTATGAAGATAATGCTGCTTGTGTTGCGCAAGTTAGGGGAGGATATATCAAAGGTGATAGGACCAAGCATATCTCACCGAAATTTTTCTGTACTCACGAACTCCAAGAAAGTCGAAAAATTGATGTTAAGCAGATTCAATCCATAAATAATCTTGCAAATCTTTTTACCAAATCATTGCCAACATCAACTTTTGAGAAATTAGCATATGGCATTGGTATGCGGCGAGTTCATAAGATAGAAGATTGACTAGCCCTAGCAATGACTATATAGCTCAAATTGAGAGGGAGATATTATGAACTATGCATTGCACTCTTTCTCTTTCTATCCAGTTTTTTCCCACAGGGTTTTTCCGGCTTAAAGTTTTAATGTGGCAATTTATGCATCTATAAAAGGAAGAGATCTTACAATTTGTGCTATTTACTCTTTTTCCCTTTTGTCCGATTTTTGTTCCACTGGGTTTTTCCGGCTTAAGGTTTTTAACGAGGCAGTATCATTCAATGCACATTCATAATATAATGAATACAATGAATATTCAAGGGAGAGTGTTATGAAATATATGAATGAATATTCATTATATTCAATGTACCTATTATGGTACATTTGTAACCTACATTCTACGTACAATCTCCAATGAATGTTCATATCCCCATTCAATAGATGTATTCAATACATTGACATTAATGATATGTGCATTCTTGTTTTCTTATACATAGGAGTTTAGTTTTGGTCATTATGTAAGAAATCAAAACATAATGAAAGGAGAAAATATATATATTTGGTGTTTATCTGCCTTCTCTACTTAATCTCTATTTTCTCTATTATATACTTGCAACGCAATATTTTACAACATTAAAGATTTTCTAATGTAATATTTTTGCCCAAGCCTAAAGATGCTGACGTAACATGTAAGAGCAAAAGTGTTTGATTCTTAATATCAACGTATCGTTGTGGATATGACTTTCACTATATAAGAATATTACAAAGTTTTGAAGTGCACAAGTAGAAACTATAGCAAAGGAAATGGTAAATGAAAATATCCTTATATTACAAGAGCTGTCAATTCCTTGATTTTACAATTACCAATAATCTACTCACAATTTTTTATTGTCATTTCCAGATTCTTCATCATTGTGCTCTCTCTCTGGTAATTATCTTCTTGATAGCCACATTTGTTGATAAACTAGTTCCTTCATCAAGTAGAGAATTTGAAAATTTAAACCTTAATTAAGCAGTTGAAAAGTCATTTATGTGTTCGGAGGGCTATTAAATTTTGGTCCAACACACACATAGATGTACTTCCTGCACTTAAATAAATTAATGTCATACCATGAAAGGATTTTAAGGCAGAAAAAGATGGAAACCCAAATTAAATTTGCTACCTACCATATGCATGAGGTTTAAATTTTCTTCATTTATGGAATGTGGCATCTTTCCATATTTTGGCATAACGTCTATTTCTTCAGCATATATATAAGCTGCTCACCCAATTCCTTTCTCATGCTCATACACAAATCAGAACTTCCAAGGGCTGGAAAGAAAAACCAAGACAAAACAAAATGAAGAGCTTCCAAGTTGCTGCCATCCTCGTGCTTGCTCTATTCCTAGCTGCTAGTAAGCTTCTGATTTCTCATACTCCTAACTAATTTTGCTTGCATAATCAGAAACAAAAGCTAGCGTTAATAAGATCTTATTTTAATTTCCTATGAGAAGTAAATTTAACCTTGTGCTTTTCCCATGTTATTTTTAAATGTAGGCAATGTGATAGAAGGGAAATATACAGGACGCGCGTGTGGCAAGGACTATGACTTCCCCAGCTGTAAGGACCAGGCGTGCGATGCCTTGTGCAATAAAATCATTGCAGCCATAGAGAGGCCTCATGGCTTTTGCAATAAGGATGGAACCAAGTGCCTTTGCTTTCACCCTTGCTAAGTGCCCCTGAAATAGTTACTAATGGGCCAGACTCGCTTTGACCAATAAAGGCGACTGCTTTATGACCTTTGGAAATTGTCTTTGCAATACAGCGAACATTATCAATCTTTTTCTCTAGTCTTGATGTGCATATCCTATCTTTTGCTTGATGAGGAAGAGGTACATTTAGCTTTGTTACCAAAAATTTGTATCTGAATACACCACCACCTAACTAACTTGCAACACAGAGGTAAATGGCTGAATAGGACGCGTAGACTACAACAAGAAGCATCCAAACTCAAAGATAGTGGTAAAATACGATGGCGAACGCTTGTTATCAGCTTGGGTGAAGGTCTCTGACCGAATCGTCCATTTCCCTATCTCAGAACGTTCGACCAAATACTAGAACTTGCTTAGCAAAAACCGATCACTACGACTTTTAATCTCGTAATCCCCATGGTAATCTTGGAAAAACGCATGGATCGACAGTCGCTTCTACTGCTGATTCTGGCCACCCGAGCACTACTGCTATTTGATGACTTCAAATTTTATAATACTTATTGATTCATTTTCATGCATTCCTGTTTAATAAAGTGGATTTTACTAATCTCCAATTGCAACATCACTACAAATATCAAAAGATATTCTACATGTTCAAGGAAAATCTAGTCCACGAAATAATCAACTTACGGTAGCATGGAAAAAAAATTCCATGCCGGACAAGCAAGACAAGAATTTGCCACCATGGCAACTAAGAAAACTTAAACTTGCAGAAACGGTCGGATTGGGTAGCTAGCACTGATCGGCCCTCTCCACCCTTCTCCAATCAAATTTAGGACAAGGAAGAGAAGGCTATCGACAATACTTTCAAAAGGAGGCTACATACAGAATAGAATACTACACTTTTCTTCTTTTGATAATTACACTGAATTATCCGAAGAAACACGAAATCAAGAAGCCAGTTAAATTCCATTAGGTTAAATGATTCAATTTGATCATACCATTTATGACCCCCAAAACAACCCACCCATGCAGGTCTAATGGCAACTAAGAAAACTTAAACTTGCAGCCTAAAACTACACAATACTACACATGCCAAAGTAGCAATACACACCGTCAGTGTCAATGCAAACTACAAATCGCAACCAATGGTTGAGTTCAGACATAAGACTGGGGTTAGCATTAGGGACCACTCCAACAGTGGGGGGACGTGCTTTGTCATTCTTCTTCAGGTTCTTCCTCTTCTTGCAATAGGTTCTCCCTATTATCATGGGCCCAGAAACCACGCACATCAATGAGCATACTGGCTACTGTCCCACCTTGCTTGCAGGTCAGAAGATCAGATGACGTGATTCTCAGCGGGTCAGCAGGTTTAACCATATCCCAGATTTCATCCCTAACGTCATCGATGCACAGCTCATAGTTCCCACCCTCAATCCATTTCTGATGCACATCCCTGTCCATTGAGAAAGAATAATGCAGAGAGAGAGTAATAAGTGCAAGTTAACAAAACTCAACAAAAAGGAGGATGTCAAAGTATGCAGTAGTTTGCCCAAAGACGAAAAGTTGGTCCAGCACTGTTCCCATCCCATGGCATTAAACATATATTTTCAAGTCTTATGACCCTCTCTACCTCTAACCACCACCACCCTCCCGCAGTTCCTTCCTTTAAATAATATAAGGGAAAGGAAAGGACACCTGGCCAAATTTACGTAATGTGACTAAAAACAAACAAGCCTTCATAGTCTGTAAATTAAAGGATTTCAGCACTCGAGAGTTCACATTCAATAATCATGTCTCTGCAACTTTGAGACTTGCACAACTTCCTTGAGTTATGCAAGCAGGAAACTGCAGAACTTTTCTATAGGAAGACTGTATCAGGTAACATCTCCACATACAGATGTTTCCCCTCTTTTCTTCCATTGGCAACTTCACTTTCAGGATACTCACATATGACACTATAAAAAGGCATGTTCTTCAGTCTCTTTCACACTGTCAAAGCAGACTTTCCTAGTAACTAGATTATTTCGTCAATTTTGGAGCATTGAGCATAAAGAATATAGTCTTAAGTAACAATATGACAAGAGGAAAAGAAGATGGAAATCAAAACACATTTTTCACCTCATATAATGCTTTAGATTGAGTTTAAGAAGCTAAAATACTAAGAGGGAAACCGGTTTAGGACATGGGAGCCATTAAAAGCAACATTATGACAGTTGAAATAAAATATTGACCTGAACAGAGAGTGTATATCAGCCGTTGTGAGAAATCCTCTTCCATGGAGATCAAGACACCGAAAAAGATATGTTAATCCTTCAGGAGTGTCCTTGTTTTCCAGTGCCAGAACAAAGTCGAGAAAGCTCTCAAAATCCATCTCCCGAGAATTCCCTCCACCACTTTTCCCACGACGTATATGCTCATCAAATACTATAAGGAACATTAAGAAAATAAGTTGAATGAAGCCAGCAGATAAACCGAAATTGGAAGTTAAGATTTTCAGGATTTTGCGATTAGCACAGGAAAGCAACTTTGTTTACTACCTCTTTCAATGAAGATCTCTGTTAGTGAACCATCTGCATATTCTTTGAGCTCCTGCTTGCTCAAAGTTCCATTCATATCTTTGTCAAGTGCCAAGAACATATCTAGGAAAAATGAAAAACAAAATGTGATGATGATATCAACTACGTGGAGATAAGAGGGATACCAAATACAGAGAAATCCAAAGCACTCACCACATATGCGCTGTGCAGATGTCAAGGAGAACCAATTTTCAGCTTGTTCAGTGTCAGTAACTTCTTCCTCACTCTCCTGATGCAAATTTAGAAAAAGAAAATGCCTAAGCATCAATAGAAATCTTCAATATCAATCAATAAACCTTTAATGGTAAAAAAGTGATCGACTCATTGATTAGTTTAAGCTTTAAAATTTCCTTTCTTAACTAGCTCATGCAAGTGCTTGTTTCTTTTCTGCTAGCAAATGGATTTCACTACACATTTGAGAAGAGATTGCTTCCTCATATCCTCCGGTGCTAGACACAATACTTATCCGATCCCCAACCTCCTTATAAACCCTCCCCCTAAAGCATTGACAATTAAAGCTGAGCAGCCTCTCCCTAACATCTAACAGCCAATACAAATCATTGAAAGTGCACCTGGGGGGTGATTAGCCATCTAAAAGAGATCAAGTACAGGTAATGGTATACAAGATGATTCGATTGAGAAGCCCTCTAAAAGATCGTAAACCAAGAATTGCAATATGCTGTGAAATGGCCAAAAGAAACAAGTGTATATGTTAATCTCCTTCTACCCAGTCTACAAGAGGAAATGAACGGGCATCCACCAGCAGCCTATCGTCAAAATAAGGTCTATCCAATAAAAATTGTGGAGAAGAACCAAATGTGTGTGAGACAAAATGTTGTCAACAGAAACTACACCTACTAAAACTCAGTCAATAAGACGCTCCTAGATGACTTTTTAGCATGTTTCCTTCCCAAAGCCGTTCCAGGTGGCATACCGAACTGGTACTTGCTCGAGTCAAGAAGTATAAAAGAACTTCTCCAACTTAGAATGAAAAACAGGAACTAGGTGACAGCAAAAGGATGTGCAAATGATAAAGCCTTCTTACCATCAGGAACAGGAATTCCCAAATAAAAAGTGAGCAAATAATCTACAGCCCAGGGCAAGCAGGAAAAGACAGGAGGATTGATGTCTACAACAACTTAAAACTGTTTTATCAGAACATTTGAAAGCGTTGCAAGAAAATCTTCACTTATATCTACCTGGTGCAGTTCCATAAGTTCTTGAAGGCAGTTACTAAGCAGCACCTTCTTTATACATGCTTTCCCTGGAAAGAATTTACGGAATCAGCTGCTTTTAACCAAAGAGGAACTTCAGAGTTCTGACCTAAACATCCAAATATCCTATCCTTACATGGAAAAGAATGTAATAAAAACTAATCCACCATATCTATATAGTCATGTTCCATAAGCCATCTAATATGTCACAGCGATACTGTCACCAATTAAATTGGAATTTAAGACTGGTCAACACTGACTTAAAGAAATCCATAAACTCCATCTCGTAGCATTTAGAAAACTGCCAATCTTGACCATCATTAAGCAACAACAGGTCACTGGTATGACCAGAAATTTTATTTACACACCCTAGTATACCAGGATTTAGTACCCAACATAAAAAGGAAATGCACAAGCAAACTCAGATTATTCTAAGGGTGCCACAGTAGTCAATAAAAGAGGAAAAAAGCTTCGATAACAAGTACATTCAAATATAATTCCAATCATGGTTCAATAAAGGAGACAACCATAGACACTACCTGTATAAGATCTAGCCACATACCTCGTCTATGAGGATCACAGAAGAAGAAGAACTTGCGTGCAGCAATGCGGCAGTACATTTGAACAAATGCAGCAGGCATGTCTCGTAGCTGCGCCAAATTAGGAATCAGACCCCTTATGTAAGCCTCCATTTCCTAAAACACAAAACCAGGTCAGCTTCCTCACAAATCCAGACAAGTGATAGCAGTTAGACAGACACCATTATGACACTGCAACATAAAAGTCCTCTGACAAAATAGAGAAGTAGAGTAGAAACGAAGCACGAGCAGTATCAACATGAGGTTGAAGGAAACCATCAGAATCTTCATCTAGCTCACTCATATCAATTCTGGCCTGCGTTAGTGAAACCTGAAGAAGAAAGGACACATACATTTTAGCAACAGATAGACTTATATGTTGTTCTAGATAACTGATTCAAGCCTAATATTGAGCTCTGCAATTTGTTAATGAGAATAGCATGATCCACAAGCGTTACCCTTTTCTTGACAAGATGGAATTTTATTGATAAAAGAATTGTTCGAGTACATTAAAAATATAAAAGAACAGATAACGATAAATAATCTGCTACACATCAATTTGAAGTGTTCATGTTCAATTATAGGCATAATTACATCCCTTACCAATACATATTCAACACACAGGACAGGAGTCAATACCGACACTGCCAATGCTCAATAACCAATATGCTGATGAAGCAAGAAATGACTTAATTTAAAATTAACAAGTCATGCACAATGGCCTTGTACTTTTCTTCACCATGCACTTTCAGATTATACATTAACGAAACTATTCACGTGGACTCCACTAACAATCAAATTTTCAGTGGATGCATCAATGAGTAAGACATACCGTGCGCATCACATAGAGGTAGAAAGGAAGAATGGCAATTCGTCCCGACTCATCTTTCTCGAATTTCATGAAATTTGAAGGGCTGAAGAATCGTCGGCATTTGGGGCCTATTTGCTCTGTACATACAGATGCAATATGGCAAAAATCTTCATAGTTCATCTGAAAATGAAGGAATTTTCATAACTCATTCAGAAACCATTATTACAAACACTAAAAGGCAAGCTGCCTATACATGTAAAGCAACAACCTTTTGAAAGAGGTGCAAGGAGGGAGCACTTTTTTTAAAACAGTAACAACAAACTTATTAGAAAGGAGGGGGTATTGCTTGGAGCATACATTTCAATTAATCTCTTGAGCATTCCATCAAAAATCAGCAATACCACCAGTAACAGTCACTGAGAAAATAATCTTCAAATTGCATTAGAAGATGATCAGTACCATTGAGAAAGAGATTGTAAGAGTCAGAAAACAGCTGTCTATCGATGTAAAGCTCTATGGTTTTGAATATATGGAAGAGGATACTAGGAAGCTTTACAATAAGTATTCAATAAATATGAAAAAGAAGGAAAGGGGTAATGCTGGGAGAAAACATTTGAATTGCTCTCTCTCTCTCTAAGAATTTGATCAAAATTTGAAAATAAATCCCACCAGTAACTTTCATTCACAAAATGCAAAGAACACCGCAGACCTGTGAAGACAAAGTCATATAAGACAAGGTACGGAAAAATGGACGATGCTAAAATAAACAGACCTTTTCTGCCCCTGTAGCATCATCGATGACACAATTTTCTCTCAAGCAAACCCACATTGCATCTAGATCATCTGCGTTAAGCAAAAGATCCGATTGCTTCTGCAAAAGTGAGAGATAAATGTGAACTTCTTAAGAAAGAAAAGCACAAACTAGTTGGAAGCTTCTTTAGATTTCTTAAGAACTATGTTGCCAGTACAATGGATACATACCTTGAGAAACCGGTATTTTGCAAGCCTCTGTACTCTATGACTGATGGATCCTTCTTCTGGTTTCTAAGAGGGTGAGTAGAAAATCAGGATTGATCAGTCATCACACAGAAATATAAGTATACCAAGCAAATGAAATTACATTTTACAATAATTAAGGAAAATTCCTGCCCTTATACTTTTGAACCAGCTCTCTGGGAACTTAGTTCAACCAGTGAAAGCAAAACATGAGGCAAATACACTTGTTAACAGGGAATGAACAACTAAGCATCATACAACCATTCAAAACGATTCTATTGCATACCTTCTTATAAAAACTTGGAATGGTGCCAGCTTCAGCACTTTTTTGTTGCTTCTCCTTGAATATGTCAAGCAAAATCCTCTTGGTCTCAAGTTCTACAAGGGGGAGAAATAAGATGATCATCAACTCCATATGCATGCTATATTTTACAAGTGCATGCAAGCCCTTCCAGGATGGAGGGATCAGGGAGGAAAAACTTCATCCACCCTAATTAACCGTCTCGGAACAGGCATGTTTCAAAAACTGTGTCCAATTCTCCACACCCAACGTAGCTAAGGCCCCCTTCTGCTCTATACCATAGCAGCTGCTATGTCATGAAAGATTCAAAACTAAAACAAGAAGAATAAGAGCTCATGTCATTTTTTCTTCCCAATTACGTATCGATATAGAAAACTGGAGCTAATTCCCACTTGTCCACTCAGACACCTCAAGATTAGTCTCCAAAAAAGGGGTCACATTTACTCCTCATCGTCATGTTACCCCTACATTTCAATATTATAGGGAAAGCAAGACAACATATACCAAACGAAAGAATATGATATCACCAAACCCATCAACCCTATTTTCAAGTCCAAAGCATCATGCCGCCTAACGAATTCGATCTCTCGACGCCACATAGCTTCAGCAGATCACTAATTGCTAAAATTGAAAAGGATGCTAAGAAGAGGTCACTTCTGGAACGAGAGCTCAAAATCTTTCCTCCCCTCCCCCATTTCACTAGCTCCAATTTCGCCAAATAACAGATAAATAAGCTGCCTCAGCTGGTATACCTCACCACCAAGATCAACCCTAAGATCAATCGGTAAAGTTCCATGGAAGAACGCGCGACACATCGAACGTATTGCATTGAGTAGTAAAAAACCAAATCACGCTCGAACGGGGAGGTACGAATTTAAACAGGAAACGGACCCATCAAGGCCTCGGAACCGAGGCCGGCACCGGATCCGATGAAGCGGCGGAGGTTGCGGACCCAGGGCATGGAGGACGCCGGGGGGATCTTCCTCTGCGACGCCTCGTGGCTCTCGCCGTCGCTCGAGCCGCCGTACATGGCGGCGACGGGAGGAGCTTCGCGGCTGCTGATTTGGAACCGGGAACTGGGAAAGCCCTAGGCGACGCGCATTGCAGTCGAGGCGAGAGAGAGAGAGAGAGAGAGAGAGAGAGAGATGGACGATTCGACTGATGAAACTGAAGAAGATGATCGCAGCTTTTTCAGCTCGCGAGCTTCCTGGAAAAAGAAGTTGAGAAGCATTTTTTTTTGTTTTTGTAATTTTTTCCGAAATTTCCCCTTTTGAAAATGGAAATCTTTTTTCCCATTTCGAAATATTTATTCCAATTTTCACCTCGTGTTTCCCCGCCAAACATCACACGAAAATTAAGTTCGAGCATCTTTCACCGATCTGATTTTTTGCTATGCATCTTTCTTCGTGCTCTTAATGTATTTTTTTTTGTGAAGAGTGTCAATGAAGTGCCTTTCGAAAAATGTGGAACGGTATGGAAATCAAGAAAAAGAAAAGACGTGAAGGGTCATTTTGTGGATTTTCGGAGGTGAAAATTGAAAGTACGAAAACCGCAATCAATCATGACCTATGTAAAAACGAATTCGATCTCTCGACGCCACATAGCTTCAGCAGAGCACAAATTGCTAAAATTGAAAAGGATGCGAAGAAGAGGTCACTTCTGGAACGAGAGCTCAAAATCTTCCCTCCCTCCCCCATTTCACTAGCTCCAATTTCGCCAAATAACAGATAAATAAGCTGCCTCAGCTGGTATACCTCACCACCAAGATCAACCCTAAGATCAATCGGTAAAGTTCCATGGGAGAACGCGCGACACATCGAACGTATTGGATTGAGTAGTAAAAACCAAATCACGCTCGGGAGGTACGAATGTAAACAGGAAACGGACCCATCAAGGCCTCGGAACCGAGGCCGGCACCGGATCCGATGAAGCGGCGGAGGTTGCGGACCCAGGGCATGGAGGACGCCGGGGGGATCTTCCTCTGCGACGCCTCGTGGCTCTCGCCGTCGCTGGAGCCGCCGTACATGGCGGCGACGGGAGGAGCTTCGCGGCGGCGGATTTGGAACCGGGAACTGGGAAAACCCTAGGCGACGCGCATTGCAGTCGAGGCGAGAGAGAGAGAGAGAGAGAGAGAGAGATGGAGGATTCGACTGATGAAACTGAAGAAGATGATCGCAGCTTTTTCAGCTTGCGAGCTTCCTGGAAAAAGAAGTTGAGAAGCATTTTTTTTTGTTTTTGTAATTTTTTCCAAAATTTTCCCTTTTGAAAATGGAAATCTTTTTCCCATTTCGAAATATTTATTCCAATTTTCACCTCGCGTTTCCCCGCCAAACATCACACGAAAATTATGTTCGAGCATCTTTCACCTATTCTGATTTTTTGCTATGCATCTTTCTTCGTGCTCTTGATGTGTTTTTGCGAAGAGTGTCAACAAAGCCACTTTCGAAACGTGGAACGACGTGGAAATTAAGAAAAGATATGAAGGGTCATTTTGTGGATTTTTGGAGGAGAAAATTAAAAAGTCACGAAACCGGAAATCAATCATGACCTATGTAAAACGATAGTGAAATGTAAAGATGATAGGAAGATAAAAATATAATAACTAGTATTTATTGATTGATTGGCGTACCCTTTGCTCGAATTATGATCATAATATTTATGAATACTAGCAACGACGGTTAGCAATAATTACGAAGAAAGCAAAATAACAACCTACGCAATTCTTATAATTCAACAACATGTACTACCTATTATTTGACAACTATGGCCTCATTACTTACCCCACCTTAACGGTTTATTCCGCAACTTGTAACTCTTCTTCCTGACGGTTTTAATAACCTATATTTCTCGACCATTATCATCAGTGCTTTCCAAAATATACGTCTCTATGAACTAGTGGTAGTATTGGCTTCTCTGAACTAGTGGTAAAGAGCCATTGATCAAAATGGATTTTTCGATTTTGGTAATAACCCAAATTTTGTCAAGTTTATAACTTTTAACATTTTATCTTGATCCTGGTTTGTCGATCTTCGTTTCAACTGATTTTCACTTACATCATCTAGTGGCTCAACACTTAGTAATTTTTTCTTGTGTGGCCGGTTGACATCTCCTCATCACCTCCGTCGATTAACAATTGTTGCCAACCAAAAGGACTCAGTAAATTTCATATTAGGCATGCCTTGCTCGGTCTTATTCAATCCGAGATGACAATCAATGACTTGCTCAATTTTGGATATCAACACAGAAATTATTTAAAGGATAATTGTGATTGACCTTTTATATTCTAAAAGATAATTGTAATATAAAAACACCCTTGATATCGTGTCATGGGGACTTTTTTCTTAATTGAGATAATTGCTCAAACCCTCTCGAACTTTAACATCATTGGGCAACGGCCCTCACCCTAAAAAAAGTTATTGATCACTCTTTGAACTATGACACCATTACATAATAACCCACATACTTCGAAAAGTTATATATTACCTTTTAAATTATTATTTTCATCGCAGTAGCTAGTTTTTTTGGTCTACGAGGCCATTCGGTATCATAAAAAAAAAATAGAGTACCTCATTTTGCTCTACCAAAATAATCTCTACTAAATACTCTTAATTCTATTGGCTATGCCTAATTCCATATTTTAACTTATTTTGCATTTGTCATCTCGTCCCCTGGGTAAAAATGCTTTTAACTTTTTATCTTATTTCTTGCTTTTCATTAGTCAATGACGGTAACATATCAATCATCTTCTAAATCAAAAGACATATGTTTTCGTTTCAATATCAAAATAAGATAAAATTTTTTTGTGAAAATCTCCGATTTTAAATTTGTTTTATTCCAATATGCAAGCATTTTTCGTTTTTAAATACAATTAATACAAGCTCATGGTAATATGAATTTCCGTATCCCAAACCGTATATGATCTCCGTATCCTTAATCTTACCTTATATAGATTGCTCCGTATCCGACAAACGGGATACGGTTGGCTATCTTTTCCCTTCACCAAACGTGCGTCATCCCTATGAGCCTGACCGCGCGTATAAATAGTCTCGTTGGTGCGCACGGCCTCCTCACTGCATCTCCTCCGCTAACCTCAATGGCGGCGACCGGTTCTGCCCTCTGAGAGACGGCCGCTCCCATCGGAGCTCGCTCGCCGGCGACCGCATCTGCTCCGACTCCGAGCCTCGAAGGTCGGTACCCAGGACAGAGGATCTTTCGGATCCACCGGTTTTAACCGGCAAAAGCAATTTAAAGGGACCCTTCAGGACGAGATCGTGCGCGTTTGTCTCGCTCCGTGCAGATGGGTTGGTAAAACTCGCTTCCCTCTTCGCATCCGATCGACCCTCTATCGTATTCATGTCCACAGCTCAATGTTGGGTCGTTTGTGGGGGGAGGGTGGAGAGTTTTGCCCTGGCTGCGGGACTTGGGCGATCGGAAGGAATGATCTTGCTTGCGTTCTCGTGCTGAATGTTTCGTTAAACTGTTTTTGCCGGCTAAAACGGGTGGATCCGGGACTTTTTCTGGTTTGGGTGGGATCTCGAGGCTCGGATTCGAAGCCGGAGCGGCTGCGGCGAGCATCCTGATGGGGCTGCTCTTTCTCGAGGGCAGAGCTGCTCGGGCATCGAGGTTAGCCGATGGGATGCAGCGGAAGTCTCGGGGTTTCGTGTCCCGGTTTCGATGCACCGACGGAGGCCTCTAGCTTGGACGTGCGGCGCTGGTCATGGCCTTGGCTCTAGTTCTGGTCGGTCTGTAATAAGGTTCGGGGCCGCATTCCAGTGAATGTGATCTTCCGTTGACTTGCGCTGTATTGAGATTCGGAGCGGGGGCTCGACTTTTTCCGAGCTCTCTCTGCTGGTGAAGATCAATTTCTGGATGTGTTAGTAGGTTGTTTGTTCCATATCTTTATGGCGTTTGTAATCAACTAACTGTAGAAATTGCTACGATGGTTTACTTGTGTAGTTCTTGTTTGCGGGAGATCTTGCTCTTCGATTTACTTGAGGCATGAAGCAATCTCTGTTCTGAAGTTGTTCTGTTTCTGTGGATCAAGGTACATTAGCATAATGGATACACTACCACCACAAACTGTGAATTGTTATACAGTTTGTGTCTGATTGACTCAAATTGATCCATTTTTAGTGATCCATACTCGATTCATTAATGGATAAGGCGCACTTGTACCTAATTTAGCCCATGACCCATTTTTCTGAAATGCACGACATATATCCAACCCAAACACAATTCATACCGAACAAATCCGGGCTCCATTTGTAGCAATTTTTCTTGTCAAATTGTTGCCTCCAATTGAAGTAAATACTGGCAATCTGCTCTAACGGTTGCCTCGCAAAATTATTTCCTCTTCGTGCTTGCAGCAACCAATACGAAGGCCAAGCGTCTGAGGGCCTGATGATGCAACAAAGATGCAGGACACAAGACCAGATATAAAGAAGAGAAATCACACCCAATGAAAATACGAAATCCGGTCTCAATGTGTCATCTGCAGAATATGCACAATGAGCTAGCAGAACCGCCACCACTCCATCTTCCAATCCTTTCGAAGGTAGGAAGTCGATCAAGGATTGCAAGCCGAAGTAATAAAAGCAAATCATCTTAGAACTACACCAACATATGCCATAGAACCTTTGCACTCTTGGTTCTTAAAGCATACCAACGTCGATGATCACACTAAAGATCAATGGACTTTTGGAAGCCTCGTCCAAGCATTAGTGAAATTAGGGCAGCACGAGAGAGCCCAGATTGCCCTTATTAAGCCTGTGTTACCTTAACCAGGCAAAATTCACAAGAATTCTGATCTCAGTAGAATATGCCACAGACGGTTAATGATAGAAGCAGTGTTCAGCGGGTCCTTCTAAGGCCAAGACCATCTTCATGCTCGGGAAGGCATGCATGCTCCCATTTGACCTTAACTCCACCTTTCCTTTCAGGATCTCCTTTCCACAGATAAGTCCTACACTTCTGCTGAATCTTGCGATTGACCATTTGACGCAAATGGTTGTCTAGACTACAAATAACTGATTTAAGCAATTGCAGCTTGTCTGCGTAGGAAAGCCCCTTGGCCGTCAGCACTTATACCTGTCTGTCGGCTGACAATCCTTTGTAGTGATCCTCCCGGACGTCAATGACACGTTTAGGTACTTTACAGGTAACTTCCCTCTTTGAAACCCTGTAATAGTACGAAGTCCTGAAACAAACTCCTCAGTCTAACCAGCTGTGACTCTTTATATGGCTAAGTTAAGACATGAGATTCTTGTAAAGTAACTAAAGACATAAAAGTATAAGCCTGAGAGCATCTACATTCCCTTTCAAAAACATGATCACATCATCCGCAAACAAAGGTGATTCAGCTGAAGCTTTGATCAGAAGGGATGATACTTGATATTAGCAGCAGCAGCAACAACTTTAAACAATATAGATAACACTTCCATAGCTAAGTACAAAGGGATAAGGCAAAAGTGGGTCACCTAGTCTCACACCTCCCTTTCCAAGAAAAAATCCCTCAAGTGAACCATTGAAGTTTACAGGGACCCATTTAGATTAGATCAGATCATCAACCGCCCCCTTTGGATGGCAAATTTGGTGGTGATGAGTGAGTAAATAGAGGAGAGATAAGGAAGATATAGAAGCAACGTTATTCGAGTTGCTCAATGCAAGTCCACGAAGCCAGATCAACTAGAAAGTAGGGGTTCCCCTCTTCAGAGTACTATCGGAGATGGGTGACGACAATGCCGGAGATAGCCGGTGAGAGTGGCGGCGACGCTGATCAGTTGGGATCAAAGAGGAGGGCGAGTCATGATCAATGCAATTGAAGAGGGAGAGAGAAAAGAGGAGTGAAGATCGAAGAGGACCGACACCTATTTTCCTAACCAGGTTGAGGACTGAGTGCTCTTTGGAAATCGTTATGACCTATATTTTAAACTTGAGATGACTCGTGAATAACACACTTCAATAATTTTGGTTAAAGTACGAGTTTGTAACGTATTTGGCAGCTCTACCCCAATTTCGTGGTACAAAAAATCCCAGGTACAGCAATGCCAATTCTATCTTTCATAAATTACTTCTGTCCAATACTTTAAGCTAATATTGGACGAAAGTATCGGTTTGTAATTCTTTTGCAACACGAAAAAATGTTCAAAGTTGTTGTTTATTTTATTTTGTTTCTACGAATGATAACCATTCATTTTTTTTAAATTGGTTTGGAAATGTAAATTAGTTTGATAACACAATTTCATTTTCTATTTCTGGAACAAATTTTTGTTCCAGAAATAGCTTTGGAACAAAAATCAGAAGTTAAATTTTTTAGTTTTTTTATTTGTGGAACATAAATGAGAAGTTAAAATTACTTTCATCGCTCACCCTCGCTACAAGTCGGTCGTTCACCCACCGCCCATTGCCGCCCACTTGCCGCTTTGCCGTCTCTCACCGTGGGCCACCGCCCACCATCCCACCGCCCACCATCCACACACCATCTCTCGCCGCCGGCCGCCCTCCTCCCCATGCCACCCACCTCCCCACGCCACCATCTCCCACCCCTGGTCGGCACCCCTCCTGCCTCTGGCCACCGCCTACCATCCACCATTCATCGGGATGGCCTCTCTTTGCCCTCCTCCCGTCGCCGCCCGCCTCTCATCGTTGCCCACCGTCCACAGACCACCGTCTCTCGCTGCCAGCCGCCCTCCTCTTGCTGTTGTCCTCCTCCCGCTGCCCGGTAGCCCTCCTCTGCACTAGCTGCATCGCCATCCGCTCGTTGTCCAGTTGCCGGCCACCCGAGAGAGAGAAAATTTGTGCCGTTATCAAACAAATTTTTGTTTCGGGATTATAAATTTTGTGTTGTTATCAAACGTGTTTTTTTGCTCAGAAACTCATTCTAGGACAGAAATAGATTGGCCAAAAACTAATTTTTGAAATAGAATAGTTGTCATTCGTAACCTTAGAACACAATTTCCTAAGTTCAAACCCAATCTCACCTGAGCCTGACCACACTTCAAGTCCTTCATGAATTGCAAAGGGCAAATCTTGACCTCATTGTATACCCGACTTGCGGCAATACTACGTACCATTCGTGATTAGAATTTCTTGGTAGGTTGGGGAGACTCTCAGGGTAATCCTCGCAAAGATCGTCTGTCATCACCTTTTTTTATTTTTTTTATTTTTTCCTGAGTTAGAATAACAAAGAAAAGGCTCGATAAGCCGATACAGGTGTGTAATCAAGTGAAGTCGAGTCAATAAGAGCACGAAGCTTGACGTCGATTGGAGTAGTAGAACGCTTCCTCTCCCGCTTGGCTTGAATAGAGCAGATCACGATGTTCGAATGGACCCTTGACTTGATATTCGCCTGATTTTAATGTTTATTTTTGTAACCAATAAATATCTATGAGCAGATAATAGAAATTTGATGGGGGACGACACGAGCGGGCCTCTAAATTCTATTTTAAGGTTCGATGTCATTCTAGACTATTAATTTGTTAGACGCAATCTCTCTAATATTTATTTCTTGCTTTTCATTAGCCAATGACGGTAACATATCAATCATCTTTTAAATCAAAAGACATATTTTTACGTTTAAGATAAAATACGTTTTTTTTGAAACTCTCTGCTTTAATTTTTTTTATTCTAATATGCAAGCATTTTTCGTTTTTAAATACACTTGATAAAAGCTTATGCTAATATTAATTTCCGTATCCCAAACCGTATATGATCTCCGTATCCTTAATTTTACCTTACATAGATTGCTCCGTACCTGACAAACGGGATACGATTGGCCTATCTTTTCCCTTCTCCAAGCGTGCGTCATCCCTAGGAGCCTGACCGCGCGTGTATATATGGTCTCGTTGGTGCGCACGGCCTCCTCACTGCATCTCCTCCGCTAACCTCAATGGCGGCGACCGGTTCTGCCCTCTGAGAGACGGCCGCTCCCATCGGAGCTCGCTCGCCGGCGACCGCATCTGCTCCGACTCCGAGCCTCGAAGGTCATTACCCAGGACAGAGGATCTTTCGGATCCACCGGTTTTAACCGGCAAAAGCAGTTCAAAGGGACCCTTCGGGACGCGATCGTGCGCGTTTGTCTCGCTCCGTGCAGATGGGTCGGTAAAACTCGCTTCCCTCTTCGCATCCGATCGACCCTCTATCGTATTCACGTCCACAGCTCAATCTTGGGTCGTTTGTGGGGGGGGGAGGGTGGGGAGTTTTGCTCTGGCGGCGGGACTTGGGCGATCGAAAGGAATGATCTTGCTTGCGTTCTCGTGCCGAATCTTTCGTTAAACTGTTTTTGCCGGCTAAAACGGGTGGATCTGGGACTTTCTCTGGTTTGGGTGGGATCTCGAGGCTCGGATTCGGAGCCGGAGCGGTTGCGGCGAGCATCCTGATGGGGCGGCGCTTTCTCGAGGGCAGAGCTGCTCGGGCATCGAGGTTAGCCGATGGGATGCAGCGGAAGTCCCGGGGTTTCGCGTCCCGGTTTCGATGCGCCGACGGAGGCCCTTAGCCTGCACGTGCGGCGCTGATTATGGCCTTGTCGTGCTCTGGTTTGGTTCTAGTTCTGGTCGGTTTGTAATAAGGTTCGTGGCCGCATACCATTGAGTATGATCGTTCATTGCGGAGCCAATAGGAAGATGCTCTGGTATCGACAGAGATGACGGCGCCAGCATTCAAAGCGGCAGCTCGACTTTTTCCGAGCTCAGGCTTCGCCTGTGAAGATCAATTTCTGGATGTATCAGTAGGTTGTTTGTTCCATATCTTTACGGCGTTTGTAATCAACAAACTGTGGAAATTGCTACAATGGTTTATCCGTGTAATTCTTGGTTGCGGGAGATCTTTTGCTCTTTGATTTACTTGGGGCATGAAGCAATCTTTGTTCTAATGTTATTCTCTTTCTGTGGATCAAAAGCACATTAACATAATGGGTACCACTCAAAAAAAACTGTGAATTGTTATACCGGTTTGTGTCGGGTCGATTCAAATTGATCCATTTTTTGAGCGGTCTATATGCGACCCCTTAATGGATAAGGTACACTTGTACCTGTTGGATTGGATGATCCTTTTTTATGAAATACAGGACCCATATCCGACCTAGATACAGTCTATATCGAACCAATCCGGGCTCCATTTGTAGCAATTTTTCTTGTCAAATTGTTGCCTCTGAAGATTGGGCGACCCTGTGAGTTGGCTCACCGAGTGAGTGTTGGCGTGAAGGTGGTGAGGCAAAGAGGTAGAATGAAGAATGTGTTATGAGCTCTCCAATTGAAGTACTAACAGTTGCTTCACAAAATCATTTCCTCTTCATGGTTGCAGCAACAATTCAGAGGGCAAACGTTTAAAGGGCCTGATGATGCAACAAAGATGCAGGACACAAGACCAGATATAAAGAAGAGAAATCACACTCGATGAAAATACGAAATATAGTCTCAATGTGTCGTCTGCAGAATAAGCAAAATGAGCTAGCAGAGCCACCACCACTCCATCTTTCAATCCTTTCAAAGGTAGGAAGTCGATCAAGGATTGCATCCCGAAGTAATAAAAGCAAATTCAGGCACACCATCTGAGAACGACACCGACATATGCCATTGAACCTTTGCAATCTTGGTTCTTATGGCATACCAATATCGATGATCAGGCTAAAGATTGATGGACTTTTGGAAGCTTCGCCCGAGCACAAGTGAAATTAGAGCAGCACGAGAGAGCCCCGATCGCCCTTATTAAGCCTGTGTTACCTTAACCAGGCAAAATTTGCAAGAATCCTGATCTCAGTAGAATATGCCACAGACGGTTAATGATAGAAGCAGTGTTCAGCGGGTCCTTCTAAGGCCAAGACCATCTTCTTGCTCGGGAAGGCATGCATGCTTCCATTTGACATTAACTCCACCTTTCCTTTCAGGATCTCCTTTCCACAGATAAGACCTGCACTTCTGCTGAACATTGCAATTGACCATTTTGACGCAAATGGTTGGCGAGACTACAAATAACTGATTTAAGCAATTGCAGCTTGTTTGCATAGGAAAGCCTCTTGGCTGTCAGCACTTATACCAAAGGCACATCAAGGTAATTTACAGGTAACTTCCCTCTTTGAAACCCAGTTATAGTATTAAGTCCTACAACAAACTCCTCAGTATAACCATCTGTGACTCTTTATATGGCTGAGTTAAGACATGAGATTCTTCTAAAGTAACTAAAGACATAAAGTATAAGCCTGAGAGCATCTACATTCCCTTTCAAAAACATGATCACATCATCCGCAGACAAAGGTGATTCAGCTGAAGCTTTGATCAGAAGGGATGATACTTGATATCAGCAGCAGCAGCAGCAACTTCGAACAATCTAGATATCACTTCCATAGCTAAGAACAGAGGGATAGGGTGGGTCACCTAGTCTCACCACTCCCTTTCCCAGAAAAAATCCCTCAAGTGAACCGTTAAAGTTTACAGAAACCCATTTAAATTAAGATCAGATCTTCAACCGCCCCCTTTGGATGGCAAATTTGGCGGTGATGAGTGAGTAAATAGAGGAGAGATAAGGAAGATAAAGAAGCAACGTTATTTGAGTTACTCAGTGCAAGTGCGCGAAGCCAGATCAACTGGAAAGTAGGGAGTTCACCTCTTCAGAGGACCATCGGAGATGGGCGGCGATGATGCCGGAGATAGCTGGTGAGGGCGGCGACAACGCTGATCAGTTGGTATCAAAGAGGAGGGCGAGTCATGATCAATGCAATCGAAGAGGGAGAGAGAAAAGAGGAGTGAAGATCGAACAAGGCTGACCCCTATTTTTAAACTTGAGATGACTCGTATACATCGCGCTTCAATGAATTTGGTTAAAGTACGAGTTTGTAACCCATTTGGCAACTCTACCCCAATTTCATGGTACAAAAAATCCCGGGTACAGCAATGCCAATTCTATCTTTCATAAATTACTTATGTCCAACACTTTAAGCTAATATTGGATGAAAGTATCGGTCTTTTTGCAAGACAAAAAAAAATGTTTGGAGTAAATGTTGTACGAATATACTTGTAAGGCATTTGCAGTCGAAGACTTAGATCCGCAAGCTGGAAAAGGCATGTCCAGTCCAGACACAATTTCCTGAGTTCAAACCCAATCTCACCTGAGCTCGACCACACTTCAAGTCCTTCATGAATTGCTGAGGGCAAATCTTGACCTCATTGTATACCCGACTTGCGGCAATACTAAGTACCATTCGTGATTAGAATTTCTCGGTAGGTTGGGGAGACTCTCAGGGTAATCCTCGCAAAGATTGTCTGTCGCCACCTTTTTCATTTTTTTATTTTTTCCCGAGTTAGAATAACAAAGAAAAGGCTAGATAAGCCGATACAGGTGTGTAATCGGGTGAAGTCGAGTCGATAAAAGCACGAAGCTTGACCTCGATTGGAATAGTAGAATGCTTCCACTCACGCCTGAGATAGAGCAAATCATGATATTCAAATGGACCCTCAACTCAATTCTTCGCTTGATTTCGATGTTCATTTTTGTAACCGATAAATATCTATGTGCAGATAATAGAAATTTGATGGGGAACGGCACAAGCGGCTCTCTAAACTCTAGCTTAAGGTTCGATGTCATTTCAGACTCTTAATTTGTTTGACGCAATCTCTCTAATATTTATTGTAATTCATGAATTTTTAAATATTTCCGTATAGTATAAGGATTAATGAGCATTTTATAAGATTTTAGGAATTATATTGAATAAAGTAAAAATTTAGAAATGATATTACACGCAGCGTCGAAATTCAGGAATCACATAGAAATAAATTATAAATTTCAAGGTATCTTACAAGTTACAACACGTTATCCATTTCCCTCCACACGAGTTCCTTGGGACTGTAGAACTCTTCCTTCCTCGAGCCGTCCGATATGGCGACCATGGCGTCCACGTCCCCACTGATCCGCCTCCTTTCCCCGCGATTTCAAGCCCGTCCCGCATCCCGAAAGCGCGCCGGCAGCGGCAACCGGCCTCCTCCGCGCCCTCGCCGGCGGTCCGAGAAGCCGGGCCTCCGCACCCGTTACGAGCCGCCGCCCCGGCCCCGGCGGCCCGTCGCTCCGGCGAGCTCCGGGGCCGAGGCGACCACCTACGCTCGCCTCCCTCCCAGGGAGGACTTCTCGGCCGCGTCGATCGACGCCGTGAGCGAGGTGAAGCTCTCCGAATCTCGCATTGCCCTAATTGATACTGAAGTCGATGGCGTTAGTGGTGAAGTGGGTGAAGAATGTGATTATGATGGCCAGGAAGATGGCAGTGATGGGAGTTTGGGGCTTAACTATATGTCGCTCGATGTGTTTGAAGGAGACTCGAGTGCTCGAATTGATGATGGCGGCGATGATGATGATGATGATGAAGAGGAGGAAGAGGAGGAGGAGGAAGAAGGAGATAGTGATTATGGAGAATTTGAAGATGAGGAGGAAGTGTTAGGGTTTGACGGCGGAAAGATAGTCAGTGGTTACGACAGTGATGGTAATAAAGTCATGGCAATGCTCTACACAGTTGGTGATGATGACAATGAGAATGATGGTTTTGCTGGCGAAAAACCGGGGCTTAAGGATGGCAAGGCGGTGAATTTAGCAGATTCGGAGGGTGAATTGGACGATGAGGAAGCTCAAGTGAAGGAGAAGGGGGTGCCGGCAGTGATGAGGTGCTTTGACCAAGCCAAGATATATGTGAAAGCCGGGGACGGTGGCAATGGTGTGGTGGCATTCCGCCGCGAGAAGTTCGTTCCTTTGGGGGGCCCGTCAGGCGGCGATGGAGGGAGAGGAGGGAATGTTTACTTGGAAGTCGACAGGTCAATGAACTCATTGTTGCCGTTTAGGAACAGCGTGCATTTCAGGGCTGGGAGAGGGAGGCATGGGCAGGGGAGTAAGCAGGCTGGGGCTAAGGGTGAGGATGTTGTGGTGAAGGTGGCCCCTGGGACGGTTGTTAGAGAGGCGGGGAAAGAGGAGGTGTTGTTGGAGCTGTTGAATCCAGGACAGAAGGCATTGTTGTTGCCGGGTGGTAGAGGAGGGAGAGGGAATGCTTCGTTCAAGTCGGGGATGAATAAGGTGCCTCGGATAGCTGAGAACGGTGAAGAGGGTCCAGAGATGTAAGCTTTTAGTTCAGAAACTATACCTTGTCTTTGGAGGTTGTTGATAAATATTTGGTTTGCATTGCAGATTGATTTAGTCTTGCTACCACGATGTTTTTGATATCTGCTCTGGTTTGACACAGAATATAACTTTTGTGGATGAATAACTGTGAAAGTTTATTTGCATAGTCGTATCTTTATACAATGCAATGGACAATAGAGGTGCTGGCTGCGCTTGATTTTTTTTCCTTTTGTCAGTGAAAGTTATATGTATATTGTTACCACCTTCATGGAGTGATAAGCAATACTTTGTGATTGAGCAAACACATGGAATGACTATAAAATAGAACTAAGACTTGAGCCACATTAATTGCTAGTCACCCAGAATTATAGCAATTTCAAGTCAACTTTTCAGGAGAAAAACAAAAAATTCTATGATCAAATTCATTATTCAGGAATTGAAACAGAACATTGGTTTGCCAGCAATAGCTGAACGGAGACAGACCATTGGTTTGCCAGCAATGGCCGAAAGGAGGCCTTTTGTCATCATGAACTGGCTCTAATAAATCATGATTTATTGAGCTTTATTAGTTGGGCATATTAACTTAAAAGTATTTTTAATCAATGTTCTCCTCATAAGGCTTCCTCAAGGACATGAAACTAAGGATGGTCTTTTCGTCAGGTGGTTAGAGCTGGAGCTGAAGCTGGTTGCAGATGTCGGAATTGTTGGTGTTCCTAATGCAGGAAAAAGCACCTTTTTAAGTGTGATATGTGCTGCACAGCCGACAATAGCAAATTACCCCTTTACAACTTTACTACCTAATCTGGGTGTAGTATCATTTGACTATGATTCTACCATGGTTGTAGCAGACCTACCAGGTTTACTTGAAGGAGCGCACCGAGGTTTTGGTCTAGGTCATGAGTTTTTACGACACACAGAGAGGTGTTCTACTCTGGTAGGCTCCCTGTTAGAACTTGTTTCTCATTGTTGTCTACACTTCAGTAAGCATACTATATTGCAGCTCATGCATTTATCTGTATCTTGGGGCTTTCTATATTTTCCAATGGCGTATGTTGTCTTCTGTTACTGGCCATAAACTTTACAGTTTCTAATTCTATCCATTGGGAAAATACCTGGGAAGACTGAGGATTCGCTTTGTGGTAATGCATCACATTTTATTTTGTTGCGTTTCTAGAAACTAATTCGTATCCCACGAGCTGCAGAAGGTTTTTAGTTGGGGGTTTTGAGTTTTCTGATTGAATGCTTCATTTCTATTGTGGTTTTGACCTTTGAAGCCAAACATACCATGACCTCATTGTAGATTGTAGATAAGTTTGATTCTAATGGGTGCACAACAAATATGATATGTTGATGGATTAAACTAGCGGGTTGCCCTGTCTCCTCATGGTGTTTCCTCAATTATTTTTGGCTCAAATGACTCAGCTTCATTGGGTATATATAAGCTGTTTGTGGTTCACATTTTAATGTGGCATCATTTCATTGTTTAGTTTGCTTCATCTGTCTCACAATGTCATGTCTTCAAAGTTGTCAAATGGCTAAAGTACTCAAAAAGGTGAAAAGAGAGAAAGGTGAGAGCCTAATGACTAATGGCATAGGAAAGTATGTTAAACAAATTGCAGTGACGGAGGTGGAAAGTCAACATTTGCCTATAATTACTCACTTCTACTTGATGCTGTTGTATGTTAGTTGATGCGTTACTGATACATTTGATCCTTAGGTACATGTGGTTGATGGATCATCAGAGCAGCCAGAGCTTGAGTTTGATGCTGTCCGACTTGAGCTGGAATTATTCAGCCCTGAACTTGCAGAAAAGCCATTTATAGTTGCTTATAACAAAATGGATCTTCCAGAGGCATATGAGAGATGGCCATCATTCAAGGAAAGGCTGGAAGCTCGTGGGATTCAAACTTTCTGTATGAGTGCAGTGAAAAGAGAAGGCACTTATCAAGTGATTTCTGCTGCTTATGACGTTCTACGGAAGAGTAAGGAAGCAAAGAGCAGTTTTGAAGGTAAGGCTTGTTGCCTCATGTGCTTCCCCATCTAGCAGTCTTGCACTTTTCTTAGATGTCTCTTGTTAATGCTTTCTCATTTTGTTTTCCCTGTGACGGTTATAGAACAAGTTTGATTCTATGATCTTTTTTTATCCATCCGATTTAATCTGTGGACAATTGATGAGTTTTACTTTCATTAGGTTGGGTGGATCCCAGCAGTCTGAACCATGTAGCTGAAAAGGTAAAAGATCAAAGAAGTGCTTCAATTAGTGAGTTTGAAATCACTCACGACGGCAATTCGCGCACTTGGCATGTTATTGGATCTGGTTTGCGACGGTTTGTTCAAATGACAAACTGGAGGTAGAATGATGATTACTCAATGGCCATTACTAAGCAATGCTATATAATTCTCTTTCCCTTTTTCTGTTTTGATCATCTTAGCGCATGCTGTATTTTTAAGTGCTCATATTCAGATTGTGCAATGCAACTCTAAGACTAAAGAGACTAGGATTGTATAGTTGCACTGCTTGTTAGTCAGGTTAATTTGGGATTCGCCATACAGAGGAGGGCTGCAGCTCATACCCTCAAAATTGGATTACTTGTCCCCTTCATCTTGGCACATGTGCTCCCCATATTTGTTTGATTCGCTGACTAAGTAGTTGAAGTTCATCTTATTTGTTTTGAGTAACTAATTGTCAGGAATTGCAAAGTCCCTATCAATTTATCTTGACAGAGTCCAATCATATTTTTCATAAGTATTTGGGGAAGCTAGGAACTTTTTAGGAGTTGGGAGTTATGAGAAGCCATGTTGCAAATTTTGTTGTTTTTGTATCTATTGATATCTACCTCTGAGAGCCAGATAATTTGACATACATGTTTGTGGGGATTAGATTAGTTCTACTTGTGTTGGCAGAAAATCTTTTTCCTTCGCCAATTATCTTTTGATCTATTTCGTGAAATGTAGTCAGTATGATTTCTTCACTTGAGAAGTGTTGTTGATATTTTCTATAACAGGTATCTCGATTCAGAGAAAAGGTTCCAGCACGTTTTGGAGGCTTGTGGTGTGAATAAGACTCTCATGAAGCTAGGTGTAAAGGAAGGGGACACAGTCATTGTTGGAGAGGTAGATGTCTGTTAGCTGCTCTCTTATTCTCACATCTGATAATGCGTGGAGTATACATGAATATTGAAACATGCAGAGATAATGCTAAATGGCAAACCTTGGCCCTGGTGCAATTCAAATTGACTTTCTTCAGAGTGCATCCTATTGCAATCTCTAGATTCTTTACATATATTTCGCCCATCCTTTAATCCAGTGTAGACTTACTTTCATAATGACAATATGTTCCAGAGTGGTCTTTCTTGCCTAAAAAGTATTACTAGTTACCAGCACCAAATGCAGTTTTGGATATTATTGTGGCTTGAATGAAGTTAATCCCATCAAGAAAATGAGGACTCTTTCTCTTTTATTTCTTTCGCCAGTCTCATGAAGTGGCTTTTCGAGCAAATGCTGGGAAATCCCACATATCCTGTCATTTCTGTGAATGTTTTATTCTCTTCTTTATAATCAATCGAGTCACAGTAAGAGGGATTATGTCTCAAATTTTTTCAGTTGGAGATGGTGTGGCATGATTCCACTGAGAGAACTGGTCCATCAACTATAAACAAGGGATCCACGGATTCGATTAGATGGCCTCAGTGGAAATAGCTTGCCTATATTATCAGGTAACTATGTTTTGATTCATGTAGTTTATGATCTGACGACTCTTCTTTGATGCTCTATGCCTGCCATTCTCCTGCTTCCCTCATAAACACGTTTTGTTACTCCACTGCAGTTGGATTACGCCGCACGGCTAAGCAGCTGCTTGTGTGTCATCATGAAAGGGGTAGTGGTACTCTGCCTTCAAAAGAATTTGCAGAATTGAGGGTGCAGATTTACAGGTATTGTCTTGTCTGTCTTCTGCATTTTATGACCCATTGGGCATTTCTCGACCACAAATTTGTCTAACAGGACTGTCATAAAATCGATGCATTGTCAAACCGAGAAGATTGATCTGATTCACTTTTTGGCCAATGGAAATCAGGAGGACAACATGCAGGAGAGACTGTCCAAATCTTCGTGTCCGACAGGGCGCAGTACTTCCTAATAATCAGTTAACTTCTGGTATGCTCTCAAGGATTACAAACGTCGGAACCGAAGATCTATGGAATATCATCTTAGTGCTGCATCTAACCAGACGGGGCTACCGATGAAACAGTCTGGTCAGAGAATCTATCAAACGCAAGAGAGTAGGGTTTCTCTAAGAACCATTCCATTATCGTTATTTGTACCCCCGATCCTCGTCATTACGAGGCATGCACCATTACCCCCAGCATCGAATTTGATGCGGGAAAAAAAGATGACTTCATGATTTCTGGAAAAGTTGCTTTCTTGTTATAATGAGCATCCAAGGAGAACTGTCGATGTGCTAATGACCCGCTAACGTATTATGTTCCCTTGCGACCCAAAGAAGACAATGCAAAATATATGTTACTGAAAGTAGACAGAAAGAGAGCATTTCTTCATCCGATTGTGTTGTCTACAGAAGTGAACATGCTGTTGAAAACAGTCGCTTGATGTAGAAACATGAATCTTGCTATTGAGTACAGACGACATGGATGCACTCATTGGGGTGGTTGCCTGCCGAAGTGAACTCTCATGCGATTAGGCAACGGACTAGATCCCCATGCGTCGTGTCGGATCCTGCATGTTAGAAAACGAATTTGACAGATCAATAGGTCAACCTACCCCCGTCAATGGGGCTGATTCTTCTTTCCCAGATTCAATGCGTCCTTTTCTTCTGAGGTTACTGTGTCAATTGGGCCAACTTTGTACTTTGTTCCCTTAGGGACGTTTTGATTTGTCCCGGGGCAACTGCTTATCTTATATACGATGTGAACTAAGGCCATGCAACCGGACTGCCATGGGAACCGGTCTGAACATGTCCAATTTCTAAAGAACCATCCGATAACCAGATCAATTGGACCGAATTTGAAATCGTTTTCATAAAGCCTAAAAATCCTAATTTTTCACTCCGCATCTTTTTCTTTATTATATCTAACATCATTCACATACTTCGTGACTCTCTCTCTCGCTCGTGGCTCGCCATCCTCCTCACTTGCTCGTGGTTCCCCCTCGCTTGTTCGAGCCTCGCAACCCTCACTCGTACCTAACTTGTATTTGCTCGCTTGGCCACATTTATATTTTTTATTTTGCTGTAAAAAATGAAATAAAAAAAAAAGGAACAAAAGAAGAACTTGTAGATCCTGAACCGGATTGGAAAAATAGGATAGGTTCCAAGGCAAATAGGGTAGATTCAAGGGTTCAATAATTTATAACCGGTTCTAACATAGTAAGTTTCAGGTTTCGAGTTTGGAACCTGACCACCCTCGAACCGATCACCCCTATTGTGAACGAATATTTGAAGTTGAGTAATGCTCGAACCCGTGTCCTAAACGCATCGAAAGATTCTCAAAGAACTAAATCCGCATAGGCACATACTCAAATCCTATCGTACTAAAAAGACTTCGAATGCTTCATAAGCACGGCCCCCTCATCCAAAAGAACAATCGACTAGAATGCGGTACTCCGGAAACATCGAAAAATCTCCGGCCTGCTCATGCCCCGGACAAGTCTTTCTCACCGTGAGAAGCTCTAGCCGAACTCAGAAACTGTGAAGGCACTTTTCCTATTCAACCTCCTTCCTTTTGGTCCGGTTGCTCTTGATTGATGCTAAACACTCTGCGCTCTCCGTGCACGAGCCAAAACGTACGTGCGGGGGGAGAGTTAGGAGCAACAAAATCCGGTGATTAGTAAGTACAACTCTCCCACCTTCGCAATCTCTTAGCCGTCAAATCCTACCCGGTTTTCCCATCAATCAGACGGACGGGCACCTCACTCGCGGTTTCTGAATCTTTTGACTGCCCCCCCCTTCCCTCCCCTTTCGCTTTCGCGCCGTTCGATCCCTCCTCCTCCTCCTCGTATCCTGGGGGCAAATCCATGCGAGGGCCGTGCGATCGCGCTCCCCCGGCGCCACGTCACCGTATCCCCCCCCCCCGACAGCCGCGATCTGGGGCGGGCTGCCGCCGGGAGGGGCCGACACGTCGGCCTGCCGGGGGGCCCCGCCGGTGAGGTGAGGGGTCGATGGACTGGCGTGGCAACAGTGTCCACGTGTCACGTCGGGTTGAAAAGCTTTTGACGGGGGGTGTCGCACGTCCTAGGGGCAGGGTGGGGGATTAGCTGTCGATCGCTGATTGGCCCAGACGGTCAGAGTCAGCAAGAAATCAGGTCCGGTGTTGGGGACTCGCCATGGAGCCTGGTTCGTGACCGGAGGTACTAAGGTCATGAGATGTTCCGATGATGCACGGGCATTCTAAAAGCTTTTGGGGGAATGAGTGGGAGATAGAGTTTTTTTTGTGAGTTTAGTGGTTGATTCGATCGAGGACGAGCAAGGTTGATACGAATGGATATCTGTCACATGGAATCCAAGTAGTATTTTGATGATTGATTACTTACTTTCGTCCCGTTGCCTATGCGGCTAATACGAAAGATGCTTTCTTTCATGAGAACGAGTCAGAAGAATGAAAGTATTGACGATGTAAGAATAGTCGGAGTCGCATCGTCGATATCATCTCCTATGGTCCCAACATTTTTCGACTTTCGATGATGAATTGATTGAACCCTTCGTAGCCGTCCTTCCTCAAGAAGCTTAAATGAAGAGGCTCGAGCCAATTGAATTCTTAAAAACACGATGGGTGTTGCTAAGTGGGGTTGTATCAAAAAGATAAAAGGGCGTGACGTTATTTTCTTTTATAATTAGAGTCATTTAACTTGCGTTATTACGATTAGTAATAAGAGGGATTGAATTTCAAAGGACCGTTTTTGCGAGTTTTAAAAAAAGCCCATAGCCTTTGTACAAAAGAGGAAGTCGAACTAATTAGGTAATTATCAAAGTTATGAAACATCGCATCAATATTCCGAGGGGAGTCAAGAACTCAACGCCTCGAAAAAAGAACCTTAATCATTTGTTCTTAGCAAGTGTTGTTTGATTTTGCTGTTGCGGATGCTCATGATGAGGGGGATGACTTGACAATTTTTGGCACCCTCTGAGACACGTGATGAGCAGAACTAAAACGCAAGAGCATTGGCTTTTTCTTAAGCAAAAGGAGGAGACAAGTTGGCCGAATAGAAAAATGGGGTGACACGAGCCCGGCTTATAGGGTGGTGGCACTAGGATTTCTTGGCTTTTGGTGGAGGGACACATGTGTGCGTTTGACCAGAAAGCAGCAGCAGCACAGAAGTTGAACCATGAAAAGGCTAAAAAAAAAAAAAAACCCCAAGAACAACAACCCCACACAAGTTCAGTCTTGGCAAAGATTGAATCATTCAAAAAAACCATTCTTTTAAGAAGTCACTCTCTCTCTCTCTCTCTGTCTCTCTCTCTTTCTCTCGTCAAAGTCCAAGTCCTACGAAAAAACAATCTTTTTCCCAGAATTCCGGGCACCCTTTAACAAGAGGAGGAAAAGAAAGAAGGGAGGAAAGGAGGGCTTGTGTGCTTGTGTTTGGAGAATGTGCTTAAAAAGTTCTCAAGCTTCTGACCCCTTTGTCAAAGAGAACTTGACAGGAAAGCAAGAGATGTTGTTGGCCCCTACCCGATGAGTTCCACAAGGAGGGCCACTTGCATGACTTGACCAGCCTTTCTGTCCCTTTAAATGGCAAAGTTCACAACAATAACCTTCCCATCCAAAGAAACTTCCACGTCCTCTCACTTCTTCCACCAACTCTTATGCATTCGGTTTGAGGATGTCTGGTGGTGATGGTATTCGCCAACCTCGCCGTTCATATTTCAAAGTCCGAGTTTGAATTACCATGCTTGAAAACCCATCTCGGAAGTACTCCCAAGAACACAGATCTATATGTTTCAACGGTGCATTCATTGTATACACAAAACGAAAAGGTGGTTGCTCCTTATAAAATTAAGTCAAGTGATTTGGAAAAAGCACCAGATCCGTCATTGTTAGCAAAATTGTATACCTACAACCACTATCTTCCTACATCTGATTTGTTTATCGTAAGGAATTTTTAAGAGACTAAGCGAGCATTTGCAATTTAAAGTCGCGATACCGTGAAATCAGAGGGGTAGTTCACTAAAAAGTGTTCTTAAAGTGTTGCAATTGTAATGTGTCTGTCAAGTACAACATAAGTTTCTATCTATGTACATGTAGATAGGGCAATGCTCGCATGAGAAAGAGTCATGTGAGACACTCATTTGCGAGTTTTAACCCGCAATTTACTTATAACGGTCAATTTAGCCGATCTCCAATTTTTAGGTATATCTTGTGTGTGTGTGTATATATATCGATTCTATTATGCACTTTAGCAAGTCCATTTGCTAGATCGCTTTAGCGTATCTCTATTGATGCTTAGAGCCGAAGAATTGTCACGAATTTTTCGAAAGAGATTAATGATGCAAAGATACACATCATTACAAAAAGTTAATATAAAGTTTAAAAAAAAAGATGATATTTTTATATAGGGTTCATTACATGACTGTCATACATGGAGTCCCGGTATTTCATGAGAGCATTCGATGTCATCGGGTCCACTCCAGTTTATGCCAGGCATGTCCCCCTTCCCAAATCGAGATTTTCAGTGGAGGAGTCAAAGGTCATAGATTCTAGGTCATGTTGTGCATATACAAATTATAACTTGATTAAAATTAGTTTGTAAATTATGCACAGTGCATCTTGTGGCCATCTCTTCAAAACTAGCATTAGAGCGCCATGTGTGCATATTTTTATTTTAGTTACTTCATTCACTTCATTGATAACATGTATGAATTTTATTGCTTGTGTAAATAATTAATTACAGTGGCTGGAATTTTTAACAAAATATATAACTTATATTATGATAAAGATATTTTTCTCGACCTTACCAAAAAAAAAGATATTTTCTTGAATGGCTTTTTTTGTGTGTAATTAATATTTTAAAAAACAACATTTTTTACATATATAGTGTGCTTAACGGTGTCATTAACGTACACGTTAAGATGACTTATTTAATAGATATTACTTTAATCATTTAATCACCGTAATGCACGGCCACTTATGATGGTACGTAGGGCAAACGTCCGGTGTGTTTTTTCAAGAAACGACAAGAGACCAAATTAAAACCCTAAGAACTATGACTATAGTTTATGTAATTCCCAATGCCATTTACGTACGTGAAAGATTAATTAAAGAGGGATGAAATCATGCTTTTTTTTTCCTGTTGGAACTTTCAATTAAAAAAGGGTGTGAGTGCCCCACTAATTGCCTTTTTTTTGGGCAGTTTAATCCACATTGCTCATTAAAAAAGATTATTTTCTTAAGCTTTGATTGCTCTTTTTGACTATAGCCTTTTTCGGCTTCTTTTATTATGATCAAGTTCAAATAAGCTGACCCCTGTCTCTTTTGATTGTATATTATAAAAAAAGCAAAAAATTATGACAATCAAAAGCATCAGCTTTGGGAAATGTAATGGTGATAAATTTTCTCGCACCTGCCATCAGTCCTTGATAAGTGAGAACAATCATCATTATCATTCTCCAACATTCATTTTCTTTCTCCCCCTTTTTAGAAAAAGGGCTAATACCACGAAAAACCCTAAATTGGTACACTTGTGATAATTTTACCCCAAATTATTTTTGACCATAAAAAACCCCAAATTGGTACACTTGTGACAATTTTACCTCGAACTATTTTTTTGACCATCAAAAACCCCAAACTGGTACACTTGTGACAATTTTACCCCGAACTATTTTTTTGACCACCAAAAACCCCAAACTGGTATACATGTGATAATTTTACCCCGAACTAATTTTTTAATATTATTTTTTATTTTTCGAATTTTTTATTAATTTTTTTTTTTTCTTTTAACTTTTTTTTTTTTTTATTTTCTCTTTAACCTCGCCCCCGTGTCGGCATTACGCCGGTCGTGAGGCCCTCGCCGGCAGTTGAGCCGACCCTCGGCCCGTCGGCCGTTGGCGGGCCCTCGGGATCCGGCGGTCGGGCCTCGCCGGCCTTAAGGCGGGTCGAGCCTCTCCCGTGGCCAGGCGGTCCGGTCGTTAAAGAGAAAAGGGGAAAAAAAAAGTAAAGAAAAATAAAAAATTAATAAAAAATTCGAAAAATAAAAATTAATATTAAAAATTAGTTCGGGGTAAAATTATCACATATATACCAGTTTTGGGGTTTTTGGTGGTAAAAAATAGTTCGGGGTAAAATTGTCACAAGTGTACCAATTTTTGGGGTTTTGGTGGTCAAAAAAAATAGTTCGGGGTAAAATTGTCACAAGTGTACCAGTTTGGGGTTTTTAGTGGTCAAAAAAATAGTTCGGGGTAAAATTGTCACAAGTGTACCAGTTTAGGGTTTTTCGTGGTATTAACCCTTAGAAAAAAGGGCAAAAAAATAACAATAGTAGTTACATAAAAATTGCGATATACATATATAATATATGTATGTATGTATGAGTTCCTATTGCACAAAATTTAAATAGTGTAAGAATGTCCAACCTAAAATTTTGAGCTAAAAGGTGGAGGAAAATTACGTTATATGAAAAAAACATATAAATCTCATACACAATAAATGTGAAATATTTAAATAAATAACAATTCCAAATGACCCAATTAAATTCTCTTGATCACTATTTATATGGAACTTAAATATTAAAGATGTCATCGCTATAGCTATTATTCAGCGTGGGAAATGAATAAACTGTAACACTACCTAAGTAATCAACAAGGGAGAAGGTTAATTAGTAACCAAGATACACAAGAAATGTGTCAACGAAAAGGTTATACAAGGACGCAGTGGGGTCCGCATGGAACCACTAATTTCAATGGTACGGATCTAGTTTATCACATATTGTCATTTATGTAATAATTTGCATATATGAATAGTTTTAATGTGCTACGATTGCCATTGAAGCAACATGAAGTTTTACTCCGAAAAGCTTCAAATTTTCTCCTCTCTTTTGGGCTAGAAAATGTCCTTTTCCATAGATTTTTTAGGTAGGACCAGACTAAGCAAAAGACTTTTGCTAAGCTTTCTCACACATTCTTCAAAGTTACTAAAGATTTACCTTCCAATGACAAACATTTTGAGCATGGAATAAAGAAAAATCAGCAGATTAAACAACTACTTATTTTCGTTTATGGTGAAATATTCATGGATAAATTCCATAAGGAAACAAATGAAACAGCACTGTAGCTTTGACTTCTTGGACCCTCTTTTCAAAGGAACTTGTTTTGTTTTGTGATTGATGTGGGGGTTTGTTTCCAATTTCAATGACACAGGACAAGAGGAGGTTGAGAAAAAGAAGTTTCTTATATCATAGAAAAATATAACTATTCTTTGCTTTAGTTGGAGATCATCTCAACTGCTCCCTTTGAAAATCATGAAGCAAACAAAAGTTGTCATGAGGGGCGATGGAGCAAAGTTTTGCGCATGAAATGCGGATTTTACATGTGCAACATGATGAGATAAACACTAAATATGATGTCGTACTGACTTCAGTATCTTCGAAATTTCAAAATTTTGATACTCTCAAGGAATATGTGGACAAAAAATTCATGTCATGTTTCCATTTTCCTCTTCTGGCTTTATTTACCCAAGATTCATCTTGAATCCGTGTCCATTGACTTTTTCATTAACCAGCTCCTTTCAGTCTTTTAGCTGTTGTCTTATCTAATCTTCAAATGATTATTCATATGGGGGAGAGAGAGAGAGAGAGAGAGAGAGAGAATGTTTTACTGAATATATAATAATGCAGCAAATGGGTTTATTCTTTTTAAGTATATGACGCATGCATCGCACAAAAGCACATATTAAATATATTTAATAAATAAATATTTGTTTCTCAATACAACCTATAGTGCATCATCAAGTTTTAGATGATTATCCTTCATGTAGACCAATGTGAGAAAGGTTCTAACTCCAGTCGTGTGTAACCTAAAAGGCACAAACTGAGAAATATTAAGGGAATTCTAAATTCTTCCCATACGTTCAATACAAGTCATGATAATTCAGTGCCAAGGATTTGATTGAAGGAAAGTGGAAGAAAAGGAAGATCTTAAAGTAGGTGGAAAACGGAAAAGATGGTTTTCCAACAAAGGACATCTTCACGTCTTTTTTCTTCAATCTAAAAATAATAAAAATAAAAAAGACCACTAAATCAAGTCAATCACATATCAAGAAATCGTGAAATTTACATTAGACACCATTAGAAATCATAAGTTTTCATCCTATTTATTTTATTGCGATTAATCGATTCGCTATATTATTCATGAAATGAGTCTATCTAACATTTTTCTCAAAGAAAATATATCAATATGAGGTAACACATCCACCTCCTTATAAAAGGTCAGTGCAACTCCTCCACTCCATGCTCTTATTAGACTTCAGAAACCTCAGCTGTATATTCCTCCAGCGCATCTCTCTCTCTCTCTCTCTCTCTGCGCCATTTCCTTCCCTCCTTAGTCAAAACTCCAAAAAACACCGATCAAGATCCTACAAGCTCTTCATCGATGTCCACTTCCAAGGCCTCGGAGACACACTCAAAAGGCCTTGAGCCAGGCTATGCTCAGCTGGGCTTCTGCATCCTCCAGAGGAACACTGCCCCGCCGCAGCCTGGGGAGAGGCGGGGCCGTCGGAAGCAGGCAGAGCCAGGGCGGTTCCTCGGGGTGAGGCGGCGGCCATGGGGACGGTACGCGGCTGAGATCCGGGACCCCGCCACCAAGGAGAGGCACTGGCTTGGCACCTTTGACACTGCCCAAGAGGCTGCCCTCGCCTATGACAGGGCTGCTCTCTCCATGAAAGGCACACAAGCAAGGACCAACTTCTTGTACTCTGATCACTATAACCATATCCAAAACCCTAATAGCTTTCACTCTCTTCTTAGCCCCTTCGAGGTCCAAGCACTTCTAACACCTTCCTCACACTTCTTCACCACCGCCGCCGCCGCAAATAGTAGTCAAGCAAAGAACCGACCCACCAATCACAGCAATCCACCTCAGGCCACCAGCACTTACAAGACAAATATAATGCCAGACCAATCCTATGAGGAAACTTGTCCTGAGACTAACTCATGTGATGACTCTGACGCAAATCAAGATAGCAACCATAACGACTTCCTCCTCTTTGGTGATGATGATTATTCAAACTCCGGCTACTTGAACTGCATTGTACCCGACAACTGCTTGAGACCTCCTACTAGTGCTCACGATCCTCCCAATGCAAAGCCTAATATTCTTAGAAGCTACTCTAGCGCTTCAAATTTCATGGGATATTTTGAGGATAACGATTTTTCACTTCCACAAGATGTGATCCCTAACTCAGGAGGTGATATATTTGGTGCCAGTGAGCTTTGGAGTAGTGATCAGATGGCCTGGGGGATGGACTCGGGCGAGCTTGCCGCCGTGATCAGTGGCCCAGCGATGTCAGGGAAGACCGAAGAGGGGTGCATGGGAAGTTTGTGCACCGCGGCCGAGAATAGCAGTTATAGCTTCTTGCCTCAAGCTGCTCCTAATTATTATGGGGAAGCATCAGTCGAATATGGAGGATACTTTCCCTATTGATATACGTGCAATGCAACTGTGTCATTTGAAGAGCGTGCGTGTGCGCTTTGAGGTTGATCGTGTTATTACATCGCAAGAGTTCTCATTTGACTTTTCTTTCTAGGATCTTCGGTGGTAGTGCATGTGTAATTCACATCATCGTCAAGCTTTAATATAACCCATGCTTGATGGAAAACGATATGGCAATGTTGTCTATTTTGATGCAATGCTAATTGCTCATTAATTCATCTATTATGCATTGTTTGGAGCAAATCTCCACCGGCCTCCACATTTGATGTATAACATGGTTGGCTGGCGCTCGTCTCTTGCATGTAAGTTGCTAAGGTTTTAGGAGGATCTTTGCATGTAAGCATGATACATAGTCTCTCTTTTCGGCTGTTTAGCATGGAGGTGACATCTTTTCTTCAAAGTATAATAAAACAAGAAAAAGGGTAAGGAAAAATGCTGTATGAACTCAACTTGCGCACACGGATTTTGCTTCACCCAAACAGTAAACTTTTGATTATGTGTGGTTTTGATTTAGCAGCGCCTTTAGATGCTTTTATCTAAATTCCAAAAAGGGTAAGGAATAAAAGGAAGTTAAAAATTGAGCAAATACAAAAAAACATGTTTGAAGTTTTACCCAAAGACGAGAAACTTACCCTTACTTTGAAAATACATGTTTGCACCTTGAGTTTTAGCTCTACATTTCACTTTACATCATGCATCAGTTTTTAGTCTTTTTATTAAGGAAAATGCCATTTTCACCGGAATAGGGCGATGCAGCGGTCGGCAACGATGGACACAAAGGTGGTGGGTTGCACCACAATCAAAGGCTGAAGAGGATGGAGGATGGTGTGGCTAACGGTGGTGAGTGGAGAGATTAGGATTTTCGAGGAACTTGAAAAAAAAACAAAGGAGCTTAAAATTCGATCTCTTCATGATGGGCTATTCTTTAGAGGCTTGAAAATGCGTTTAAGAAAGTAGAGGTATGAAAGTAAGGCATGTTTTTTGGTTATTTTTCCCTAAAAATCTAACCTTTTGCATATCGATTTAGTTCCTAAAAGTCCATATCTGATGTCAATACAACAGGATAAATTGATTGATGTCTAGGCTTCTTGGTTGTGAAAGAAGAATATTTCTGCAAAGAACGAAAATTATTTGCTACTGCTTCCTCTTAATTTATGATGGTCAGGTAGACATATAATCAATCCCATCAAGAATTAACCGATTAATGTGATTGATAGAGAGAGAGAGAGAGAGAGAGAGAATAGAGCAATTAGGGAAGATGTGTATCCTCATGTCTCGTGCATATGATTTTATGAATCCGAATGTGTGAAACTCATCTAGTGACAAATTTGTTTTGGGTAGAACTCAACTAGTGACAACGACAGTTTGATGCCGCTCTTCTCCTGGTTGGGATCTACACGCATCTCTATCTTTCGAGAGATCGTCACGCTTGTTTTTCCTCCTCACAAAAAGGTCGAAAGGTCGATCGCATGTCTTCAAAAGTCACACATCAAAAGTTACACAGTACGCGGGAGAATCTATCCATTTGCCGAAGAGTATTTACTACTTCCAAGTATTTTCGGCGAAAATAATTGCTACATTTGGTTGGAGATTACCTATACTCAGCCAATGCTCGTGATCACAGCCATGCTGCAAACGAAGACATTCATCTTCTTGGTGCTTCATGGATGCACACAAGTACATCTCTGCAAATTTCTCACCGGAAATGTGATTAAACATGACATAAAGAAATAGATTGTTTGCATGTGTCACACTAAACATCTGGTAGTCAATTTGAGTTCCGCCGAATAGAACTGAGAAGTGAGAATGATATTTCCCTTATGAGTTCTGTATCTGCAGTATGGGAAACCTTCTAGCCTCAAGGCTGTCCTTAACATACAGAAACAACCACAGATCAGGATACAAAGGAAAAGCATCTTGTGAGGTGACGCAAAGTAAAGTCATCACAAAGCTTGATTGTATTCCTCGTATGTGTATATCGTAAATAGTATAAAGGATCAAGTCTATCCTTCATTGGCACAAAACCAAAAAGTTACATCTTCTCTACAGAAATTTGCATTGCAGCAATGCCCTCGGTCGACAGATGGACCCAGGATGAACAGAGAAAACCAGAATGATCAAGTGTGACACGAGTTTCACTTTGAAGCTTGTTGCCTTAGTGGAAAGGCTTATAGGCAAACACTCAATTCCCACGATGAATGCCTAAGGACCGGAATTTCCCATTTCGGGGAAAGAATCGGATATAAATAACAAGCTCATGTAGAATCGTGGTAGGTATGCTACTGACTGCAGAAACTTTTTGCAGTTATTTGCGAGGGAAGGTGGATGACTAGATGGGTTTTGCTTTATCTTTGAAGATTGGCCATGTCTTATTCAAAACCTAGACTACGGTATGGCCCTATAATTAAAGAGCAGAGAGATGACCTAAGAGCTACAAAGAAATAATGTCACCTATCTGTTGAATTGCTCATAAGAAAATTGTGACGGTTCTCACTTTGTGGAAGGTCGATCTAAGAGAGGAGCCAGAGAAGTCCTGCTACATTCTTTTAGCCAGTGCTATGACCATCTTTGGTGTTGCAGCTAGCTGGATTTGCAGAACTCAGATCAGGCATTTGGGCAGGCGCAGGCCCGCTACTTGGACGTGCTGACCCAACCGATGTAACTGACATGCTTGTTGTCGAGGATGATCTTGTGGGCAGCGAATCTTCAGTGGGTCCGGAGATTATTTCGGCCCTCAACTCTGGAGATGAGTATGACGGATAGAGCATTCCGAAGGAAAACCCAGCAGGGAAAGGAGCGATGGGTATGTCTCCAAGAGAAGACACGGATGGATTGTAACTGAGGGACCCAAACGAGTGATCGAATTTGCATGCAGGACCAAATTTGCAGTCTCCACGTGCAAAGTGCATGCAAGGAGGTGCACCCTGCAAAAGAAACAGCTGCATAAGTTCAGGATCACAAGCAAATTGTAGACACGCAACTTCTAGAGCCTTAAGCACAATGACAAGTACTAGCAGTGATGTGAACAGAATGGCAAATACACAGTACATATCACAGATGCAGCTTGATTGGAACTTGCAGGAGCAAAAAGTAAGCGATGATTAGCAATTGGTGACACTAAACGAGAACCAAAAGAAAAATGACAGAAAAAAAGAAGAATAATCTCAAATAGCCGTGGCCTGCAGGTTATTCCACAATTAACAACCTGGGTGGAAAACCCAGATTAACCAGAACAATCAACATCTTTCCATAAAAAAGAGCACCCCACAAATGAGAAAGACTTAATAAAACCTCAATGTGTTTTTGATTGTCACATCCTTTCAATAAATCAGTACAAAAAGATCCATAATGATATCAAAGGAAACATTCGAAATAGTAGTCACTGTTTATTGTGAGCATACTACCTAATCATATGCTATCAAAATACAAGTACCTATCCCAGTTCCTTAACAAAAGCAACAAGCAATTTTGGACTACGATTGCCATAGCCCTCGGAATATTGGTCACATAATGTAATCTACAGCATCTGCTTTTTTGCAAGTGCAGCTGAGCCAGGGGCTTTGGAATGGAAGATCGTCAAACAATTTAAACCTCTCAAATGTTCTCATTGCTTAAGAAGCACAAATTAGACAATTTGAAAAGGTGAAAACATTAGTATTTTTTTCGGTAGCATTAGCACCTTCATCGGCACTAGACAAATGCATTAGGAGAATACATCTATAACTGGTACCGGAAAAAGTAGCAAATCAATTAAATATTTCTTGCAGCAAGCATCTCCTGTACTCAATCTCATGAAACACGAGAACATGTAACTTGTCATATACAATTTACTTCAAGTTATCCATGTGCCACACAGAAATAAGAATATGGCAAGTCGTCCACGAGTATACAGTGGAAAGAATTCCATCATCTATAGCTCCCTAGGCATCTGTACTTGGATGAAGAGTTCAAAAAGTTTCAAAAGGCTAAAAGAGCCAACCAGGGTGAAATACACGATCCAGAACTACCCGTCTTTATCTGAAGGATAATATATTTTGACATATCATTTGATGGTTGGGCATACCTCTTAATAAGTCAATGCAGCAATATTTCATAATAAAATATCCAACAGAATCCACGGGAACAAGAAAGGATTTAAAGCTGCACTTAAACGGACACTAAATGGTTATACAGAATGTCCTTGTAGATACTAGGAAGACCATTATTTTCATCCTATTCCATAAGATTTATTAGACTAGAGCTCAAAGCATCCAGCATATTGAGTTACAGATCCAACTGGAAATTGGTTGACCAAGAATTACCCTGAGGCCAAAAGAAATTTGTGCAACAGGAATTCCTCTTTCAGACTTGCACATATGTTTTCTTCGCCCCCTCTCCTTTTGGTATAACTAACTTGGCAAATTTGTATGCACAAATTGAATGCCAACAATTCCTCTTTCAGAAAGATACTTAATGAACCATCCAGAAAATTCGATTCATCATAAGCCGCGACTGCTCTCGATCTTGAATATAACTATGTCCATGCTTCACATAGAAATCTCGGCAAAGACAGAAAGCAGGAATGAGATTCTTACCGGACGAAACGGCAGACCAGTGGGGCTAAGAACAAAATTTACATTCAATGCATTCAAGTCCGGTGGATGATGGTATTTACACGAGGATCCATATTTACAGTCCCCTGTCTTCATGTAATGCTGGCATTCAGGTTGCCCGGGTCTTTCTGGAAATGATGTCTCCCTCCGGCCATTGACTGAAGGGCCAAGAGACGAAGGCGAAGGTTGATAAGGCCACGGAAAAGCCTGTGCAGAAGGAGACAACTGCGTTACCCCATAAACAGAACTTGATCCTGAACCAGCTTGAGGACCGGAAGAGGCTAATGGACTCACAGGTGCCTGAGCAAAAGAGATAAGTGATTAAAATGAGCCTAGATCTTGACATGAAAGCAAGAAAATTGGATTTCATCAACCAACCTGATAAGGACTCCAGCTTGAAAATGGAACCATGCTTGGAGAAACCAGCAAAGGGCCATATGGGCCTTGCACATATGAGGGAACCAAAGGAGGCCTGGCCATGACCACCCCGTACTGCTGCGATGAAGGAACAGATGGGGATTGCACTGCTGGATACGATGAAGGCGCAGCTACAGGGATAGGTGCTGGTGCAACTGGAAGTGGTGGTGATGGCGCATGAACGTGTACACCTGCTGGTTGTGGATGATGAAATTTACACGTTGCACCGAACTTGCATTGTCCGGTTTTCACGTAGTAGGTACACTCTTTTTCACCCTGCCATACAATCATGGATGCCGTTCGGTGAGCATGAGAGTAAATCCAGCTAATATGAGAAATAGGATATTAAGCTGCAACTCAAATACAAACCGGACGAAAGGGGTAACCATAGTAATTTAGCCGTGCAGGACTACTGGAACCAGCACCATGCCTAGGATGGTGGAACTTACAGGATGCACCGAACTTGCACGTACCCGTCCTCACGTAGAACTGCAAAAAAATAAAAACAAAAAATCTATGTCAGACATGAGAAGAAGAAAGGCTGATTGAACAAGACCAAGAGATATACTTCAACATTCATAAAACGCATGAGCTGAAAGAGTTTCAACAATGTTCCTCGACCGTAGCAAAAACTATGTAGTGCAACATTAAACAAGTGAAATGATCGTATATGAATACCTGGCAGATCGGCTGGCCTGCTCGTTCTGGGTACTCTGCTCCGCCAGCTCTTGTCGCTCCTACGACCTGCGCAGCATCCGACATCCACATTTCAGTAGTAATAATCACCAAACCTATAAGGGTCATCACCTCGTTACCAATCCATACAGATCTTCTAACAATGCTCCGATCACTTTCGAATCCATTGCCATTGAAATCAAATTTAGTAAGCTTGACAACGACCGACAATCCCACCTTATCAATTCTAGTAATAATCCAAAATCGCCAACAAATCTAATCACGGCACCGCCGTAACAAAAAAAGGGAAACACTACAAGATCGCCACCAAAGTGGCCTCACGAAGCCAAGCGATCACGCCGAGAAGCCGAAAACCCAACCCTGAAAGACAATAAATGGCAACGAGAAGCAATTCCAATAGAGTTACCGCGCTCCGATCACGGGGATGATTGAACCGACACCTGGCGCCGTACCCGCAATAACCAGTCCTGAGGTAGTAGATACAATCGGGTTCGTCGGGCCGCTCCGGGTAAGCCGGGTCGGGCTCGCCGCCGCCGCCGCCGCCGCTCCCCAGTCCCATCTGCCACATGGGCTCTGCATTTTTCGGCGCAACCGAGGGATCAAAAACCCCGCCTTCACACCCCGATCACCCACGAAAAAAAAACAAAAAGAAGAAGGAAAAAAAAAAAAAGAGCCAAGCTATCGCCCTCGCCCCTCCGAAACCCAAAATGCAGAGCGGCGGCAGGACTCACCTTCGAGGCCCGTGTCGGCCCCGGAATCGTCGGGCCACTCCGGCGAGGGATCCGACCGCGAGCCCTCGTGGGCCCCAGCGTACCCATCCATCGCACGGAGCCGGAAGTGGGGGTGCGGGGAAGGTGGGGGGGCGCGATCTTCAAGAAACCAGACCCAGCTCACAGAGAGAGAGAGAGAGAGAGGACAGGACAGGAGAGGAGAGGGGAGGAGGGGGGGAGGAATAAATACGGCAGCAAATGGCAGAAGCGCCGCTCAGCTGGTGCAAGAACTGGGGCTCCGATCAAATGGGTGGTGGCAGGCTTTAAATTCCTCCCCCTCTCTCTCTCTCTCTCTCTCTCTCTCTCTCCAAGAATTACTGCTTCTTCACACCCAGACAACCCAGAGAGACAGACGGGGAGAAGGAGGGGGATTGGTTGGTCCTGTACTCTCTGCCCTTCAGCTTCTCCTCCTCCTCCTCACACACACACACCCACACACACGCGCGCGCACACACAAGAACTGCTCTCTCTCTCTCTCTCTCTCTCTCTCTCTCTCTCTCTCTCTCTTCCTTTTGGTGGTTCTGGTTTTGGTTTTTGTGGGTTCTCTTGTGTCCCCCTCCCTCCTCCTCCCCTCCCTCTCTCCCTCTCTCTCTCATCACTCTGATGCTGTGTTGCTCCTGCAGTTTTTAATGGGTTTTTTTTTTTCCTCCCCTTTTTTTGCCACCCTCTTTCCTTTTTCCCTCTTTTCTTTTCTCCTTTCTTCTTTCTTTTTTTTTTGGCGATCTCTTTCCGCACTCGTGCGCGCGTGGGCGATCTCACTGCTTCCCGTGTCTCTCTGCGCGCGCGCGCGTGCGCGTGTGGAGGGGAGGAGGGGACGTGGTGGTTTTGCGTACGCGCCAAATTCAGGAGAGATGTCCCCCCCCCCTTAACAAAAAAGGAAAAAAAAGAGAGAAAAGGAGGGATTCAACAGCCGACCTGCTGAATCGGTTATTATCATTATTATTATTATCAATTTATTTTTTTATTTAAAAAAAACTCACTTCTCTTTGATTTCTTTTTTATTTTTATTTACTTTCTCGGTTCGGTCCCCCTTCTTTTTTTTTTTCTTTTTGGATGAATCGGACTGTCTGTGAGTTAGAACCGGTAACCAACGAGCTGCTGGTGTTCTGGTTGGGGTTCGCTGGAATGCCGGAACTGGCCTCGCCTCCTCCCTGCGTGTCCATAGATCCGGGCCCGATGCCTGGACAGATCCGTCATTTCGCCCGGGCGGGGGGGCTGCTGCTGCTGCGTGGGCGGTGTGAATAAAGGTAGATCCGTCTTCTTTTTTTGGGAAAGATGGCATCCGTGGACCGGCGTGCGCGCGCGTGCGCGTGCGCGTGCGTGCGTACGAGAAGGCACGGTCGTTTCTATTTTACGGGTTGAGTGCTTCTCAAGTTAACCCCCGACCCGTTGGACGCGTTCCTCCTGCCCCCCCGCCCGGGACGGGGTCGATCGGATTCGTCATCTCGTGGAAATGCCGATGACCTTTAGTAGTCTTTGATCATTCGTCGTCCTTGCACGAAAAAGACCGGATTCGACTCGGTCTATCGAGACATTCTCTTAGAGTGATAGAAGGCGTTGTCGTTTGAGTGAAAGGATTTTTCGAAGATTAATTTTCCAAACTTTTAACGGATTTAGTTTGGTGAAAACTACCATTTGCCATTTGAGGAAATATATGTGCTTAAAGTTGGGAAGATGGATTCCCTAACTGTAAAAAAAAAAAAAATGCATTTTTCCTAAGAAAGGATTTCCCGAAAAGTATTTTATTTTGTGATGAAATTTTTCCCAAAGACAAGGACAATCTTATTTATTTTGATAATCATCGGCAAGGGGGATTGCCGGACCCTGCGACAATTGGTCACGTGTTTAAAGAGTCTCGCAAAAAAAAAAAAACTTTCGATCAGGTATCATTTACCGCTTATTGATATCAAAAGAAATTAGAGAACTTTCAATCACTTCAACTTAGCCGAAACTCTCACCAAAAAAAAAAAAACTTAGCCGAAACTCTCATTGCCTCAAAAAAAAAAAACACGCACACGCACACTTAGAATGGTAAATTCAAATCACCAAATGTCAAAACTCTCGCTCTCTTCTTCCTTGACCCTCGGCTTGGCGATATGCCAGGCAGCCATCGCCATATGACGTAGACAAGAGTCTTTCTGCTTCCAATCGACTTAACATCGACTCTACCTCCCTTGCAGCCTCTCTCTCTCTCTCCCTGAGATTCAATGTTACTGATGTCAGGGGCAACACAACAATGATTGGAGAGGAACGGTCAAGGCAATTAGGGACTTGAAAGATTTGAATTGAGGACCTCCTGCTTCCATACCATGTAAGATTTGTGAGGTCATTACCAACTATTTTAAAGTTTAAGTAGTTAGATCGAGATGTGATTTAACCACTAGGGTTTGTCCCCCAAAGGGCCACCCTTCCTACTTGGGAATGGAAAGGTGAGGAGTTCAAATCCCCACCTTCTCAAAAAAGGATTAAGGGTGAGGACGTGCGGTTTTCAAATATAGATTTCGATTCTCACGCCCCCAAAAGGCAAACAAAAATTTAAGAGTGAGCTGAGAGTTAGAATAAGATAGACAAAAAAAAAAGAGAGAGACTAAGACGTGATTTAATATTTCAATAGTGAAACAAGTGGGATTGAAAAAGAAAAGTCAAGGAGCAAAAGCAGAAAAGCGATAGGTGATAAATGAGAAGAACAAATCTCAAACCACTGAAAATTACACACGCTAATACGTCATTCATTTACAACGAGTATAAAGAAGATGTCAAAAATGGAGACACCTCAATTTATCATCTCACACGTTACGACCGAAAAAGAACGATCATGCTTTTCATTAAATCAAAAGGGAATTCCATCACCACAAGAGTCTTGCTTTTAGGGGACAGTTTTGAAAATATTATTAGAAAGGATGAAGTATTGATACATGACTTTGACTACACATGTTCATAGCTAACACCATGGTCTTTATGAATGAAGTACAAACACAACTTTTGCTTGAAAGAGTATCATTTGAATTTCCTGAGCAAGACTCATAACTATACGTGTTCGCGATTGCTTTAGCTACCGTTCAATTGATTGAATTATAGTTTTTTTTAGGAAAAAAACCTAAAAACCCCAAACTTTGTTCCATGTGACACATTTACACCGAACTTTTTTTGTGACACTAAAAATCCCAAAACTTTTGCTATTTGTGACACATTTACCCCAATATATCTTTGTAGCCTAGGGTATTTTAGTCTTTTTCCCTTTTTTATTTTATTTTATTTTTTTTTTTTTTCCGGAGGGGCCTCGGACCCTCGCCAAGACGGCGCCCTCGAAGGCGAGGGCTGCCTCGCCCCGCCCGCGAGGCGGCGGGCTGCCGCTGGGCCGGGCGACACCTTGCCCCCGCCCTTGCCCGTGTCGGCGAGGGCGCCCCTTTGCTGCCTGCGGGGTGAGGGTCCCTCGCCCGACGCCGACGAGGTCCCTCGAAACCTCATCTTGGCCGAGAAGCGGGTCCCAAAAAAGAAAAAAAAAAAAAAAAAAAAGAAAAAAAAAACTAAAATACCCTAGGCTTCAAATGATATTGGGGTAAATGTGTTACAAATAACAAAATTTGGGATTTTTTGGTGTCATAAAAAAATTCGGGATAAATGTATCACATGGAGCAAAGTTTGGGATTTTTTTGTGGTTTTTTCCCTTTTTTTTATGATATACACGTAGTGTCATGCATTTCTCGGTTTGCAATAATCGATTATTGCATAAGTCGATGAAGGAGAATGTCTTTGTTAATTCACGGCCACGTCACGCACGGATTGAGCCAGAGGCTCAATGTGGAGCTATTGATGAAGATCAGTACGTATTGAGACCGTCCCCGAACTTTAGAAAGATGAGCACCTTCCAAAATCGCTCCACAGTTCCATGCTCGCGAATGGGGCTCGGGTGGAGCAATGGATGTGCACGAAATTAAACGTTTAGGAAATGCAAATTTGCATTGGAAGTGAAGTTGCATAGGATGAAGTACATGGAAGGGAAAAGTGTGGGAATTGAAGTGCAAGGATAATGGGCTAAGCCCGGGTTCGTTTCCTGTGGGATTTTGGGCTGGGGTTTCGATTGATATTGGGACGTGATTCAAGCCCCAAAAAGAAGCAAAGATAGCTACATCCATTTAAGCAACAAAATGAAGGGAAAATAGTCGAAAAAATCATAAATTTATTATGGATGGCGGTCAATTCAATCTTAAACCTTTCAATTTGAACCAATTTGATCCTAAACTTTGTTGACGATTTCTCAATGTAGTTGTTCTAACAAATTTCGACCGTGAATTGCTGAGTTGAGGGTTATGCTATGCAGGATGGCTGATATCTACGTCGGTAATTTTCAATCAAAATTGGCCGGATGAACTATATGGGCAAATCGTCAAAGGGTTGAGAACTAAATTGACCAAATTAAAAAGTTTATAACCGAATTGGCCGATATACAATATGTTTAGGGTTTTATGGACAATTATCTCACAAAAAGAAACATCAAAGTTAAAATCCGCGTCACTCTTTACTATACAAACACATAATTAAAAGATTTTTTTTGGAGCAAAGATAATGAAAGCTCCTAAGAAATCTAGGAGACATCAATAAAGTTTTTGCTTGTGGTTAGGATAAGTAAATGCCGTTGTCATTAATTTGTTAAAAATCACTTAAAATTAATTTTAAAAGTGTAATCAACGGAAGGACTTGATTAGATCGATTTGATAAATTTCAGGACTTGATTGCACCTTTAAAAAGTTTTACGACTCGATTATATTTTCGTGATAAGCTTTAGGGCTTAATTACATTTTGTGAAAATTTTATAACTCAACTATATTTTCGCGCTATAAATTTCAGGGCTTTCAACCGATGCATTTACCCCTAAATTGAAAAGGCTATTTGTCGCATTTTCCCCTGCTTGAGAGGCACGAGCGGCGTCCGTTCGCCAACACAAGCAAAAAGCCAACATCATCGTCCTCGCGCGTGCCCCGTCCTCGCCGCCCGTCGCCGGATTCCCAAAACCCCATGCTCAGCCTCGCTCGCAAAGCCCTCCTCCGACTCGGGGCTTCTTCCGTTCCTCCACCGCCACGAGCTCCAGCTCCGGCTCAAGCTCTCCGCCTGCTCAGGCCGGCCTCGACTTCCTCGAAGGAGAAGGCGCACCACCCGTTCACGGTCTCTTACCTCATCGGCTCTTGCGGTCTGTCCCCAGAATCCGCTCTCTCCGCCTCCAAGGCCGTGCAGTTCGCGAGCCCGTCGAGGCCCGATTCCATCCTCGATGTCTTCAGGAACCGAGGTTTGTCCCCGACCCAAATCTCGTACGTCGTCAGGAGATTACCCCGGCTGCTCGTCTCGAGCCCTGGCAACCTGTCCACAAAGCTCGAGTTCTTGTGCTCTAGGGGCATTTCGGGTCAAGAGCTGGTCAAGCTCGTGGTCGCGGTTCCTGGGGTCCTGACCAGGAGCTTGGGCAACCATTTGATACCCACTTTCGAATACATAAGCGGCTTGCTTCAGTCCGATGCTAAGGCTGTACAATCCATCAATAGGAATCCGAGGATCTTGTATAATGACCCTAAAGTGCTGCTTGTCCCTTGCATTGCGATTCTGAGGGACTGTGGAGTGCCTGACGCGAAAATTAGATGGTTAGTCCTGTCCCAGCCGAGCACGTTCTTCTTGAGGTCGGACGTGCGGTTCGACGAGGCGGTGAGTCGGGCGAAGGAGATGGGTTTCGATCCTTTGAGGACGAATTTCCTTCTGGCTTTGCAAGTGATCAGGGGGATGAACAAGTCGACGTGGAGGAGGAAGGTCGATGCTTTTGGCAAGTGGGGTTGGTCCGAGGAGGACATCGTCTTGGCTTTTAGGAGGAATCCGTGGTGTATGTCGATGTCGGAGAGTAAAATCGCGGGGGTGATGGACATCTTCGTGAACGAGATGGGGCTCGACCCTTTATATATGGCGCGGCATCCGACAATGATGATGTTGAGCTTGCAGAAGCGAATCGTTCCTCGGTGTTTGGTGTTTTGTGTTCTGCTGTCCAAAGGTTTGATCAGGACGACACGTAGCTTGAGTGGATTCCTTGGTGTCCCAGAGAAGTTGTTCCTGGAGAAGTTTGTGACTGCTAATTTGGGAAAAGCACCCGAGTTGTTGGATCTGTATAATGAGAAGATGCGTACTAGTTCTACCACCTTAACTTTGGGTACTTTGTGAAACCAAATGATTCCGATGACCATGAAACCAACGGAAAAGTGCTGCCTTTCTGAAAGCCCTTAACTGAAGATGGATGCTGGAGGTCTAGCAGGGACGCGTCTGGTTTTCCCTTCTCTCTGCATTCGCATACTTAGCTAGCTCGCTGATTTGTAATTCTTTTAAATTCTTCTTGTTAACTGTTTTCCCCTGATGCACATTTATTTTTAAGTTCACTTATACGAGGAATAGACCATTTCTAATCAGTTACCGATGGAGGACTTCTTTAATTGTGCCTGCAATTTAATGAAGTGAAACAGAAGTGATTGGTGTGCAGCGGCATCTCTTAAATTGATGAGTTGGAACTTGTTTTTTGTACTGAAACCGAAGTAATCCGTAGCATCTTTTAATGAGGATGTTGCTGTGCGTACTAGTCCATTGAATTTCTGATGTTGCGACTTCTTGAAATTCTGCATCACTGCTGAGGATATTGCTGCATCGCACTCTTCCCTGATATCCTGAACCTGAAGTTACTTGTTGCTCAAGATTATGGAGTCTTAAAATACAATTATGGGAATACACGAGGTTTCTGAGACACAGATGTTGGTTTTACTACAATGCTGTTTCATCGGAGGCCGGAGTTTTTTTCAACCCGAATTTGCTCAATACAGGTGTGCTGGATGCTACGGATCAGAGGAGGAGACAATGACGGAAAATGCTGCAACTGATTCACTTTCACCTATCTTGTCAGAAGTGTAGGGCATGTTTCCTCTTTTCCATTGTTAAGCTGCCGGAACATGCACTGTAGAAAGCATCTGAATTATCTGCCGAGCAGTTGATAGAAGGATCATTTGGATTCCTCAGAGCTTTCAGATTATTAGTACCGGCAGGCCCTGCTAAGCACGTCCTGTTTTGTGATTGCATCTCTTGAGGATTGAATCTTTTTGGCTGCTGCGGAGTCAGGGAGACTCTTGAGGTGGTGAGTTTTTCAATCTTCTCAACCGAAAGCTTCCTAAAGTGGGACTTCATTTGCTATGGTTCAATCCTAATATCTTGAACTCGAGTCAAAACAGAGATGTGTTCGATGATGCTATGGACCAATTGAAGTTGCCAGCGTTAATCCTTTTGGATGTGCGCCTGTCTATGCCAGAGATGCTAAAAGAGGAGAAGTGATATGCTACAAGTTGCTGCAACTGATTCATCCATCTCGTGACGGAGCTGATTTTCCTGGCCATTGTTCAACCTTGTGCAGAAAATGTTGGTTCATTGGCTTCTGGACCATGAAGTACTTTCGAATATTTTCACTTTTCTATGTCGGAGTTGGGATGGAGCGGCATGAATTGAGACGACAGTTGTCGCTGCTACTACATAACAAACGTGATTACATGGCCAATTGATTCATTTTGTTCCATCCTTCTCCGAGTCTATTTCGCGTATACAGTCAATGTCGACAATGGAGACGGTAGCTTTACTCGACCAGGTGACCCCGGTGGTCACAGCATCAGATGCCTCCGACGTGACTCTCAAAGCCATGTTTACAATTAGGGATCTTGGGCTTCCCTCCGCAAACTGAATCGCTTCATCATCTGGTCTGATCAAGTGTCGACCTCATCTGGGTGGGTAACATAATGGCTTATATTCTCTCACCTCGTAAAAATTCAGGTGGGCTGTCTCCAGAATCGGCTTTTTTAGCATCCAAGCTCGTCGATCATCAATCCATATCAAGACCCCAATGGTCCCCAATTTATTCGAGGACGGGGATTCGGGATCCAAAATTCGGATAAGGTTTGGCCGTCGCATCGCGACAAGCTACTCCTGTGATCAAAAGGCGGATTCTGATTTCAAAGGCAAGGGCCGACACGATTGGGATTGACTTTTAGTAAAGTTACCTTACCTTACGAAGAAGCAATAGTTGCATCCTGCACATTACATCCACGTATCCACGCTACCTGTATCCACCACCATGTTTGGAGCATATGGACGCGTGCCAATTGACAGGGTGGTTATGTAGTACTTGAGATTACTCCTAAGTACCACTGGTTGTGGTGCATTGGGGTTATCTTCTATTGACCCCTTCTGATCCATTGAACTTGAAGAAACCATGGATTCGAATTGGCACACATGAGCTCAGGATATCACATAGATTCTTTGGTGTCTTTTTTCTAGGACGAGGTTCTTAGGAAAGACGTTGTGTCAAATCGGTCTATGGGGATAAGTTCGATACCGAAACCATAAGTTCCATAAGGCTTGGTGGTGATGAAAAAGCAAATGACGAAAGCTAATAGAGTTAAATGTGACATTGTCATTGTTTCTGTGTTTTTTTTTTTTTTTTTGGGTTGTTGTGCTGGCGTATGCTTCAGAATTGGTTATAAAAGAATCACCATGTTGTGCTATTATTATTCATCCTTTGTCACTCCTAATAAATTATGTTGGAGAAAAAAATTAAATGCAACAGGTCATGCACGTATGGTAGATATATATCGGATTTACCCTTAATTAATCAATATACTCCAAAAGTAGAGATAATTTCAAAGTCAGCTCATCTATTATGTGGACGCTTGTTCCAATTTTATATCTTTCTTCTAAAGTGAGATTCTTAAGAAAGAGAGCGATGTCAAATTAGTCTATGGTAATGAACTTGATACGGGAACTATAAGCTTCATGAGGTTTGGTTTGGTGGTAATGAAGAAATCAAGTGAGAAAGGCCACAAGAGATAGACATGCGCTTCCAAATGGATCATACAAGAATCCCCCATATTGTTAATCCTTTCCCACACCTAATAAATTAAGTTGAGGAAACAATAATTGCAATAGCTCACGCTCACATGTGATAGATACATTGAATTACCCACTAGTCTAGAAGTAGAGAAAATTCGTTAATGATCTAGATTTAACATGAAATTTGCTTTTTCAAAGTTAAACTAATCTCGAAATTTTAGTGATTTTTAGAAGTAATGGAATTTAATTGCTTCATATCCATATCTGTCTATGCAAAAACATCACAATTATAATGTGCTATTGAGGTGCGATGAATGTGGACATTAATTAAAAACACTAAATGAAGTTACATATCACGGTTTTGTTAGCTAGTATTTTTAGGATAGTGGTTAATCATACTCACGAGAGAGGGGGGAGGGTGCAAATAATAAGGGAAAATTCTAAATGAGGGCATGTCTAAAGTGCTTTCATTTTCTTAAATAAGAGTCTGAAATAAACTTTGTCTTAAATAAATACTCGAAGTACCCTCATTTTTTCAAATAAGGACCTAAAACGAATTTTGTCTCAAATAAGAGCCTAAAGTATTCATATCAATTTAAAAAAAGGACCTGACTTCACTGGCCGAAGGGCATTTTCGTCATTTATTTTTTTGAATATATTTTCATTTTTTTTTTTCTTTTTTCTTTTTCTTTTCCTTTTCTTTTTCAATTTTCTTTTTCTTCTTCCCTCCACTAGCCATTGCCAGGCCTTGTTGATGGCCGGCAGAGGTCGTCGAACTTAAGTGAGATGCCGGAGAGGCTCCTGGGCTAGGTGGGCAAGAATTGCCCTCACCAGCCTAGGCCATCGGCATCGGGCGGGGCCTCACCTAGGCCGGGGCAAGGGTTGGTGACCTTGCCGCCCTTTCCCACTTCTAGCGAGGGCTTGCTGGCCCTTGCCTGTGGTCGACGAGGGTCATGGCCATCATCGCCACTCCACCGGTGATGGGGTGGCAGCCATAGGCAGGAGGAAGTAGCCAGCCTGCTTGTATTTTTTCTTTTTGTCTTTTTAGTCTTTTTTATTTTTAATCTAATTTAACTAAAATTTATATTAAAATTATTTTTGGACGAAAATATCCTTGATTAGTCAAAAATTTGGCTAGCGAGTTTAGGCCCTTTATTTGAAACTACTATAACCACTTCAAATAAAGGTTCACTTCAAACCCTTATTTAAAAAAATGAGAGCATTTCAAGCATTTATTTGGAATGTCCCAAATAACACACTCTCTTTACTTGGGTATGTAACAAGTGCTCTGCATCTACTCGCTAATAAAATCCTCAAATTAATTTAGTGATATGCGATAATTACATATTGGCTTTGGAATTTCTTCTTATTTGGTCCGCGAATGCTAATATTTGTATTGTAATATAAATAAATGATAACCAAGTTCATGAATTAGCTTTTGGATTCGCAAATTTTTTTTTTTCATTTATGTACATCATACTTGGTTGTAAATTTTTATAAATTCAAAAAATTTCTTCAAAGTCTTATGTCTTGTAAATTATATTTACTTGGTTAGTGTAATTTTACCATTCGTTGTTTTTTGGGTTAATACCAAAAATGTGATAATCAATTTAGAGTTTTGCCCCTTTGATTCTCATATATATTTATCAATTTATAATTTTTTCGTGGTATTAATTCAATTTAACGGAGGGTAAATTTGTCACAAGTGTACTTGGTTTGGAGTTTTTGATAGTTAAAAAATTAATCTAAGATAAATTTATTATAAATATATCAATATAAAATTAAAATAATTTTATCACGAGAGTGCCAGTTTTAGATTTTTTTATGATATTAACCTTGTTTTTTCTCCCTGTTTTCAGGAGGCTCTGGAGTCTTTGATGGTTCGTGACCGGATGTGCTCTAATCAACGAAGGTGAATCTGCGAGGGAGAGAAGGAAGAAGAGAGAGGTCAGTCGAATCGAACGTGATCTTGATTGTGATCTTGACTGTCATTGTACTCGCCATTGTCTCAGTCTCTAAGCCCCATGTTCAGTTCGCTCTCTAAAACCCTCCTTCGCCGCCCCCTGTTCTTGCCCACCACCGCTCTCAGATTAATCTCCACCACCGCCGCCGCCGCCGCCACCTCGAGTCGACCCTCTTTCGCGGTCTCTTACCTCGTCAATTCATGTGGGTTGTCCCCGGAATCGGCGTTGTTCGTTTCCGAACGCGTCAACTTCGAAACCTCGGCAAGACCCGACGCGGTCATTGACGTCTTCAAGAACCACGGTTTCTCTCAATCAAAGATTTCGGGTATCATTAGGAAGTTGCCTGGGTTTATCTTGGCGAGTCCTGAGAGGACCCTCTTGCCCAAATTGAAGTATCTGCGCTCCGTCGGCTTTTCCGGCTCTGACCTGGCCAAATTGATCACTGCTGCTCCCTACGTCTTGGCTAGGAGCTTAGAGAAGCACCTCATCCCCAATTTCGGTAGGCTTCGGGACTTTCTTCGGGGCGATAAGTATGCGGTTACAGCTATTAGACGCAGTCCGAGAATATTGTCACAAGGTTTCGAGGCTACAGTTGATCGTTTCGTCAAGATTTTGAGAGATAAGGGAGTGCGTGAATCGAGCATTGTGTGGTTAGTTAAGTGTCAGTCTAGGACGATGATAACGTTGTGTGGTCACCTCGATGAAATTGTGGAGAAAACCAAGGGGATGGGCTTTGATGATCCTTCTGCGGCAAAGTTCGCTGTGGCTATGTTAACGATCACAGGGATGAGCGAATCGACGTGGGAGAGGAAATTCGATGCTTATAGCAGGTGGGGTTGGCCTAGAGATGATACCATGAGAGCTTTTGTGAAGTGTCCTTGGTGCATGGCCACGTCCGAGTGAAAAATAATGGTCTTTTGAAACCATAGGACAATGTCCATTGTTTTGCATTCTCCCTTTAAGTTGGTTCTTTATTCGTAGACTTCGTGTATACCTTGCCTTAAGGTTTAATGTTCATTGGAAAGCATGGCCTATATGATCCCTGATTGTAGGCTTAATAAGATAAAAAAGTTGCTCATGTATGCTGGTTGGTTCATTCTTTATTTGCACAAATTTTTCCAAATTGAGAAGATTGTGGAAAGCGCGAAAAAGAACGAGGAAACCATAGCTCTAAATGCTTGGAAGCCTGAATGTTCTGATTCACAAGAACTCTTCAGAGTGACAGGTTAAAATTTGTGTGCTTTGTTACGACTACTGTGGCTGTAATGTGCATTGATGTTCTGCATAATGGTTGTACAGCAAAGATAGATTGAAAGTTTGCTCTGGCAAACCCTGCTTCACCGCCCATCATTTTCACCTCCTGCACTCAGATTCATCTCCAGCACCGCCGCCGCCACCTTGAATCAACCCTCTTTTGTGGTCTCTTATTTTGTGAGTTCGTGTGGGTTGTCTCCTGAATCGGTGTTGTTCGTGTCCAACTGTGTCAACTTCAAGGCCACTAGACCCAACTTAGTCATTCACTTCTTCCAGAACGATAATGGCCTACTATCGATCCCAGATCTGAAAGATCATTAGGGACACTTCCTCAGCTGATCGTGGCCAGTCCTGGGATGACCCTCTTGCCCAAATTCAATTATTTGTGCTCTCTCGGCTTTTCCCACTATAAACCTGGCCAGAGTCATCACTGCTCTTCAAGTATGTTGATGGGAGCTTAGAGAAGGGCCTCATCGCTCTCCGCTCTTTATGGAACGATTGTTATCAGAGTTTCATTTTTTTCATAATTCTCCATGTTGCAGTTACATCATAAGGAAGGACAGTACTACCCAAAAATGCTAATGGTTCAAGATAACTTGTATTTTGCAGAATGTATTTAGTAGAACAGAGCTCTTTATATAAGCTAGAGTGAGTAGGAAGTGGGCATTATGCGAATTAGTGAAAGCTTTATTGCTCGTTGTATTCGTCATGAGATGATGAATAGGAACCAGATTCGGAGGCCGGCAGGTCCACTTCGTGTTTTGTCTAGAAGGCGACGAATAAAGAGTTGCGCATATGAGGAAAAGAGTCTAATGGAAATTTCTCTTTTTTGAATCATTTGTATAGAGGCTTCTGCCTCTTCATTTCATTGACATATTACATAAAGATTACTCGCTGCCTAAAGCCCAAGCCAAATATCCCGGCTACGTAATTATTTTGTTCGCTACTCGCCCAATACATGTCATAGTTGTCTAGGCCGCAACCAAACTCAATGTTGGAGAATCCTCTGGGGATCTCCTTCCGTCCTTGAAGGTGAAGGAGTCTGACCCGTCTTGTCCCCTGTTGTAATAATTGAAACGTGCAAATCCAAGGTATGTCTTGTTGGAGAGACGAATGTCGTCTTCACATAGCTCAGGAAAACAAAGGCGACTGCCACAGGGGAAGGACCCGTATGTTTGCCATTGACTTTCTGCTGAAGCTATCTTGCCTTCTATGGAAGCAACGGGTGCATCCTTCACATTACTCCCATGTATCGACGCGACCCACATCCATAAAAAAATCCAGAGCATATGAACAGGTGCCAATCGACATGATGGTTAAAGAATAGCCAAGATTACACCTAGCAATAAGAGGTGTAGCCCATCAGGGTTGCTTGAAATGGACTCCTTCATATCCATGGAACTCCAAGAAAAACATGGATTCGAGTTGGTGGACCCAAACTCGATCGACAAATCTTGGAAATTCTTTGATATCTTTCTTCTAGAGTGAGATTCTTAAAAGGGAGTATAATGTCGAATTGGTATATGGGATGAGCTTGATACCGTAAGTATAGGCTTCGAGAGGCTTGGTGGTAATGAGAAATCGAGTGAGGAAAGCCACTAGATGTGGTATTGTCATCGTTTCTTGTTATTAGATGTACTCGTCTGCACTTCAGAATGGATCATATAAGAATCCCCCGCGTTGCTAATCCTTTCTTGCTCCTAATAAATTACGTTTACAAGACAATAAATGCAATAGCTCATGTACATGGGCACAATACCCTAAAGAGAAATGATTGACTAATAGTATTTAATTTACTGTAAAATTAACAACATATTCTGTACCACAAAAATATAAATAAAAAATAATTATAAATTATTGTGAGATCCACTCCTTCAAGAATTTTTTACTCACGACATGTTATTACTCTGTCATGGCCTAAAGACTGTTATGCTAGTAAAGTCCTATCCTAAAAAATCTCAATCTTTAGATTAAATTTCAATTTTACCATAAACTTTTTTTTTCATCTAAAAAAACGCTCAACTTTCACTCAAATCCACCCCTTAACCATCCATCTTACATGTTCGACGTGACAATTCCACGTTGGCGATACATCCACCTCAGCAAGCTAACGTGGATTTAAGCATTGTTCATCGTCTTTGCCATAGAGTCCTTGTTATTAGAGTCCTTGTTTTTCTTTTTTTTTTGGCGTTTTCAGGGTTTCTTGTAATCTTGAGGAGCTGATTTAGGAGCCACGCTTGACCAAGAGAATCAAATTAGTTCTATTTTCCCTTTGATTCTGTTTTCAATGCCTCACTTCACGATCATTTTGTTATCCTCCATGGGTTTTGAGGTAGTCAAGCCCCCATGAACTCCATATGAGGGTCATCGTCCATGGCCACTCGACCTTAAATTCAAGGTCGATGAAGCCTCACAACCCGATCCGAGGTCGTGGAAGCCATGGACAACCTCGACCAAGGTCATCATGCATGGCAGCTCGACCTTTTCTTGTGAAGCTGATAGGCCGAAAGTGTTGTTCATGAAGATTTGCCACGTTCTCGCCCCTTCAGCTTTGCTCGTGGAGATTTCCCTTCATTTCCAAAAAGAAACAGAGAAAAGAAGAAGAAAATGAACAGTAGGCGCAAAAGGGCCAAAAAAGAAGCGATGGATAGGTTGAAGAGTGGAAATGATCAGTACTTAAATTCATGTCAGCATGCTGAGGTGGATTTATCGTTAACGTGGAAATGTTATGTCGGATGCGTTGGACTAAGGTTTATGTCGGGCTAGATTTGATATATGAATAAAAGTTTGAGATTTTTTTTATACGAAAAAAAGCATAGGGTAAAATTAGAATTGAAATTAAAAATTTGGGGCTTTTTAAGGTTTCGGCCTGCACTCAATTAGAGATACATTGAATTGCCATCTAGTTAATGCACTCTAGAAGTAGAGAATATTCCTTGGTGATCCAAATTTAACATGAAATCTGTTCTATCAAAGTCAAAACTAGTCTTGAATTTTTTGTGATTTTTTAGAAAGATATGGAATTGATTGCTTCATGTCCATATCTGTCTTTGCAAAAACATAACAATGATAATTTGCTATTGAGGTGGTATGAATGTGTACATCAATTAAAAACACTTAAACGGAATTTTACATCACGGCTTTATTAGCGAGAGACGGTGAAAATAACAATTTTTTTTATCTGAGTACGCAACAAGTATACTGAATTTACCCGTTAATAAAATCCTTATATTAATTTAGTGATTTATGATTATTAAATATCGGCTTTGGAATCTTTCTACGACTGATAATATCCGTATTGTGCTATAAATGATAAACCGAATTCAAGAATTAGCTTTTGAATTCAAAAAAATATTTCTTAAAAATCCTTATATTAATTTTTTCGTTTGTGTACATCATATTTCGGTTTGTAACTTTTTATAAATCCAAAAAATATTTCTTAAAATTTTTTTTATCTGTTTTGAATTATCTTTATATGGATTGTAAATTTCCTCAGCAGAGGTGAAAATTTCCAGATGCTGCAGAAGGACCATTTACTTGGTTAGTCTTCTCAGGAAGCTCTGGAGCCTTTTCATGGTTCGTGACCGCAAGTTCTGTGTTCAACGAAGGTGAATCTGCGAGGGAGGGAGCGCAGGAAGAAATGAGAGGTCAGTCGAATCGAACGTGTGCCTTGAGATTGTGATTTGTGCTCGCCGTCGTGTGTCGGTCTTATAAGTCCCATGTTCAGTTCGCTCTCCAGAACCCTACTTCGCCGCCCCCTGTTCTTGCCGACCACCACTCTCAGATTGATCTCCACCACCACCTCCACCTCGAACCGACCCTCTTTCGCAGTCTCTTACCTCGTGAATTCATGTGGGTTGTCCCCGGAATCGGCGTTGTTCGTTTCCGAGCGCGTCAACTTCGAAACCTCGGCCAGGCCCGACGCGGTCGTTGACGTCTTCAAGAACCATGGCTTCTCTCAATCCCAGATTTCAGGCATCTTTAGGAAGTGGCCTCGGCTGATAGTGGCGAGTCCTGAGAAGACCCTCTTGCCCAAATTGAAGTATCTGCGCTCTGTCGGCTTTTCCGGCCCTGACCTGGCGAAATTGATCACTTTTGTTCCCTACATATTGACTAGGAGCTTAGAGAAGCACATCATCCCCACTTTCGGTAGGCTTCGGGACTTTCTTCGGTCCGAGAAGAGTGCGGTTGAAGCTATTAGAGGCAGTCCGAGAATATTGTCACAAGGTTTCGATGCCACAGTTGATGCTTTCGTCAAGACTTTGAGAGATAATGGAGTGCGTGAATCAAGCATTGTGTATTTAGTTAAGTGTCAGTCGAGGGCGATGATAAAGTGGTACGATCGCCTCGATGAAATTGTGGAGAAAACCAAGGGGATGGGCTTTGATGATCCTTCTGCGGCAAAGTTTGCTGTGGCTATGTTAGCGGTCCTGGCAATGAGCGAATCAACTTGGGAGAGGAAATTCGATGCTTATGGCAGGTGGGGTTGGTCTAGAGATGATGCCATGAGAGCTTTTGTGAAGAGTCCTTGGTGCATGACATTGTCCGAGGAAAAAATAATGGCAGTGATGGGATTCTTTGTCAAGGAAATGGGGTTTGAATCTTCATTTCTTCTGCGACATCCTCGGTTGATGTCGCTGAGCTTAAAAAAACGGATTCGTCCTCGATGTTTGGTTTTTAAACACCTGTCGTCACATGGTTTGATGAAGACGAAGATTGGTTTGACTACCCTGTTGACGATTTCGGAAGAAGGTTTCCTGGAGAAGTTTGTGGCCCCTCATATCGGGGTTGCTCCGGAATTGCTTGATATATATTGGGAGAAGAAGCATATAACTAAGGGGACACTGGTTCCATGAAATGGCACAGGGTACCAAATAATTCGTTTGTCCCTCTTTCATTTAAGGTAGTCATTCTGTTTTTTGTGTGTCTCAACTTTTAGCTGCTAATTCTTTTGAACCGTATGGTGTATCGATGGAGAATGCCTACCATTTTTTTGTGAAACCATGGGAGAATGTCCATTGCTTCATATTCTCCCTTTAAGTTGGTTCTTTATTCGTAGGCTTCCTGTATACCTTGCCTTGAGGTTTAATGTTTATTTGAAAGCATGGCCTATATGATCCCTGATTGTAGGCTTAATATGATCAAAAAGTTAAGTTGCTTATGCTGGTTCATTCTTTATTTGCACAAAATTTTTCCAAATTGAGAAGCTTGAGGAAAGTGCCCAAAAGAACCATAGCTCAAAAGGCTTGGAAGTCTGAATCTTCTGATTCACAAGCACTCTTCAGAGTGACGGGTTAAAATTTGTATGCTTTGTTACAACTACTGTGACTGTAATGTGCATTGATGTTCTGCATAACGGTTGTACCGCAAAGATAGATTGTAAGTTTGCTCTGGCAAACCCTGCTTCACCGCCCACCATTTTCACCTCCCACGCTCAGATTAATCTCCGGCGCCACCACCTCGAATCAACAATCTTTCACGGTCTCTTATTTCGTGAATTCGAGTGGGGTGTCTCCTGAACCAGTGTTGTCCGTGTCCAACCATGTCAACTTCAAGGCCACAAGACCCGACGTGGTCATTCATTTCTTCAGGAACAATAATGACCCGCTATCGATCCCAGATCTGAAAGATCATTAGGGACACTTCCTCAGCTGATTGTGGCCAGTCCTGGGATGACCCTCTTGCCCAAATTAAATTATTTGTGCTCTCTCGGCTCTTCCCACTATAATTTGGCCAAAATCATCACTGCTCTTCAGGTATGTCGATCAGATCTTGGAGAAGGGCCTCATCGCTCTCCGCTCTTTATGGAACAATTCTCATCAGAGTTTCATTTTTTTCATAACTCTCCATGCTGCACTCACATCACAAGGATGGACGATGCTACCCAAAAAAGCAAATGGTTCAACATGATTGGTATTTTGCAGAATGTATTTTGTAGAACAGAGCTCTTTATATAAGCTAGAGTAAGTAGGACATGGGCATTATGCGAATTAGCGAAAGCTTTACTGTCCCCTGCTGTAGCAATTGGAACGTCCAGATCCAAGATAGGTCTTGTCGTAGAGACAAATGTCGTCTTCACGTAGCTCAGGAAAACAAAGGGGACCGCTACAAGGGAAGACTACCATCTATCAACGCTACCCGCATCCATTAATAAATTCAGAGCCTATGGACACGTGCCAACTGATAAGGTGGTTAAATAATAGGCAAGATTACACTAGGCAATCAGAGGTCGTAGCCCATCAGGGTTGTGTCCAATGGACTCCTTCATATCCATTGAACTCCAAGGAAAACATGGATTCGAGTTGGCGGACACGAATCGATTGGGAAATATTGGAGATTCCTTGATATCTGTCTTCTAGAGTGAGATTCTTAAGAAAGAAAGTAACGTCAAATTGGTCTACCGGGATGAGCTTGATACCGGTACTATAGGCTTCGTGATGCTCGGTGGTAATGAGAAATCAAGTGAGAAAATGGGCAAATTACCAAAAAAGTCCTAAATCTATTGCAATTGTATCAATTCAGTTATAAATTTTTTTTGGCCAATTGAGTCCTATACCATTTGCATTTATGCTAATTCAATCTATCCGGACAATTTTAACTGAAAATTGCAGACATAGACGTTGGCCATCCTATGTACGTGGACAATTTTAATAATATTTTAATATATTTTTCAATTTTTTTTTTTAATTTTCCCATTTGTTTTCTTTTCTTCTCTTTTTATTCTTCACTTTTTATTTTGCCTTTTTTTTTCTTTTTTGTTCTTTTCTTTTTTCTTTTTCCCTTTTGCCAACCATCACTGGACCTTGTCGATGGCCATCAGAGGTCCCCAACCTCAAGGGAGGGCCGCCCTTCATGGCCCTAGCAAGGGCCGCCCTGGCTGACCTCGGGCAAGGGCTTCCTTCACCTAACATCGACAAGGCCTAACGATGGGCAGGGAAGGGAAAAAAGAAAAAAAACAAAGGAATGAAAAGAAGAGAAAATAAAATAAAAACAAGGAAAAAAGCAAAGAAGAAAAAAAAAAAAAAAAAAAATGGAAAAAGTAAATAAATAAATCAAAAAATATTTAAATATTATTAAGAATTATCTACGTTAGTGCCGACTGTACCATAGGACAACCGGTGTCCACATCAATGATTTTTGGTTAAAATTGGCCATATGGACTTAATTGGCAAAAATACAAAAGGTTTAAAACTCAATTGGTAAAAAAAAAATTTATGACTGAATTAGCATTAAGATTTTTTTGGTAATTTTTCCCGAGAAAAATCATTGGAGACAGGCACTTCAGAATGGATCATACAAGGATCCCCTCAAGTTGCTAATCCTTTCTCACTCCTAATAAATTACTTTGAGATAACAATATATGCAATACCCTCTAGTTTGTTTTTTTTTTTTTTTTTTTCCTATCTTTTAATTTTTTCTTTTTTTTTTTTTTTCTCTTACAAAATACAAAATCAAATTCAAGATTTTTGTGATACTAGCGTCCCTAGTCCCTAATTCTTTTACCAGTGGGGCGCATACCTGTTAACGCGAAATATGCTTTTTCAAAGTTAAACTAATCTTGAATTTTTTTGTGGTTTTTAGAAGATATGGAATTAATTCGCTTCATTTCCATTTCTATCTCTCTCTCTCTCTCTCTCTTTTCAGGAAGCTCTGGAGTCAGTCTTTGATGGTTCGTGAGCGGAAGTTCTCTGCTCTGCTAAGGCGAATCTGCGAGGGAGAGAAGGAAGAAGAGAGAGGTCAGTCGAATCGAACGTGATCTTGATTGTGATCTTGACTGTCATTGTACTCGCCATTGTCTCAGTCTCTAAGCCCCATGTTCAGTTCGCTCTCTAAAACCCTCCTTCGCCGCCCCCTGTTCTTGCCCAACACCGCTCTCAGATTAATCTCCACCGCCGCCGCCGCCGCCGCCGCCTCGAGTCGACCCTCTTTCGCCGTCTCTTACCTCGTCAATTCATGTGGGTTGTCCCCGGAATCGGCGTTGTTCGTTTCCGAACGCGTCAACTTCGAAACCTCGGCGAGACCCGACGCGGTCATTGACGTCTTCAAGAACCATGGTTTCTCTCAATCCCAGATTTCGGTTATCATTAGGAAGTTGCCTGGGCTGATCTTGGCGAGTCCTGAGAGGACCCTCTTGCCCAAATTGAAATATCTGCGCTCTGTCGGCTTTTCCGGCTCTGACCTGGCCAAATTGATCACTGCTGCTCCCTACGTATTGGCTAGGAGCTTAGAGAAGCACCTCATCCCCAATTTCGGTAGGCTTCGGGACTTTCTTCGGGGCGATGAGTATGCGGTTACAGCTATTAGACGCAGTCCGAGAATATTGTCACAAGGTTTCGAGGCTACAGTTGATCGTTTTGTCAAGATTTTGAGAGATAAGGGAGTGCGTGAATCGAGCATTGTGTGGTTAGTTAAGTGTCAGTCTAGGACGATGATAACGTTGTGTGGTCACCTCGATGAAATTGTGGAGAAAACCAAGGGGATGGGCTTTGATGATCCTTCTGCAGCAAAGTTCGCTGTGGCTATGTTAACGATCACAGGGATGAGCGAATCGACGTGGGAGAGGAAATTCGATGCTTATAGCAGGTGGGGTTGGTCTAGAGATGATACCATGAGAGCTTTTGTGAAGTGTCCTTGGTGCATGGCCATGTCCGAGGAAAAAATAATGGCAATGATAGGATTCTTTGTCAAGGAAATGGGGTTTGAATCTTCATTTCTTCTGCGACATCCTTCGTTGATGTCGCTGAGCTTGGAAAGACGGATTCGTCCTCGATGTTTTGTTTTTAAACATCTGTCGTCGCATGGTTTGATGAAGACGAAGATTGGCTTGACTTCCCTGTTGACGATTTCGGAAGTAGATTTCCTGGAGAAGTTTTTGACCCCTCATATCGAGGAAGCTCCGGAATTGCTGGATATATATCGGGAGAAGAAGCATATGGCGACGGGGACACTGGTTCCATGAAATGGCACGGGCTACCAACTAATTCGTTTGTCCCTCTTTCCTTAAAGGTTGTCATTCTGTTTATTTTGTGGCTCGAGTTTTGGCTGTCGATTCTTTAAAACTGTATTGTGTATCAATGGAGAACAGCTGCCTGCCATTTTTCTTGTGCATCCATGGGACAATGTCCATTGTTTCGCATTCTCCCTTTAAGTTGGTTCTTTATTCGTAGACTTCCTGTATTCCTTGCCTTAAGGTTTAATGTTCATTGGAAAGCATGGCCTATATGATCCCTGATTGTAGGCTTAATAAGATAAAAAAGTTGCTCATGTATGCTGGTTGGTTCATTCTTTATTTGCACAAATTTTTCCAAATTGAGAAGCTTGCGGAAAGCGCGAAAAAGAACGAGGAAACCATCATCTCATGACCAATCCACGCTCTTTATGGAACAACTGTTATCAGAGTTTCATTTTTTTCACGTTAAGTCTCCACGTTGCAGTCACATCATAACGAAGGACAGTACTACCCAAAAATGCAAATGGTTCAAGATAATTGGTACTCTGCAGAATGTATTTAGTAGAACTGAGCTCTTTATATAAGCTAGAGTGAGTAGGAAGTGGGCATTATGCGAATTAGTAAAAGCTTTACTGCTCGTTGGATTGGTCATGAGATGATGAATAGGAATTAGATTCGCAGGCCGGCGGGTCCACTTCATGTATTCTCTAGAAGGCGACGGATAGGCGCACACTGCGCTTTCCGTTGCCCAGATGTTCGCCTTTCTAAGTCAAGTAATGGTGACCCACCGAAGGCTAGAGCCTCGTAACATGTTGACGAAGACCTCCGAACTGAGCGAGCAAAACCATGAAGCGTATTCGATCTTTAAAAATATCCTTGCCCAGTATCCTGCCTTAGAAAAGAATGCTGCTTATAATCCGGAAGAAGCCTTCGTGGATTTTTTTAAGCGCCAAGCGAGATGAACATGGCCAGACTGATTGGAGGGGTTTGAGGGGGAAGGCTTTAGCAGTTGTCGGTAATGTTGCCAGTGGAATCTTGCCATTCTTTCGTGAATTCATAAATAAAGATTTACCTAGCCACACCTTGATAAAATAAAGAGTGTTTTCTGTTTTTTTTTTGTCCTTTCTTTTTATGTTGAAACACAGTCCAATCTTTTCAACGGGCTGGGCATCGGCTTAAACTACAATTAAAGGTTAGCGCTAACGAGCAAGAAAAGGCCCTTTAGCCTGTCTATCTAACGGGCCTTTAATAATATTATATAATAAGAGTTGGCCTGACGATATTGATCATGACCTTGATACGGAGCTGGAGCTTCTAACTAGGATGAATGCACTAACGATGGATACGAAATCTGATTTTGAAATTGTCTTTCATTTGGTACATGTGGACTGGTAACTAACGCAGAAGCGTCTCCATCTCGATCCAAATTCGCCCCCGCGGGGAGGCAGCGTGTAGTCTCGAATAAGTATATGTCGGTGCGGATTCCAGAACGTATGAATCCCATCTCTCAAAAGAGCTACGCACCTGTTAAAAGGCTAAGGCAAGGAAGTGATTTAGAACCATTTTTTATGTTAAACAATGGAAATTTCTCTTTTTGAATCATTTGTATAAAGGCTTCTGCCTCTTCATTTCATTGACATACTACATATAGATAACTCGCGGCCCAAAGCCCAAGCCAAATATCCCGGCTACGTAATTATTTTGTTCGCTCCACACCCAATACATGCCGTAGTTGTCTAGGCCGCGACCAGCCACGGTGATGCAGATCCTTTGGGAGATCCCCTATCGTCCTTAAAGGTGAACGGGTTTGGCCCGGCTTATCCCCTGCCGTAGCAATTGGAGCGTCCAGATCCAAGGTACGTCTCGTTGTAGAGACGAATGCCGTCTTCACATAGCTTAGGAATACAAAGGGGACCGCCACAAGAGAAGGGCCTGTATGATTTTCATTGATTTTCTGCTGAAGCTATCTTGCCTTATATAGAAGCAACAGGTGCATTCCTTCACATAACAATCATGTATCGACACTACCCGCATCCATCAGTAAGTTCTAAGCATATGGATAGGTGCCAACTGACGGCGGTTAAAGAATAGCTGAGATTCCACCTAGGAATCAGAGGTTGTAGCCCATCGGGGTTGCATCCTATGGACTCCTTCCTATCCATAGCACTCAAGGAAACCATGGACGGGCAAACACGAACTTGATTGGGAAATTTTGGAGATTCTTTGATATCCTTCTTCTAGAGTGAGATTCTTTCGAAAGAGAATAATGTCAAATCGGTCTATTGGGATGAGCTTGATGCCGAAACTATAGCCTTTACTATTGTTCCAGTTTATTGGTGGCGTTTGTATGCACTTCAGAATGGATCATATAAGAATCCCTCACGTTACTAATCCTTTCTCGCCCCTAATAGATTAAGTTGGGGAAACAATAAATGCAATAGCTCACGCACACATGTTAGAAGTACATGAAATTTCTTTCTAGTTAGTGCGCTCTAGAAGTAGAGAAAATTTGTTAAATGATCTAGATTTAACATGAAATCTGCCTTTCTAAAGTCAAATTAATTTTGAAATTTTTGTGATTTTTAAAAGATATGGAATTTATTGCTTCGGGCTCATGTCTCCTTCAAAGACATGACAATTCTAATACGGCTATGTTAGCATGTGTTTGCTAGGATGGTGGCTAATCACACTCATGAGAGAGACAATACGTACAACAAACTTTTAGTACTCTTAAATCGACTCGCTAGCAAAATACTTATATCAATTTCGAGATTTGCGTCCATCACATATCGACTTTAGAATTTTTTGTTGTTTGGCTTGCAGCCGCTGATAATACTCTTAGTTTATTATAAATGGTAAATCGGATTCATAAGTCAGCTTTTGGATTCTCAAAATAATTTTTTTTATTGGTGCACATCATATTTCGGTTTTGAAACTATTCATAAATGCAAATATAAACATTTTTAGAGATAATGAAATAAATAGTTCCTGAATTTTAGCCCAATATGTAATTTGATCTCTGAATTTTTAATTTATTTAATGCATTCCTTGAATATTATTCTAATGTTCAGTGTGGTCCATAAACTTTTAATTTATTCAATATTGTACTTAAACTTTTGATGCTTATTTAATTTAATCCCTAAACTATATGAAAATGTTCAATGCACTACTTCCATTAATTCAATTTCATGAACTACATTAAATATTCTCATATAATTTATGAATTAAATTGAACATGTATCAAAAGTTCAGGGATGACATTAAATAAATTAAAAATTTAAGAATCACATTAAATATTATAATAAAATTCAAAAATTATATTGAATAAATTAAAAATTATGTCATTTTCCCTGCTTTTTGCTTGGGTAGTGTAATTTTTACCATTCGCTGTTTCTTCCTTCTCTATTTCAGGAAGAACCTCGCGAACGCTCGCAAAGAATTTGCGAATTCTTGATCGTTCGGGACTGGAAGTCGTCTCTGCAACGAAGGTGCATCTGCGAGGGAGAGAAGGAAGAAGAGAGGTCAGTCAAATCGAACGTGTGCCTTGACATTGTGATTGTACTCGCCGTTGTGTGTCAGTCTCCAAGTCCCATGTTCAGTTCGCTCTCTAGAACCCTACTTCTCCGCCCGCTGTTCTTGCCCACCACCACTCTCAGATTGATCTCCACCACCACCTCCACCTCGAACCGACCCTCTTTCGCGGTCTCTTACCTCGTCAATTCATGTGGGTTGTCCCCGGAATCGGCGTTGTTCGTTTCCGAACGCGTCAACTTCGAAACCTCGGCAAGACCCGACGCGGTCATTGACGTCTTCAAGAACCATGGCTTCTCTCAATCCCAGATTTCGGGTATCTTTAGGAAGTGGCCTCGATTGATCTTGGCGAGTCCTGAGAGGACCCTCTTGCCCAAATTGAAGTATCTGCGCTCCGTCGGCTTTTCCGGCTCTGACCTGGTCAAATTGATCACTGCTGCTCCCTACGTATTGACTAGGAGCTTAGAGAAGCACCTCATCCCCAATTTCAGTAGGCTTCGGGACTTTCTTCGGGGTGATAAGTATGCGGTTACAGCTATTAGACGCAGTCCGAGAATATTGTTACAAGGTTTCGAGACTACAGTTGATCGTTTCGTCAAGATTTTGAGAGATAAGGGAGTGCGTGAATCGAGCATTGTGTGGTTAGTTAAGTGTCAGTCTAGGACGATGATAACGTCGTGTGATCACCTTGAGGAAATTGTGGAGAAAACCAAGGGGATGGGCTTTGATGATCCTTCTGCAGCAAAGTTTGCTGTGGCTATGTTAGCGGTCGTCGGGATGAGCGAATCGACGTGGGAGAGGAAATTCGATGCTTATGGCAGGTGGGGTTGGTCTAGAGATGATGCCATGAGAGCTTTTGTGAAGATTCCTTGGTGCATGACATTGTCTGAGGAAAAAATAATGGAAGTGATGGGATTCTTTGTCAAGGAAATGGGGTTTGAATCTTCATTTCTTCTGCGACATCCTAGGTTGATGTCGCTGAGCTTAAGAAAACGGATTCGTCCTCGATGTATGGTTTTTAAACATCTATCGTCGCATGGTTTGATGAAGACAAAGATTGGCTTGACTACCCTGTTGACGATTTCGGAAGAAGATTTCCTGGAGAAGTTCTTGACCCCTCATATCGAGGAAGCTCCGGAATTGCTGGATATATATCGAGAGAAGAAGCACATGGCAATGGGAACACTGGTTCCATGAAAATGGCACAGGGTACCAAATAATTCGTTTGTCCCTCTTTCATTTAAGGTTGTCATTCTGTTTATTTTGTGTCTCGGGTTTTGGCTGTTGATTCTTTTGAACTGTATCGTGTATCAATGGAGAACAGCTGCCTACCATTTTTCTTGTGCAACCATGGGACAATGTCCATTGTTTCGTACTCTCCCTTGAAGTTGGTTCTTTATTCGTAGGCTTCCTGTATACCTTGCCTTGAAGTTTAATGTTCGTTTGAAAGCATGGCCTATATGATTCCTGATTTTAGGCTTAATAAGATTATGAAATTAAGTTACTTATGTCTGCAGGTTCATTCTTTATTTGCGCAAAATTTTTCCAAATTGAGAAGATTGAGGAAAGTGCCAAAATAATTTTAGGAAACCAAAGCTCCAAAGGCTTGGAAGTCTGAATCTTCTGATACACAAATACTCTTCAGATGGTCAGGTTAAAGTTTGTGTGCTTTGTTACAACTACTGTGACTATAACGTGCACTGATGTTCTGCATAATGGTTGTAAAGCAAAGATAGATTGTATGTCAGCTCTGGCAAACCCTGCTTCACGGCCTACCATTTTCACCTTCCACACTCAGATTAATCTTCAGTGCCACCACCTCGGATCAACCCTCTTTCACAGTCTCTTATTTCGTGTGGGTCTGTCTCCTGAATTGGCGTTGTTCGTGTCCAACGGTGTCAACTTCAAGACTGCACGACCCAACTTGGTCATTCACTTCTTCAAGAACAATAATGGCCTTCTGTCGATCCCTGATCTCAAAGATCATTAGGGACAGTTCCTCAGCTGAGTGTGGCCAGTCCTGGGATGACTCTTTTGCCCAAATTCAATTATTTGTGCTCTCTCGGCTTTTCCAACTATAACCTGGCCAAAGTCATCACTGTTCTTCAGGTATGTTGATGAGAGCTTGGAGAAGGAAATCATCACTAATTTGGTGCAGTAAGGGATGATCTCCGGTGCCATAAGCAGGCGGTTGTTGCTATTAGCCACTCTCCGCTGTTATTATATGTAGATTTCGAGACTAGAATTGCTCCTTTTGTCAAGATTTTTAGGAGAGAATGGTTCTAATACATTCATATGCTATATGGACTGGATGGGGTCTGTCATCCTTCAACTCCCTTTTGAGTCTATGGAAAAAGTGCTTCATGATTTATTCATGGGCAAACTAAAAGCTTTTCGGCGTCTTGTTCTTGTGAACTGGTTGTTCAACGACAACATAGGCATTTGTGCTTATTAATACTATCTAGATGGAAAATTTCCAGATTTCTTCTCTTCAGTTGCTTGCATGGGCTTGGCATGAATTTGTAAATGCAGATGCGGCGTTGGAGTGTAGATTTGGTATAAAGTCCCGTTTTGCACGGGGAAAATAGCGCAACCCTTTACTACACGGCATAGTCAGAGAATTCGAGTGTTCTTCATAGTTCTCGACACGCCGTTTGCGGCGGTGGATAATATGGGAAGATCCATCCCCGGGCAATACCGAAGTCGTCATAAGACCCTAGGTTGTTCACAACACGTGAGTTGAGTATTGTGCAATGCAACCACCTATGGTTTGCTTCGTACAAACTGAACAAGGTCTCCTTCAGAAGAAACTTTAAAGGTCGCCTTTCTTGTCGAGCTTCGATCAATAATCGGATGGTCACTTCGCAACTGCTCTTCATCTGCCATGAAGTGAGAACTGGATTAATCAAATCCTTGCTCACACGAGCTCAGAAGTACAACACGTGAACCGCATCAAATCATGAAAACATAAGTTTTCGTTTGACGTGGATGTCATGCTCGCGCCTTTTAGCTTGGGTGGATTGTAGTACATACTCACGACATGCGGACAACTATCATCACCCACTTTTGATCACCAGCCGGTCAATCTCGATGGAATTTCTCTTTGGTTTTGTCAATTGCAACTTTGGGCCGATGAAACTCTTATTGCCTCTTTTAGCAAAGCAGGAATAGAAAACACCTATTGTTGTCTATTAGCCATCAATTAGACCGCGGGGTATCCTCATCTTCAGTGTCAATTCGGTCGCTCCATCTAGCTACATCCCGCTTTAACAAGACTATGATTGACTACGAAAATTTAACGTCACACGGAATGCGCGTGCCAGGAACGATTGGATTCACAAATGTATGTTACGCATCAGGAGATCGGAGGTTGTTCCCCAATGCTAAATGCAGACAGAAATCGACTCAAATATGCATATGCATCTTCAGTTCAGTTGTTGGATAGTTTCCTTGGCATATTCAACTGCGACAAGAATATTCACAAACCTGGAACCCACAGACATCAAAAGTATGCACAAATACACAATGACTAATAATTCAATGTCCCTCTCCATATGATTTGCTTTGCAATTTTTTTTCCTTCTCTTTCCTGACTATTACATGCCCCAATGCTCCCAAAACATATACAACCACATAAATAATCAGCACATTGGAGACAGAAAACACCATGGGAGGGTGGAATTACCACAAATCTTGAGAGAGAGAGAGAGAGAGAGATGAATTCTCCAAATTTTCTGAAGGCCTTTATCTTAAGCCTGAAATAATTTTGAAAAAGCCAGCTAGCAAGAGGCTGACCCAATTTTAAGGATTGAAGAAGAGTAGTTTTGATCGAGTCAGCCGTGGTAAGTCTCCCGTGAAGAATGGCCAGCCGTTGGAGTCTAGACATTGTGATCTCTGCATGATCAGAACATATCCCTTTCCGGATAATTCCACTTGTCGCCTCTCAATTAACCAAGCAAAAACTTGAAAACATCACCAAGTGTAACAATACCTTCCACGCACTTGCTGCCAGCCTCAATAATGACAAGTCGTCTGATACCTGAAGTAATAGCCATCTCCTTTTCAGCACAATGCAGGGTTCATATCTAGATCTTGCTGTAATATCAGCCATGACAATAACATGCTTCCATGTCATTCTACATCTTTCCATGTAAATATATATAATTGTCCAAGAAGCAGCCCAAGGTTTTCTAAGTACAAAAAATAGAGCGGAGGACAAAAGACAAAGCAGAAAACTACATCTCCAGGACACAACTCAAAACCGATCCTGTGAACACGCTGATCAATTTGGAAGCCAAAATTTCCCTTTGTCTAAAGCACAGGCATGAAAAAACAAGAACAGCTTATCTGGCTATGCCAACCGAGGACAACCACAACATGGGAACCATGAGCACATTCCAAACTTACTGCAGAACCCAAGTAGACCAAAACAGTAGACACTCACTGAATTTTCCAGAAGATGTGACATATATTCCCTTCTTCGAAAATTCAACCAAAACAGCATGTCCAATCATGTCGCAAGCAAAAGCTAAGATTAGTCTTCTTATACGAGGAAGATTTGAGCACTACATGAGACCGCTCCACATGTCAAATTTGTGTTTGTGCACTAACGCGTGCTAATAAATCAATGCATATTAGTAAAGCAACGGGTAGCTCAACAGACCCTGAACTCACTTCTCAACTATGTGTACAACAGTGAGAGCAAGGACAATACATGATATGACTGACAAAACACACATACCTGGGTTTGACAATCGCTCCATCACTTTGTGCAGTGAATCAGAGGGCAGACACATTTGACATCTTTGGCTTCTGAGATCATAAGGAGCATACGAATCTTGTCCCAACTGCAGTGCCTAATAATAAAAAAGAAGCAAGTCACTGCAGATGAATATTTCAAAGAAAAAGTCGCACGCTTGGACAGATTCAAAAGAGAACTTCAAAATGCATTGATAAGAGAACTTCACAATCCAACAATAGAACTATTCCATGTACCCCACTCAACATGGCAAACAGAGCACTCGAACTGTGCTGCAAACTGGAAATAGATTCACGTGGTTGCACATCCTATGTTGCTTCACATTTCAATGTTAGCTGTCATACTGAATTCCATCTATAGATATCTACTGAATATTTTCAGCTCAAGAAAACCAGCTGCAACAACCTAGTTCCTAAACATTCCATCAAAACCCCAACCCCAGAGCTACAAGAAGTTTGATTTATGAATGAAGAGAGAATGCAGGGGGTTTCACATGGCTCACTTTGTCGCCAGTACAAACTCTTCGAGCATGATCGAAAAATGGAACAGAGAACAGAAATCATCATTGATATGGGGATATAACCATCACTTGTATGCATAATTAAACACTTCCTACCATGGTACAATTAACCACGCAATCAAATGTAATGAAATCCTTCATCAGATACTCTTTCCTTCAAAGAAAAACTAGTTTGGTTTTTTGAATAAAAAACCAGACATCAGAAGTGGTTCTCTGTTTAACAGGAAGAGGCACAAATCAAGCAGCGATTAGTATTCTATTCCAACTGGCATGGCCACCTTAATTATGTGTAACATTCCAAAAATAACCAAAGTAGATGAGCTAACTACCCAAATCCAGGGCTCATACAAGGATAATAACCTTAGAAGACGATCAAACTACTCAAAGCCAGGGCTCGCACAAGGAAAATAAAACTTAAATGATAATCTGCTTCCTTCTGGACAGAAAACGATCGCCATTCAATTGGAAAAAGTTTCTTTCTGTTAATATCATTGAAAATATACCAACTCTAAGCATACACAAGATCGGTTTATTCTTTGCTAAAAATTGACAGGTTAGGTACTTATGAGGGCTAAATAGAAGACAAACAAAAGAAATACCTGCTCTATGGTCATTTCGTTGAGTTTAATGTGGGTATAAGCTTTGTCCTTTGCCAAAGCAGTGATATCACTGCCAAAGTCAAAGCTAAATGTTTAACATAAAAGCAAAGAGGAATATTGCTCCAGGAAATGCTAATGTCATTCTCTATATAGAAGGAAATCATGTACTACTGGTGGAAAGAAATGACATACCTCCGTGAGTAAATGTCGAACAAAGAGTCATTGTCATCCACTATGGGAATTGAACTAACTTGTGCTGTCAAAGCATAAAGTTACATAGCATAAGAACCAAAATATAAAAGCACCTAATTAATATTTTTTTGGCTCTAGAACATCCACATTACATCAGCAACCAAAACAAGAACTTACGGATGCAAAACCCATTTCCAAGGGTCATACAATAGTTTCTGCTTTCAAAAAGTTAAAAACAAACAAAATACAACAAGCATGGCTTAAAGTACTCTGTTAACCTTTTTGCATTTTACCATAGGCTGGGCTTTTCCACCTTCAAGTACCTTCCACGGGTGAAGGGAGAAAGTCCACCTCTTACCAACAGCTTTGGACAATTAAGTAGAACGAAAGTTTCGAGAAGCATATATCACAGCGAAACTTTTTTATCATGAGAATGCAGAAAAGTATGTATCCATAATTAACTGGCAGTAGAAAGCACATACTTTCCAAATTGAAACAACCAGGGCAGTTAAAACTACTTAAAACTAAGGTAATACCTTGAATTAACAAATTGAGGGCTGAACTAAGTGAATCGCGATGTCTCAACATGGCTAAAGGCCGTCGATTAGGTTCACCAATTTTCGGAATCCAAGTGCCAATTGGAATTGCATATATTGGCAACTGAAGCACGGGCAGTGAACTGGAACAATGTCTGAAATAACGGCAAAGACCTGTACAAGAAAAAAAACATTTCCATCAGTAAACGAATGGAATTATTATGGCCATACTCACTAACAGATGCAGCTTACATTTTAGAATCCCAGAAAGAGAAGCCATATGCAGTAGCTGCGGAAATGAACCATCTTCTGAAGAAGAATGAATAACTGGAACTGAGGCCACGTCATTTTGCAAAAGTTTCAAAGTGACATCTTTCAAGTTATCAAATGGCCCAGCCTACACATCAGAAAAGAAAAATCCTATCAAACAAGAAAACACAACAAAAAAGTCGGCAAAGATGTAGAAGACACAAGGTTTGAATCCATGTGAGCTGTCAGTCAAACTCACTCTACAAGCCAAATGAAAAGGTCAATGACACATGAACTCAAGCAAGAGACAAGGTAGTTCATGAACATCATATTCAACAAAAATACACTTGTCCACCAACCATCAGTGGACAAGTGTATTTTTGCAAAAGAAAAACTGACAAGATAAGGATATCATACACCAGCCACTATTTCTGGAAGAGTTCAGGCAAACTATAAAGATGGGCTGCTGGTAAGTATCACATGCAGTTCACATCAACCTTTTTTTGGTAGGAAGTAATACTCCAGCCACTATTTTTTCAAGTGTTCAGGTTAACTTTCAAGATGGCCCGCTTGTAGGTTTCACATGCAGTTCAATTTCATACGCATTATTTCATCTACCTTTTCCATATAAGAGAAATCCCTTCTCAAAGGGGGGGCTTTGGAAAGGCTCCGCGAAATATAATATTATACAAGAGCGATTCATTGCCAACCAACTTGATTTAACAGATGTATATCCAGGAAGAACAAAATCAAATTGCAAAGAACTATAGTCCAGACCAAGACTGATGATCCAAGATGTTGAAGAACTCACATGGACAAGAGGCCTTGAAACTGCTCTTCCATGCCCATCCACTTGTCTGTTTAAATATGCTTTCCCCTCTTTCCATGCGGCTATTGTGTGTGTTTCAAGCTCCTCCTCTGTCAGATTTGATCCATGATTTCCAAGCTGAAAAAGCAGGACAATCTTATGGAAACTATAAAAATTGAGGCAAAACTTAATCAAAAGGAAGAAAGTGAGACTAACATTCAATGGGGGCTAACAACTTTCAATGCCCATCTAATATTTGAAAATCGTTACTATCCTAAAAACTCAACGGTGGAAAGAAGATTTATAGAATCCCCTTATTGATTAATACATATATAATGTCACATGGCTGGTTCTGATGAAATGAGAAAAATCTTAAGCCAGCTCTCAGGACATATAAATCTGCATAATGTTTGATTGAAACATTTGGGCTGGAAAAAGAATTCTTAAAATGAATATGCTTAGAGAAAAATATGCAAGTTGAGCGAACATCAACTTCAATTCGATTTAGTTCTTACCTCTCTTAAAATCAAAATAAAATCCATCGCACTTAAAACTCCAACAAATTGTCCCCGGCGGAAGTCCCAGAGAGGAGCTGTAGGGATCCCCTGCAGACATTGAGCGAAAACAAAGAAATTCCAGATTCTTCATCTTCAACAGAAAGATAAACATGATTTACAGGATGGCGTCAACAAATGGTCATAAAAAGTCTAAGCTATGGATGTTGTCATGAAAAATCTAAACAAAAATTGTCTGAAAAACACAAATGCAATGGCTCTTTGATCCAGCAAGACATCACCAAAAAAGAGCACTTTAAGAACGCTGCGAGGGCTACAATCTTTATCAAAATACTCTACTAACTCAGGTGAGGACAATCTTTGTGGGATCCTCACGGACAACATTTACATACCCTTAGTCAATTAGTCCAAGATATGTAAAGTCTAACTAGAACAACACCCAAAAAAACTGAAGAAGAAAATTAATGTGGAAAAGAATACCTGCTCGTATAAAATATGAAATGCTTGCTTCACGGGTAAATCAATGTCCAAGGCAACTACCTGTCATGCATGTACATATTTGGAGAAAGTCTGACTAAGAAAGCTCAAATGGCAATTGAAGTTGCATATAGCCAGAGATCAAGCATCCAAACCTTGCCCGACTCCGGAAGTAACTCATATGCAGTGTGGTTAGTCAAGAATGCAGTAACGCGGTGACGAGAAACCACTAAGTCAGCATCTGAGATCCTTGGTACAGCCTCCATTAATGTGCCATCCGTTACGCGGACCTGAGTTTTCTTTAATCAAAAAGCTAATTAGTCTACTTGTAGACCAGATATATTATAGAAAAAAAAACCTGTAGGCAGATGTAAAACCAAGCAAAAGGAAAATTGGAGCAGCCTTTCGGCCATGAATTAAGACAGAGGGAGAACCGGTAGTGTCGAATACTTTTTGAAATTCTTAAGGGACATCTGAAAGACATAATGCACATATCAACTGAAAATTAAACAAACACAAAGTGCAACGCACACACTCAATTTAATCATCGGATTGAATACAAGCACCTAGCTCTCTATGGAAGAATCTCCATAGAGAGTTTCCCCCCGACACAAGATGTGGCCCTACAGCCAGTTAACTTCAATCAAACCACATAAAACAGAAGCTGGGAGGTATAACAATTGCTGTTGGTCACAAGCTCTCACCAAACGCCGTGCCTGTTCATCAACCTCCATGTTCGAACCCGGGGGGGTATCTGGGCTGGGAGTCCCTGGAATATAATTAGCCTCTGTCAAAAAGATAGTGTTCACTATCCCGTAGTCGCTAGTTGCACAAGATTGGTGTTCATCATGTCTCCATTCTCCATCAACAAAAAATTTATACTGCGCCAAAGATGTGCAAGATGTTTAGTCTGTTGAAATTGCATCTTTGAACCATAGAGAAACGAACTATGCTGATGCAGCAAGCCCCGCATGCACCACATCTCAAATTTAACACGTCCATAGGCATCACATACTTGACTATCTTATCGCCAGTCACATGACACTAGCATAATCGAAAATGCTTCCAATAATAAGCAAAGAATGGAAATCCACTTCTCAAACACCGCGAACTTATTGCTAGTGCTAGTGGAGACAAGTTTACAAATCAACCTCATCCCCCTCACATTTTACACCTCTACGTCTCCCTTCAGAATATCTAAATCTGCTGCAAACAAATGATTTGCAAGCTCAAAAGGAGATGTCCAAGCGTAAGTATTCATGGATCTTTCAGGTGTTCTCTTCCAGAAAATCTAAATCTCATGAATCTAACACTTCCTATAGATACAAAACCTCCAATAATCGTCATTACATGACAACAGATCAAAATCACATGTTGAGAGCCTAACACAATGTCCACTATCAAACTTCACTACAGTACTTTGGCTCTACACTAATCTTCGAACGTATGGTGCAGAAAATTCAGAACATATATGCATTCACAAGCTGTGAAAAAATGCATATCTTCTTCCATTCATCTCACGAAGGTACAAACAGCCAGAATATGAACACGCGTTCCGGATAACAAGAAGGAGAAGCAAGCATAGTATAGCAATCTCACCTGGTGGTATCCAGGAGGTACGCTGTAAAGAACCTGAAAGACTGTGGGACAACCCTCAACTGGAGTCATCGGCATCAACTCACTCCATCTTCACATAATTAACAAGGAGAAAAGAAACAGACAACCAATTCATCAAATTCAGCAGCAGAGAAATACAACCCCATCAAGCCACTCCAAGTAATTCTTCTCTTCAGATTCGAAATCAAAGATTTTTTTTGCAGCCTTGCCTGTTAAAGGAACCGCACAGAAACACGCTCGTACCGCCGTAACGCCACACGAACCTCATCGGAATCAGAACCACGCCCCCGATTCCCCCGGATTCCCTTGAGGTGTCCATGCCCGGACCCCCGAATCGACCGCCAATCGGGCAATAGATTTTCGATCAGCACGCTCCACCCCGCGGCGGCGAGAGCTCGCGCCTCATACCACCTCCTCTTCGCTGCAAGACAGAGAATCGAAAACAAGCTCATAAAGACCCCGCGAACCCCGCCAGCGAGAAAGGAGGAAAGAAGAAGAAGAAAAAAACCCAGACCCGAATTCCCACCGATACCCAACAGCTCCAGCTCCAAATTCACCGCCACAGGAGCGAAACGCGACCCTACCCAGCATTCTTTCCCCCAGACCCAGATGAAAAAAAACCCATCTTTAAGGCCATTCCGCACCCGGCCAATCGCGAAACGCGCGAAAGCCGCCCAATTTCTCACGACCCAGTACGCACTACATCCCCCAGAACAGCAGCGCGCATGCGCGAGCTCGAAAGACAACCGCGACCAAAAAAAAAAAAGACAAACGAGACGACGACGACAACTCACCCGCGGCAGAATCACGAGCAAGAGAGGGGGGGGGGGGGGGCCCGTCCGCTGCGAAGAAGAAGGACAAGAACAGGAATCCGCGAGAATGCGAGGTGGGTGTGGTGGAGGAGAACGGGAGGAATCAGCTCGTGAATCGATGGAAACTCCTGAAGCGATTGGGACGAGAGAGAGAGAGAGAGAGAGCGCGAGCGCGAGAGGGAGGAAGGGGAAGGAAGGGGGAGACGTGAAGATCGAGAGACGCAGACAGAGAGAGAGAGAGAGAGAGAGAGGGGGAAGAGGGCAAAAAGACCCAGCTGCGATTACGACCGAATCTGAATTTTTCGAGCCCTAAAATGCGAAAAAAAAGAAGAAGAAGAAGGACGAAATTTTTTTTTGCCTTTTTTTTTCTTTCTTTTGGCTCCTTCCTGCTTCTTCTTCTTCCTCCTCCTCCTCTTCCTCCTTGCTCTTTCGATGGGCTCGAGTGAGTATTTCGGAAGTTGCGAAGCGGAGGATTGAGATATGATTGAATAAGTGCGTTTGCTGTACTGTTGTTGTTCTTGTTGGGTCGTCGTAAGGCCAGGGAGAGGGAGAGGGAGAGGGTGAGGGTGAGGGAGAGGGAGGGGTATTTAACCCTAGCTCTTTTTTTCCTTGATTTTTTCCCCCATTTTTTTTTCTCTCGGGAATGAATAATGATTAAAAAAAAAGGGGGGCGGGGGAGGCAGGAAAAATAAATTAATAATTAGATGAATTGAAGAAATTGTTGGGGGGAGGGGGGCGTGGGGTTGCATTCGCGCGCGCCCGCGCGTGTCCGGGGATCGGAGGAGCTGCGGAAAGCAAACAAAAAAAAATAAAGAAGAAGGGAAAGAGACGGGAGGGGAAAAAAAGCGAAAAGAGATGATTGGGCTTTGTTCCGTTGCGAGGGGCCACCCTTCCCACCTCTGCCCCCTCCCCTCCCCCGGGTCCGCCTCTGTGTTATAGCCCCGCCCGCCGACGTGCCTTTCGGAGACAATTGGGGAAAAACCAAAGGGAGGGGGGTGTGAAAAAAACAAGAGAGATTTGTTCTTGAAATACTTAAGCATTTAATACCACGAGAAGTCGAATTGATTTGTTAAATGACACGCGACAGTTAACTGATGTGCTGATTTCACATTTTACTCTTCATTTGTCACGGATGTACTAGTTTGTGATTTTTTTTACATTAATTCAATTTAACGGAATCCCACGGAGGGTAAATTTATCATAAATGTACCAATTTGGGGTTTTTAGTTGTCAAAATACTTAAAATACAAGAGAGATTTGTTCTTGAAATACTTAAACATTTAATACCACGAAAAATTCCAAATCGGTACGCCTGTAACGATTTCATTCCGAACCAATTTTTCGAGTACCGAAAATCCCAGACCGGTACTGTCGTGTGATAGATTTGATCTCAGTTTGGTTCCGTTAAATTTTACCGTCGAATTGATTCGTTAAATGACACGCGACAGTTAACTGATGTGCTGGTTTTACGTTTGACCCTTCATTTGTCGCGGGTGTACTAGTTTGTGATTTTTTGTGGTATTAATTCAATTTAACGGAAACTAACGGAGGGTAAATTTATCATAAATGTACCAATTTGGGGTTTTAGTTGTCAAAATACTTAAAATACAAAGAGATTTGTTCTTAAAATACTTAAAATTTAATATCACGAAAAATTTCGAACCGATACACCTAATGATTTCATTCGAATCAATTTTTTGATACCGAAAATCCCGACCGGTACTATCGTGATAGATTTAATCTCAGTTTGGTTCCGTTAAATTTTAATGTCGAATTGATTTATTAAATGACACGACAGATTAATCGATGTCTTTTTTCACGTTATACCCTTCATTTGTCACGGGTGTACTTAGTTTGTGATTTTTGTGATATTAATTCAATTTAACGGAAACTAACGGAGGGTAAATTTGTCATAAATGTACCAGTTTGGGGTTTTTAGTTGTCAAAATACTTAAAATACAAGAGAGATTTGTTCTTAAAATACTTAAAATTTAATATCACGAAAAATTTCGAATCGATACACATAATGATTTCATTCCGAACCAATTTTTCGAGTACCGAAAATCCCAGACCGGTACTGTCGTGTGATAGATTTGATCTCAGTTTGGTTCCGTTAAATTTTAATGTCGAATTGATTCATTAAATGACACGCCGACAGTTAAGCGATGTCTTTGGTTTTACGTTTGACCCTTCATTTGTCGCGGGTGTACTAGTTTGTGATTTTTTGTGGTATTAATTCAATTTAACGGAAAATAACGGAGAATAAATTTATCATAAATGTATCAGTTTGGGGTTTTTAGTTGTCAAAATATTAGTTTGGGGTAAATTTATCACGGGTGTACCGGCTTGAGATTTCTCGCGGTTAAAATGTAGTTTTGGGTAAAATTGTCACAGGCGTACCATTTTGGGGTTTTTCATGGTATTGACCCTAAAACTTATCGAGTCAAAAATTATAATCGAGTCCTAAAACTTGTCTAATTGGTTCAATCGAGTCCTAAAATTAACATCGTCAATTTATCTAATAGAAAATGTTGACGTGGCAATTTTTAATCATTTTCTCTCCTATGTGATGATTTTTTATTATTTTCTCTTATAAATCGAACTAATTTTTTGATCACCAAAAAAATCTCAAAAACCTATACAAACCGATAAATTTAGCCAAAACTAATTTTTTGATCATAAAAAATCCTAAACCGGTACACTTGTGACAAATTTATCCTGTGTAAAATTAGATTGATACCACGAAAAATCACAAACTGAGTAAACCTGAGACAAACGAATGGGTAAAATCCCAAAAATAGTACGTCCA